>WBMV01008405.1:840297-921843 GCA_013396655.1 Campylorhamphus procurvoides | reverse complement strand
GGGGGGGGGGGGGAGGAGAATGATCTTACAACAGTGAAAAAATTATATAATTCCTTTCCTTTTGGAATAATAAGTATTGAACACATGGGGATTTGGTAGTGCATTTTCAAGGTGATACTAGAATTATTTTTTCCTTTTATGAATACATATGAATGTTCTGCTGACTTTTTCTACGCTGACAAATTGAGTAAGGCTTCTTCTTCACTATATTGTATTTAAAGGTGTCCTGAGATTTGGTGGTTAAATTTGTGAAATCAGGATGCCCACAGTCACAAATTCTGATGTCATGAGAGGGAATTTTTATGGCAATATTGTATTACTTCAGTTGAAGGTGGCAAACAAATGAAGATTACTACTATTTTGGTGTCATATAAGCTGGTTTCTTTTCCTGCAGCCATTCCTGTATTGATTTCCTGCTTCTGCTCTGGTTGCCACATTGCAAAGCAGCTGCGGGTGATTATTTTGCCAAGTTCCAAAATTCTTCAGGTTTCCCTTTTATCTTCATGCAGCCTTGAACAAAGGGGAGGAAGTGTACAGTGTTGTGTAGCAATCTTCCTTTTCATTGCAGGGCCTTTCTCTTTCTTGGTAATTTGTCAATATTAGCAATTCTTAAGGCTGTCTCCATTGAACACACTTAAAGATCCATACACTGTGTGGGCTAATAACAATATGTAAAAACCTCAGGGGTTTTTAACTCCCTTAGAATCTCGGTGTCTCCGGATAATTTAAATGGGTTGCACAAGTGGTGCCATAAGTGGCCTTGGCAGTTAAAGATCCACTGAATTAGATATTTTGATTATTCCTTCAGGGAAATAATATACAAATAAATGTGATTGTGTCCTCTCTCTTTACATCCATTCATTCAACAAAGAGACTAACTCTTACCTATGCAGAAGAATACTTGTTACTTTCTTAAGATATTTGCGGACTGGTCTGATGGGGAAGAAGGTTTATTAACCAAAACCAAAGTCGCTTTTCCTGGTGAATCTGCTCTGGCTACTGGGAAGAACAAGAGCCCCGTAGTGACCAACCTGCTCATCCTCCAGAGACTCGGAGGCTGACTTGGTGTTCCCGCCAAGGAAGTAAAGCTTGGGTTTAGTTTCTGTTTCATTTTGTTACAGTGTGCTAGAAGAATTTTAAAATATCGTTGTAAACAACCTTCAGGATTTAAGTTTGCATAAAAAACAGTGTTTTCCTGATAATGTTGCAGACAGGTTAGAGGTCAGCTGAGAGTGTTTGCTTTAATGGTGTAATTTAATTGCTCTTACAGGAGCAGAGAACTTGCAGTTAGCTGTGGCTTAAAGGGGGAGCTCTGGGGTCTTAGGCCTTGCCTTCTGCCAACATTAGTGAGATGACTTAGAGTATGTTCACAGTAGATTGTAAGGCAAAGGGAAAATTTGCCCTATTGAGAAAGTTTTGGGTACAGGTTTTTGTATTCCTGCCGTATACAGTGCTTCAGATACTTGTGATACATCTTTTAATGAGGATTTATTTAAAAAGGGGCTGGGGAAGCATTGAAGGTCTCTGGATGCTGAGATATTTAAGTGAGATTTATAATTTCCTTGAACATCTGTACAGAAAAATCCTGTTATATTCATAAAATCAAGTTCTCTTTAAATAACTGTAGCCATCTAATTCAGGAAATAAACTACCTTATCTTCCTGTACACAGTTTTTCTAAGCTATCTGCTGTGGTGGCAGTTTCTGTACGCTCTGAACACTGACTGAATTGTAAAAGACAAAATATTAATTTAAGAAAATGTCATAGTGTGAATATTCTCAGCAGCAGCTGCAGCAGGTATTGCAAATCATCAGAAAACAGAAAGCCTGTCTGCAAATCAACCTGACAGTAACATTAGGGGTACCATCAAAAAATTTGGTATGATTTGTACAAATTGAGAGATGAGACCAGAAATTGGAGAGAGGAAGCACAGCAACAAAAACATGATCCTGCATTAAAATATTTGCCAGTGGGAATAGGCTCAGCTGGTGAGCCTGGTGTTGAAAATGAGTACATACACAGACAGTGATTTTAGGAAACCTACTTTAGACAGGTGTGCTTTGCTTCTGATTTCAAGGATCATATCCTTTAGGTTGAGAGTTGTCTGACTCCAAGAGGTATTGATAGTAATGGGAATAAAATTAAAGGAGTGGTAGCTTTGACCAACAGTGAACAGAATTACAGTCCCTCCAGTGCAGTTTGCTAAGGCAAAACTTGCAGCATGAAGAAGTTCTGTAGCAGTTCTTTGATGCAGAGGCAAATACACATCTCAGTTTAAGAGCTTCAGAATATGGCCACAGAGCTACAGTTGGAAATGTATGATTTAAATGTTTTTATTAAATCATTTTAATACCACACATACACCCGTGGTTCTGTAGCAGCATCACTTTGTTTTTATTCATCGGAACTTTGCCTTTGCAAACAGCCATAAAATAAGGCTTTTCTGGTCTTGGAAGTAGGTGGAAGTGTGTGATACATCTCATTCTTGGGATGCAAACTGAGACCCACTCGTAACAAACTAGATCAGTAGTTTGGGTTCTCCATAGGTGTGTTTTAACTATTTCTTAATGTTTCCACATGTAATTTTGGCACTTCTCGTTTTGATGGTTAATACAAGTGTACACAAAGTAAATTTTAAATATGGGCAAGACTGCTAATTTAGTATTCAGCTTGGTTTCCCCCCCCCCCTTTTGAATTTCCAGTTTGATTTCAGATTAAATATTAAGGTCTGTGATTACTGTAATATATTAAAATCAAGCCATTCATGACTGGGACCAAATTTGAAACATAGGCAGACTGTGAGTTGGTGAAAGTCATGGATTAAAGCTAGAATTAGAACTTGCTGGAAGTGTGTCAAGCTTACGAGAAGTGTGAGGTTGACTTCTGGTGCAAAGGACCATCTCTCCCATTTAAGTTTATTCAGTTGCTTCAGTTTAATGGCCAGTATGTTCAAAGTCAAAAAACTGCAAATTCAGAAAGTTGGGAAACTGATTTTTTTTTTTTTAAATTTATTTACTCATTCATTCCTAAAGCATAAATAGTATCACAAGGTAAGGATGTAATAGGTTAAAGATCATGGCCATTATAGTGAACAGAAGGTGTCCGTTCAATCTATTACAAGTGTGTGTTGTAGCACAGAATAGATTGTCTGTGTGCCACTTGAAAAGCTTCTGGGACAACTTTTCTCAAAGTAAAATGAATTTTTAATTGGATTTACGTTTCTAACTTTAGCTTTACTTAGTCTGCAGTAACTGTGTAGTAAGTAGAAGGTAGTAAACTGGATTTTATGACATGTAGAAGTAAGTGAAAAGAATGAGATCTTGGGAAGAAGTACCTGTGAAGGTATATAAATGGTCTTAAGCACACATGTTGAGGTAGCATGTTCTTCAGTTTAGCAAAAATGAGTGAAATAACTGATAGAAAGAAAAATGAATTTTTAACAAAAAAAATGAAGGAATGAAAATAAAATCAGAGATGTTTCTTTATTGCAGATTGGAATTAATAAACGAATCATTTTGCATTTCATTGATTTTTTTTTTTAAATGAAAAAAATCATCACATAAGTTAGAGGTTTGTTTTGTGTTGGGGAAATTGAATGTCCAGAAATAAATCAGGGAAAACCTGTTCATATATTGTCAATTTGCATTGCAATCAGTGAGCTTCCAAATGTGTTCTGTCTTAAATATTGTTATTTCTTATTCAAAAAGTAATGCTATGTTACTGAGTGTGTTTGTAGACTTCTTGTCTTGCAGGCTAATAAGAAACTATTATTTCTCAGAAAAATGTATTATTTAGTTAAACACAGAATTTTGAGAACCTTGTATTTCTTTTTCCCAGGCTGTTCGCTGCTATGAATCGCTAATTTTGAAAGCTGAAGGAAAGGTCGAGTCTGATTTCTTTTGTCAGTTAGGTCACTTCAACCTCTTATTGGAAGATTATCCAAAAGGTAAGAGTTTTTATTTCTTCTGATAAATGTCTTTGGGGGATTTTTCTTTGGTGTAGGTGACACAACAGAATGAAAAACATTGGGATAACTCACTGCTTTCTTGGTTTGTATTTCAAAGCCTGTGAAAGAATTAAGACTGGTGATGTCTTTATAAAAACAGCCGTGTTCTTACTCTCTGGTTCAGGTATGAATAGGAAGTTTCATCAGTTTGTGCAGTTGTAGCAGAGTGCCTGCTTTGTTTTTCTGCTTCTTTATTCTATGACTGAACAAGCAGGTGAATCCCCAAGGCTTCTGAAGGATTCCTGGGTGGGTGGGAGACAGAAGGGCGTAGAATGAGAGGCTGTCTTAGTGCTTAATGTATGTTCACAACCTCAGCAGGTACGGCTGGGCCGAGAATGTTACTTTGGAAGCAAAAATCTGCACATAGAGCTTGTTACAAGTTCTGTTTTAAGTATTGATTAGAAGAATGGGTGTAAGGGCTTGGGGGTGGGTGGGAGTAGGTGTTTTTTTAGTTCTCTGCTCCACCAGTCTTTGAAATTACTTAAATGGTTTTGGCTGTCATTGCAGCCAGTGGGCATAGAACCTTCTGTATGTGCTGTGTTGCCTGTGGGTCAGCAGAGTGGTTTTTTGGTAGTGGTGTGGATTCCCAAAGACACTCTGCTGTGTTGCTGACAGAGATAAAGGACCAGATCTTCAGCTTGTCCTGTTTCCACTTCATGGCACACGGGCTGTCAGTCCCAGTGTCTGATGGCTGCCTGCCTGCCTTCCAGTGAGTGTGGAGGTCTGCATCAGAGCTGTTTAGAATAGGGCAGAATATTTAATTTTTTTATTTAATGTGGAGTCCTTTTCCATTGTTTTTGCTTTTTAATTTTGATATGAGTGCAGCTCTGTTTGACTTTGTGTAGGGGGAAAGCAAACAACACTCACACTCCGAAAATGTATATTCCCACCCCATGCAAACACATGAAAATACTGGTTTACAATTACCTTGGGATTTAGAAAAAGGGATGTGAATTACAAGGGAT
Organism: Campylorhamphus procurvoides; assembly: GCA_013396655.1. NCBI lineage: Eukaryota > Metazoa > Chordata > Aves > Passeriformes > Dendrocolaptidae > Campylorhamphus > Campylorhamphus procurvoides. The sequence continues at coordinate 916,872 of WBMV01008405.1, read as the reverse complement.
AGTAGTTCCAAAGCACTGCCTAGTGACTCAGGCTGGCTGTGGGTTGTTTCATAGTGAGTCCACTGGTTCACCATGCCTGACACAAACCAGTGTGAGTTTGGGTTCCTGGGACCTTCATTTTTAAAGTGCGAAACATTTAGATTTGGTATCACTCAGGGGGCATTTGCAGTTACCTGAATTCAGTCTGCAAATTCAGAAGGGTTTGGGTGATCAAGGCATGTCTTATACGTCATCCCAGCCAACTAGTGTAATATAACCTCTGGTGTTTGCAAGTCCAGAGATACAAGAAAACCTGAAGGGAATGTGGCAATAAGTGTGCTGTGAAATTTACTAAGTAATAGTTTGATCCCATGTTTTTCTATTTATTTTGTTTTATTTCAAGAAAATTCTGCCACCCCCTCAGCATGCAGCTTCCACTGCTGTTCCTGATTAGCCTAATACAATTAGGTGTGATGCGAGTGCAGTATGACTTTACTAGATATATTTTATTTAGCAAAAACAGCACAGGATTATGGGCTGAACTGTATTAACTCTGCTTTTGAGTTGATAACAGTTAAGAGTGACAGGACCAGGTGTTGCTATGGATCAGAGGCAGGGTTTGCTGATGAGGAGTCTGCTTTGTACTGTGCATATGGTTTTAAGAACAAGCATTAAAAAATCCAAATGATGATTGAAAATACCAGTTCTCCAGAACTGTAAATGAACTTGAGCAGAACTATGTGGGAAGAAAATTTAGGCATTTAAAAACTGAATTTAAATACTTAATGCTTTCTTAGATGCCTATTTAAAGTCAGATCTCAATCATGAAAGGAGTCTCAAGAAGAGAAAGAAGTTTGTTAGTTATGGAGTATTAAAAAAAAGAAAGGTGTATCTATATTTTGAAAGAAATGGGGTAGTAGTGAAAAATAATACTGGGGAAATTTAAATTGATTTGAAAAGGAAAGTTAAAGGGTTTTTTTAATTAAAGGAGGTACATGTGCCTGATTCACAACAGTTTTTGAACTCCAATACCAAATACTGTAAAAGTATTATCCTCAATGCTAAAAGTCATAGGTGTTCTATAATTAATTTACTTCTGTTACTTGAAAGAAGAAGAACACTTGTGTTGGATTATAAATTTAAAGTAAAAATAAATTTTATTCTGCACTATAGATTTTGTTAATTATCATACATTCTTGTTGCAGTTATAGTTAAATTTTATATGATTTGTAACAGAAAAGTAAAGAGAGTTCAGAATATTTTGATCTCCCTAATGTATATTTTATACATTTTTTAAGTGCTGCAGTTCCAGAAGTGTAAAATGCTGAAGAAGCATGATCTTCAGAACTATAAAACTGTGTAGTCTGAAGATAGTCTTGAGCAAAGTTATGGAGAGGTTGATCTGTTTAATAAATTGGATGTAATTAATAAAATATCACAAGATAGCATGAGTAATGCTGCACAGTTTATTTTTCTTGGAAGCCTATTACTTAATTAAATACCTTCAGTAAATACCTTTTTAGAAGGTGTGCCTTTAATAAAGGCAAAAGTGAGAGTGTTCTTTGTTTAAAATGCATGCAGTAAAGTTTGTGAAGCAGAACAGAATTGTTAGCTGACTGCAGAACTAGGGTCAGTGGTCAGGATGAAGCAGTGCTTGGTTGATGGAGATCTTTTGATCTCTCTCTCATTTTTTCACAAATATTTCGACAACCAGGGATCATGCAGTTGGATGCATTTGTTGTGTGTTAGTGTTTTTATGTAGCTGATACTTTCTTCAGAATGTAGTAAAGAAACCTGTAGGTCATTTCTTTGTAAGAAGTAGGATTCATACCCTGGGAAAGAAGGACCTTGGGAAATACTCATGGCAAGTTGCAGAATAAAAGTAACATTATTGGAGCTAACCAGGCAAATCCTGCTGTTGCTGCATATACACAGCATATCAGTGAGGAACAGGCTACCTTTACAAGTGCAGTAAGTTGATGTCTGATGCTGAACAGCAAATGTATTTAGCATATATATTTATATTTTTAATGTAAACTGTTAAATATTGTAGTAATTTCCCTTGAAGTGCCTTATGTTTTCTGTCACATGTAGCCCATGAAGTCTAGATCTAATATGCTTTTCTTTTTCCATAAAAAGAAGTACTTGTCTCCAACAGAAGTTGAGTTCACACCAGAAATTACTGGATGAGATTCTTATGATATCTGAGCTTAGAGTGGAGTATCACAATGTAATTCCTAGCCTTTAAAATGTCTGAAGCTGGTCTGCAGCTTGTAGTTTTCCCAAAATGCACTGAATTTGTGCTATTGATACTTAAAAGGTTTTCTTTGCAGTCATGGAATGGAGTTGCCTTGTTATAATGGCACTCTGCTGCTGTTAAGAGAAGGTCGTAGGCAAGGGATCAACCTTTTGGCAGAGTTTCAATCCTGGGAGCCACTGACTTGTACTCAGATACTTCTGACCAGGGTAGGTGGATCCAGCTCAGTCCGTGTGTTCAAGGTGGGTTCTGTACTCAGCTTTCCTTGTCTTCATCATGACTGATCAGAATTTGGCTTCAGGATTTTCCAAAATGGGAATGTTCACTCCTCCCAGTGAATGAAATTATTTTGTTTCCTCAGTAGCACTTTCTTAACTCTCATCTGATGTCTTCCTGCCTTCCTTTTTAATGAGGCAGCAATTCCCCAGCTGTTGGATTGTGTGAGGCTCCCAAGCCCCTTGTTCCTTGGGCGTGCCTTTGGTGGCACCCCCATGTCTGTGCTGGCACAGCTGAGCCTGCAGCTGTGTGGGGAACTGATCCAACTGAAAAATAACCCAGCACAAAAATGTGATGCACTTGCCCCAGAATGTGAAACCTCACCCCTGGCTTTTGCTGGAGGAGGTGGATGGGTTGTCATGGAGGCTTTTGGATGCTGGGAGCATTGGGAATCCAACTAGGACTCCCTGGTGGAAACCTGTGAACTTTGCTACTGCATTCCTTCTCAGGGCTGGGTTTTTACCAAATCATTTGCTCTGCTCTTGGAGGAAACTGCTGTTCCATCACTAGTTGGAGATTATTTTTTATTTCATGACGGCTTTCTGTAAGAAGTACAGAGCGTATAGATAGTGATGTTTAAGGTTTGGGATCTACTTGGCTGCTGTTTAATGAGCTCATGGACTCTCACATCATCTGTGTTTCCCTTAGGGACCCTTTCATCTGTTTTGTATAAGGGTCACACGTGTTGACCATATTCCAGCCTGTGGCTTGGAGGACAGTTGCACAAATGGTGATGTGCTTTTATAATTTGCCTTCTTTGAATTGCTGTTCTCTAAGCAGAATTCCTGGAAGTAGAAAATGCAATTAATGAATTATTTGGGGCAAACATGCAATTACTCATGCCACAGTTACTAACACACAGTAAATATGGCACTCAATTCTTATTGCTGTACTCAAGTGGTGTTCATGTTTCTAAATGTACTGTGTCAGAATAGTTTTAGCAATGCTTAACTTTGATTTTAAGTAGTGACTGCTTTTTGTCAAAAGCACTAATATAAAAATACTTTAAGTCATTCATAAGATAGTGTTTCTTAGTCCAGGGCCATTTTTTTAAGCAATTGTTAAACTAAAATTTAAAACAATACCAACCTCCCCCCTGAATGTTTATTGAGCAGCTCATTTATTAAGATGCAGCCTAAACACAAAATTGAAACACTTTTGGATTGTTTGTGTGTTAATTTGTTAGGTTGTAAGGCAGTTGCAGCTCTGTAGAGAATTTCTCTGTGTGGCTAATGTCTTAGTCTTTTAAAAAATTGAAGGAAAGTATTGTCATGAGGAAGCATTTCTGTGTGCTGTCCTCTGAAGTACAGGATAGTAGGAGTCACTTTATAAAATACAAGGGAGAACTTCGCAGCATAAACAGGGCTGTCCTGGCTCCTGCCAGGACGGTCTGTCTTACTGATGAGTCCTGAAGAACTAAAATGGATTTTAAGCAGCAAAGAAAGCCACTTGAATGAGTTGAACAAGAGATGGCTCTGTTTTCAAGTCAGTGCGATTTTAGGTTTAAGGTTTTTTGTTTTGTTGTTTGTGATTGGTAATAATTGGTAGAATTTGGGTTGCTTCTATGCAGAGCTGTTTATTACAGCTTCAGAATCAAGTTAAATTTTAGGTGGTTCGTTTTCAGGTGGTTCAAAGCATTATGTCAGATTCCTGTAGAAAGAAGACAGACTGTTATCTTAAGCTTAGATCATTAAAATGTTCTTTTTAAATTGTATGTGTGGGGGACAGGGTTTAGCAGAAGACAGTTTTATTATAAAATATACCTGTGCCATGGTTTTTGAAAATTTTTATTTTGGACAGTATTCTATATAAACACTTAATTGTTAAAATTCCTTTTGTGGAACATGCCCTTTGAAGGATTTTTGAGCTTGATGGGTTTCTTCTTCACTGATATTCTCAATATTTTAAGAACGTTCACAAGAGTCCATGATCTAAAGGATCTGTAAACTTCCTGTCAAACTCTTGTATATCTTACACATTTACTGCTCCATGGGACAGTGGGCTTCACATTGCTTTGCTGCTGCATTGTATTTCCAGATGAGAATATGTAGTTAATAAAATCTCTTAGAGGACTGTTTGGTGATTTTTGTTTCATAAATGTATGCTTGTGTTGCCTTTGTGTGTCTACCTTCATTCTGTGCTAAAAGGAAGACATGCTTTAGGCTTCTTTGATTGTCTCTTTGGTACTTTCAGCACCAATCTCTGGAGGAAACAGGGAGTAACCTCTTGCCTGAGGCCTTAGAATAAAAGACCTGAGCTGCATTTTGCTGCTCTTGCTTCCACAACATTTTTTTGGTTATTATAGAATTGTAGAGTCATGTAGGTTAGAAAAGGCCTTTAAGATCACCCAGTCCAATTGTTAACCCAGCACTGCCAAGTCCACCACTGAACCATGTCCTGTGCAATGTGTCTACATGGCTTTTAAATGCCTTCAGGGATGGTGACTCCACCACTTCCCTGGACAGCTTCTTCCAGTGCTTTACCACCCCTTGGGTGACAAAACCGGTATATCCAATCAAAACCTCGCGTGGTGCAACTTGAAGCTATTTCTTCATGTCACGTTTCTTGTGACTTGGAAGAACAGACTAATCCACCCCTACCTGGCTACAACCTCCTTTCATGCAGTTGTAGAGTATAAGATCTCCCCTGAGCCTCCTTTTCTCCAGGCTAAAACACCCCCAGTTCTCTCAGATGTTCCTCACTGGACTTGTGCTCCAGACCCTTCCCCAGTTCTGTTTCCTTCTCTGGACATGCTCCAGATCCTCAGTGTCTTTCTTGTGAGGAGCCCAAAATTCAACACAGGATTCGAGGTGCAGCCTCACTGAGTGCAGGGGGACAGTCACTGCCCTGATCGTGCTGCTCACACTGACACAGGCCAGGATGTCAGTGGCCGTCCTGGCCACACCGATGGCTCCTGTTCAGTGATTGTCAACCAGCACCCCCAGGTCCTTTCCCGCCGAGCAGCTTTCCATCCCCTCTGCCCCAGCCTGGAGCTGCAGTGCATTGTTGTGACCCAAGGGCAGGACCCAACACTTGGCCCTGTTGAATCTCACACAGCTGTCCTTGGCCCTTGGACCCTTGTCCAGGCTGTTGATGAAGATACTGAACAGGGCTGAGCCCCAGGCTGAGTCCTGGGCAGAACTGCTAGTGACTGGCAGCCAGCTGGGTGTGACTCCATTCCCCACCACTCCCTGGGCCCAGACATCCTACCCAGCAAAGTCAATTCCATTGATCCAATCTTGGAATTTCCACACCTTTTGATGTCTGAAATAATTTTATGCCCCAGCAGTGTTCATCTAGCAAGGTTAAAACACTGTTGGGGCTAAAACGTGCTCTCTGTAATGAGCTGTTTCTACAACCTGCGTGTGTCTCCTCAGTGTTTAATGAAGGTTTATTTTTTCCTGGAAGCAGTCAGATTTAAAACAACAGATGCTTCTCATGCTTTCCTTGTGCAGTTCTTCAGCTCATTTTCTATCTTACTATTAGTTTTCACATCAGATAAGCACTAAGAAATACTCGTGCTTGTTGAAAAATTAAATTAAAAATAATTCTGTTTAAGAAAACATGTATTGATTTACACAGAAAATAAGGAGCTTTGGGTTGTGTTAAAGTTTTCTTTTCAGGGCTATGTCATTCAATTAGTGCTTGCTGTTTTTAAAGTTCAGTAAGCCAGAATCTGTGTTAGTAACATTTAGCCTTGCATGGTGCCACTAGATGGTGTTAGTATCTAGTTGACTTTTTCCTTACTCAAGCACTAAAATACTCAAACTGCTCCATGTTTGCATCACTTTTGAAGGCCTCTTAAATTTTAAGGTGTCATAAAGTAGATTTGTTAGAGCAGAGCATCAAAGCCATGCTTCTGTGACTGCATGACTTGTGGTGAAATGTGCTAAAGGTGACAGGTGGGTGGGTGTCACTCAGTCTAGACATTTTGCTCCCCATTTTCACCTTGCTTGTTTAGGTTATGTGTTTAGACTCTTGGCATGAGGAGAGATTGTCTTTTTACCGAAACAACTATGCAATTCATAAAGTTTTGCCTATTTCGTATGAAATTAAGTAGATGGAAAATAAATAAAATCCTGAAACCACATACATGGTAATTGTCAAATGTGTTTTGTATTTTTTATGTGATACCAAGGAATTTTAAACAGGGCCAGATCAGAAACAAGTGTTACCCATGTTCTGATTCTGACATGTCCCTTGATTTTGTAGTAGGAGAGGAAGGCAGACTCTTACAGGGCACATAATAAAGGGTATCAGGGTTAAAGTAACTACATATTGCAAAGTGGGTAGTCCTGGGTGACTAAAAACTGTAAGAAGAGGAAGCCAATAGACTGTGAACTCCTTGAGGGTGAGGATTAAAGGCAGATTCTGTAGCAAACCTGAGCTGAGCAGGATTCTTGCTGATCAGTGGTTGTAATTCTTCTAGGAAGGCAGTGCTTTGCTTTTCAGAGCTATTTTAAGTGTTTTTATTTTCATGGAGTGATATAGCTGATGGTGATTGATCTGAAAAACTGCATATACTTTTGGGGTGTGCAACTCCCATCACATCTTTAGGGGAAATTCTGTATCTGCCACTCTATAGGTTTAATGGTTTTCAAGAACGTGATCATAAGCATGTCAGGAAGATAATGTGTAAATTGCCAGGTTTTGGAGAGAGGTATTAATAGCTAGAGTGCAAACTGATACGGTAAGTTATGAAATACTGGAGAGAAGAGTGGAAATAGGTAACTGAACCCCTTTTTCAGGAATTCTTGAGTCACTTGTTCAATGTTGTTTTAGATGTCTGAACGTGGTCTGTCAGCTTTGTGATTTAAGAGAGTTTTCTGTGGTTGACTAGATTGTTTCATAAATGTAGTTGTCCTACTGTTGACACTCAGTCCTGTTCTTTGAGTCCAGACCTTCATTTTTTTGGATGCCCAGGAGTGTTTCGCATGTGGAAAAAAAGAAATTCCTATGTCCTTCAACAATTCCATATGTATAAGAATTTTGGTGGCAAAAAAGCTTAATAATAATTAGTTCCTAATCCAAAGATTGTCTGCAGAATCCTGCTGTGCCCAAAAGTGATTTCAAAGCACTCATTTATTAATATTTTGTAAGGACATCTTAACTGAAATGGCATAATTCACTTATATCTGTAAAAATGAGAGTTGACCCTGTTTTGAAAGACGGACAGCAGCTGATAGAATTGTTTTGTGGCAAAAATTGCAGCACCTTGGAATGACTAGTCTTGGATGAAAAGCAAAGGTGCGAATGACATGGCAACATTAGTGCTGTGGAGTTTATTTGTTAATTTTTGTTTGTGTTATTTTAATATTACTAACGTGGTGCATGACATAACTGACTATTTTTTGACTTTGTAATAAACTAGAGACTATCATCCCACAGTGAGAATTGCAGCACTGATTAAGCACACCCAGTGCTTCCGATAGGGACTTGTATAAAACTTCTGTTGCTTGGTCTTGAGCAGATTCAGTTGCTCTGGTTTTCTTCTTACTCTAGAATAAAGTTTGCATTTTGAAGGATCTGCACGAATTTCCTATAGATAGAAAGTGAACTTAAGGAAGCAGTTGCTTCTAGTTCCATTATACATTATTTAGATAAGGCACTAATTTCTGCACCATAGATTAAGGATAAAATGTCTTCTTACTGGTGACTCGCTCAGGGACTAGGAAGTATGGTAGGGTTCACATTTATGTTCTGCTTTAAAACTAGATTGGTTTAGTGTTTCAAAAATCATGCTTTCATAATTCAATTTCTAACATCTTATGTGCAGACTCTTCTCAGGGATGTGCATGATTAGGGATGTTTCATGTGGGCTCTGGCAAAACTCCCTCATTTTCTTGAATCCCTTTTTTCTATTTTTCTGTTCCTTTAATCCTTTTCAGCAGAGCTTGATTGCTATTGGGGCAGATATCTAATCTGGATGTAAAGGGGGCTGAAATAATGTTTCACAGGTAACTAACTTCTGTAAATTGAGGACATGTTAAATACTGAAATGGTATATCAGTAGCAGTTTCTGGTTGTCTGACTTTCATGTGGAGGAAAGGGACATTTAGCTCTGGTGTAAGGGAAGCCTCCATTATTCACCCTTACGTATTTTCAGCACAACTCTTTGAGAATTTTTGCATTTCATCTGCAAGCTCAGTAGAAGCAGAATACTGTTAGCCTGGAAGAAAAGGCTGGATAAGTGGAGGTTGCTGAACCCGAAAGTGGGATTGGACACTGCAGGTGCTGAGAACGATTGCAGTGTCCTCCTTATTCCTCTGGAAGGGTAAAGTGACCTTCTTTTGAAGAGAGGCTTTATCTTCTTAGTGTGTAAACATGAAATTCTGCTGCCACAGCCCATGCTTTCCATGTCCTTGATTTTAATTGTGATGTGAACCTGGTACGTTAAAACGGTCACTTGGCCTGTTCCTATGGGAAGCTGCTAAACTTTATTGAAGAATGGAAGAGAAAATCATTGGCAAACATCAGCATTCTTAAGGAAAATGGTAGAATATCATGGAGTAAGGACTCATCTTTAATAACTTTTCCCTGTGTTAAGTGGAGGAGGTGCTAGAATTTGTTTGGGCAAGTTTCTTTATGAGCAGTTTCTTCTTGCGTTCTTTTTTTCTTATTCTTTCTTTTTAAGGTCTTCTGTTTATTTATGTATTTTTATATTGTTGACATTTTATAAATTTATTAGCAGTACCTTAACTGCTAAAGGGAAACATATTCCATGCCTCTTGTTTATTGGATATGCTCATGTAGGTGCCCCTTATATATTTTAATAGCTACAGTGAAAAAGTTCTCCCTTTTATTTTCACAGTATAAATCCTTAGCATTTCATGTTCTTTTCATCATTTTATCCATATCCCTTGTATAATTGGCTACAGTAGTTACTTTGTTTAAAAAATGATACTTAGCAAAAAGTTCTCAGTTTCCTAAATCTGGCATAATATGGTGTTGTTGACCTAAGTATTTAAGATACGCTTTAACATTTAAAATAGAGATAGGTACTGCTTGAGCAAAGAAAAGAAACTACTCTTTTTCTTTTTTTTTTTTTTTTAAAGTGTGGTGCATTGCAAAACTGTTTCATAGTGTATTCATGTTTTCCTGTTTAGGAAAAAAAGTCATTACCATGTTCAGAAGCTAATTATTCCATTTTGTTGAAAACTTATTAATGATACCTGGTAGAAGTTGAATCTAGAAGGACTCTTTTGGTATAGGAGGATATTCTGTGTTATTGTGAATGCCCTTTATAACATAATTACAGAATGTGACTGAAATATGTTTAGTTTTAATATTCTTAACTTACATTGTTAGACTGCAATCATATAGTTTGGTTTGTACCAATTTTCTTTGGAGGGGTGAAGGAGGAATTGTATTCATAAATTGTGAAAGACTTTGATTAGATTTTTTAGTGATTTTGTTTGTCCAAGTTGCATGTAAACACTTAAACATAGTGCCTGTTAATAATCTATGGATGATGAGTGATCTCTCCTAAGTTTATTTTTCTACTCTAAATAAGTCACAGTTTAGAGCATCAAAATTAGAAATTGGCCTCACAAGCATTTCAGTGGTGAGGGGCAACTCTGGGTATTGTTCAGCATGGATGAGTTTACAGATCAAGGTTGAGTCTCTGCAGACACCTGAGTGCAAAGGTATATTTTTAAGAGAAACCTCTGTGTGCCTTATCATATGTAGGGTGTTCTTATTTTATATAAAGATTTCTGTTAAGCTACAAAAATGAATATGCAGGGCAGGCATTGAAGGGTGATAAAATTTAGGAACATCATTTATCCATGGCACTTGGAGGAAATGAACCTGCACATAAGTACATGTTGTTCTTACTGTCTTAATCTGTTTAGTGCTTATAGCTTTTCAAAGCAGGAGTTGCGTTTTTTTATTGTTTCGAAAATACATACTGTGTAGAAACCATTCTTAAAACTTAAGGAGCAAACACCTGAAAAATCAGTGCCTTGGTGTTACTGCAATGAATTTTTACTTAAAGTTCTTCATTTTTGGATGGTTCTTAGTGCCATTTTCTTAGAAAAACACAAAGCCAGTTTGTGTTTTGGTCTGATGTGGCCTGTCAGCCAAAGGGTGAGATGAATCAACTACAATTTTTGGTGGGGATGAGGGATGCAGGAATACTGTTTTGAGAAACTGGTTGCTAAGTGGACCTAATACTGTAGTGAGCAGAGCTGTTCTTAGCCCTGATTTCCAGGGTAGTCTTGGCCCTTGCAGTTGAATAAAATGTAAGCTTTTTCCCCCCTGCTTGCTTTTGTTTCTCTAGTTACAGAATGAAAGGGCATGTGAAATTGATTTCTCTTTGTATGTCCCTCCTCACCAGTTCTTTAGAAATTACAGGGCATCAGGGAGCATGGTAAATGAGCTACATGATTAAATTTTTAAATCTTACAACAGCTTTGTCCACGATGAAAATCCCAAAATTTCAAATTATTTCTTTGTTATAGGTTTTCTTTAAAATATTGCTTGATTTACATTTTTAAGATTAATAATAAATATACTTTTGAGTTGACATTTCATAAAACAAAATTATAATCTTAAGGAATGCATTGCCCACAACAGTGTACTTATCCTGGCAGTGTTACTTTTATTAAACCATTTATCATTTTAGTGTTGTGTATTCTGACTCTTAAGGTTTTCTGTCTTTTTCTTGAAAGAAAATGAAACAAAACAAATTGAACATTCATTTTTCTTTCCTACAGCATTATCTGCATACCAGAGGTACTACAGTTTACAATCTGACTACTGGAAGGTCTGTATATGCTGCTTTTTTTTTGTTAATATATTATTGTAAATGTTTGAATTTTTAAAGTAGATTCTGTTCAATATAAGTTTGGAGTATCTACCTGCAATTACTCTTTGGCATACTAATTGGTCTTAATGTAAATGTTCACCTATATGTACCATTTATTATAAATCTCAGTGGAAATAAATCTTCACACCGTGTGTTGAAACAGAAGCTCATTTAGCTTGACAGGTTTTAGATTATTTTTTTACCATCATTATTCATTACTTCAGGGTTTTTTATGCAACATAGATATTTGGATAGATGTGAGTATTGAGAGTATCAGAAGCACTTGAAAGCTGCTGTGCAGGCATGGGCCTTGTACTTGGAGAAATGTTCTCAGGTTGCTTTTTGTTTCCACAGACACCAAATTGTTTATAGAGTCTTTTTCAGTGTTTTAAATAACATTCTTACATAAGATAGAAACAAATCCTGTTAGTCTAACAGTCCTCTCTGTAGGCTCATGTAGAGGTATCAGCACTGTAAAATGAATAAAATTGAAAAAGTTCTTACAGTGATTTTGTCAAAACCAGTCAGCACTGGTAGATTGTCACATGAAATAATTTGAAGCTCATGACTGAGACAGAGGTGCAGGAATGCACATAACGCAGTTCACAGTTGTGTGGTCTTAAGCAGCTGTTCTCCTTAAAGGTGTGGGTAAATGCACATTTCAGACAGGGAGGGCTGTTGGAGGTACGTCAGTCTCGTGTATCTGTGCCGTCAGAGAAACAGCATTTTGTGTGTTCTTTGTGTTTCATAGGGACTGTCAGAATATTCTGAAAAGTGCTATGGCAACTCCTTCGCTTGGATGTTGGAAAAGGGGAAAGGCAGGGTAACCAGGGGTAGAAGAGTGAACTGAACTGAGTGTATTATGGCAGGTGGTCCAGCTGGAGTGTCCTGGGAAAACGACTGATATTGTCCTGTAAAGCTCCTGCTCCAGCACAAGTTGTCAGAGTGCCATTTTTAAGTAGTTTTTCCAAAACTAACCCCTGCAGTTTAAAAATGACAATAAAATCATTCTTCTTACATGCTCTTGGAGAGTTAGTTTAAAGATTGCTGTAAATGAGTGTTGAAATTGATCAATTAATGAAAAATCTATTGTAATAGTTTCTGTTATTTGTGCTCTTTGACATTAAGCATTTCAGAATAGTTTATGACTTGAATTATTTTTTCTTGGTTTTATTCTAATGGCTTATTATTAGAAGAAGTGGTAGATGAGTAGTAAATTATTTCCCCTGCATTTCCAGAGATTTCAGGGGAAATGTGAATTGTTATATGAGCTTCTGTAGGCATAGTGTGTTTCAGTGAGGCTCAGAATATTATCTACAGTTAAAATAAATATAAAGTCATGATGGTTTTGAAGTTTAATTTCAAGAGCATGGATGGCAGTAAAATGAGTGATCTGTGCTTGGCTTCTTGAAAGCAATTTCTGTTTGTATACAATGTGCTGATGTTCTAACACACCTTTTCTTGTGTCTGTCTCCAGAACTTTACCATGCAGAGATTATTCAAACAATTGCAGTTGCAAGCATGAGAGCATTTCTTGCAGCTGAAAAAATAGCATTTTGACTTCTACAAATGAAAAAAAAAACAAACAACCAGAATCAAAACAACAACAGAAAAAAAAAACACCAAAAAGTTACTCTTTCTTCAGGTGTTCCTCCCCAGTGAAGGAGCCTGTGCTATGTGATCTCATTGTGAGCTTCCTTATACACTTGTAGCCCAAAGGTTCTTCCCCCCCCATAATCTTAGGACATTTTATTAATTTTTATGTTCATGAAAAAGAGCCTCAAAGAGTCCAAAACTTATTTTCAGCTAACAACTTTCTTTACTGAAACTGGTAAAAATTATATATTAATCATATTTCATCTTATTAATGGATAGTGTAGCTTTTCTGGAGTTGGCAGTGGGAAGGCACCTGGATTGGTCTAGAGAAAGATCTTTCCCTCCTCCCCCAGCTGAGAGGATTTATTGTTTCTTGTCATCCTTAATGCCTTGTATCTGTAAAAAAAACATTTAGTCAAGACTAGTAAGTTTGTGGTGTGTATTTTATCACACTTTCTATGCTGTTTTGTTCTACTTTGTGATTAATTTATTTTTTTTTAAATGAAGAGATACAGATGGCAGAAAAACCCCTCCAAACCAGTCACATTTCCTTCTTTTACTGTTGTGGATTTTTTGGTAAGATTTTTCCTTTTAGTTCTTACAGGTTTAGATATCGATACTAAGTTGTTGGAATTTGTGATGACAAAGAGAGGAAGAGAAGGGTATGAAGGAAGGGTGGTATTTGTGAGCTGTGGGGGGAGCTGTGTGAGACAGCTGGGAAATTGGAGAGTGCTGAATCACAGGAAGGTTATTATATAAGGCAGGTTTGAAATCAGACAGGAACAGTCTCATAAACTTGGGCAATGTATCTGAAATTGCATACTGTTGTTCAGTGCAAATTTTGGTGATTGAAATAAGTGATCCTGTATATTCTTTGTTTTATAAAAACTTCTAGGATTGTGAGAGACTTTAGGATGCTTTGGGTCTCCTTTTATAGTATTCTTAGTATCTGCCACTTTAGACATTTAAAGTTGCCTAGTGTTGGCAATTTTTTCATGCAGTGTTCATTGTATGATATTCAATCTACAATTCATCTTTCCTCCCCTCACCCCCATAGATTTTTTTGATGGCCTGAATTTCTTCCCAGGTTGTTTTCTGTCAGAATCTGGTGCCTGGATTGTTTTTGTAAGTACAGTAAGCATTGTGTTGATCCCATGGCACAAAAAGAGAAAGAAAAACCACTTTAGAAAATATATTCTGGATATATACTGTAGTGAGGGAAGTGAAGCTGAAAGGTCAGGAAGATGCTGTATTTTTCCATTTACCAGATCAATACTCCCTCTGTGCTCTTGAAGTATTATTTCCTTTCAAAGAAGCAATACCTTTATGGAGAGTTTTGAAAGAGCCAGGTTGCATTTTGCTGCATATTCCTAAATAGACCACTTTTTGCAGTAATATCTTTGGGCACCCACAGATCAACATAAAAAGACTGAGTTCCTGCAATTTTTGCTCTACAGAGGCACTGTGGTACCTTAACTACCCTTCATTTTGAAAAATTTAATTGACTTGAAATCTGGTGAGGTAAATATCTCAACTTGGGTAAAAGCTGGGATAACTTTCATTCTTGCATTCAAGTAGTTTTCTCAATGTTCCTTCTTACGTGCTTGTGCCAAAATAAATCTCCCTTCTGTGCAATGCACTTCATTCTGATGTCTTTTTAAAACTCCCCTGTGTCAACATGTTGGGGGAGGTGAGGAGGACTGTGGGGGATGAACGGATACGAAGGGCAGTTCAGGAGAGGGAGACAACTAGAACTGCAGTTTGCAGTTGATGCTCTTGGGAAAATAAAGATATCAAGTGTAAGTGTCTGCCATGATTATCAGTTTTGACATATTCTGAGGAGGCAGGATTAGAAGCTCAGCAAAGAGTAAGATGTTCCTGATTTTATCCAAACATGATGGCAGATATCTGGCACCTGTAGAAAGTTATTTTAATCATCTCGTGGTTGTATTATAATGGACTTGATCACATTGAACCCTTTTATATAATGCCTGGGTTCAGGTAGGGCTGTCCTAACAGAAATCTCAGTGAATTGAGAATGTGTAAGTGTATAAAACATCTGGATCTGTTACATTGACATGGTTGTCCAGGGCAGGAGAGACCTAGAAACCTTATTCTACAGATTTGGGGCTGCAGGAAGTTTCAGTGCTCACTGGGGAGATTCCTGGGAGGGCTGTACAGAAGAGCCTGGTTAACTGGTACCTTGATTAGATCTCCTCTGCTTCGACTTGGCACTGCTACTGCAGCCCTTATGTGGTTTGATAATCTTGATTAAAGAGTATTTGTGGCCTTTGCAGGCAGGTGAGTGTTCACACATTGTCAGTCAGGAATTGCGTGCCTGTAGTTGCTGCAACACAGAGTAAATAAAACCTTTTGGTACAGGTATATTAAGTAGCAGCTTCCATGTGCTGAGTCTCTGCAGTGTTTCCACCAGCATCTATTAGGGACATCTCTCTGCTTGGGGAAATGATTGTGAAGCTTTGTAGACAGGATTAAATGCAGGGGATTGTGGATAGGTAATGAGGAGCGTGAGGACAGCACTGCTCTTGTACCTTGCCCTATTTCATCAAAGACTCGCATCCTGTGTGGCTTCAAGGGTTTTTTTATTAAAAGTTGTGTTTTATCAGGGTAACAGAGGGTATGCAGGTACTTAAACAATTCTGTCCATATGTGAATAAAATGAAGGATTGCCAAAGCTCAACATTTAGAAATGTATCTAAATAAACCTTAAAATAATGGAAGTGGCTGCGAAAATGAGTTACTCCTGTATCAAGGAAGACTGTTTGGCTTGCAGTGGGATGCGAGCTTAGATTGAGGATGCCTGAGAAAGAAAAGAAACCTCACTTTATTCAGGTATATTCAACTGTAGTATCTCTATAGAGCAGTACTTGAAGTGGATCAGTCAGAAAGTCTGAACATTCCTTGAAATGTTTAAGGAACACTTAATTAGTAGTTACATCCTCCAACATGAATTCAGATATAGACTTCTTGTTAGCTGTTGACTTTGGCTGGAAAGTTGCCTAGAAGGAAAGTAAATCTGTCAGGCTCTCCTTATCATGTTACGAAAATGGCCCTAATAACCTTTATTTTTAATAAAGATTTCATTTATGTGGCCAGAGTGAAAACATCAAAGACCTGCAGGAAGGATTTTCAAAGACCCACTTCTGTGTTCCAGTGGATTTTGAGAATATCTGGGTGCAAATATGGTGTGAACAATTTACAGTTGCAAGGCTATACTGTAGGAGACTGAATGGTCCAGTGGAAAAAAAAAGATAAATTGAGGGAGGGGGAAATAAATCCCATAGCTTTCCAGCAAGGTAAGATATTGGTTTAGTTCTGGAAAATGTGTTTGGTTCTCCCTGCCCGTGTGACCTGGATATTGGAGTTACTGTCCAAGTTCAGGCAGTTAATTCAGACCTTCATATTCGTCTCTTAAATAAATGATTCTTGGAAATAAAATTTTGGCTATATGTATGCAAATAAGAATTTCCTCTCACTTTTCTCAGTCTTTATGAAACAGAGAAGAATCTAAAAGCATAGAGAAATATTGCAAAACATCAAGAACAAAACACCAAAAAAAACCCCAAAACAAACAACTAAAATTCTCTTCATAAAGCCAAATTCCAGGGAAATGTGCAGTTGTGTATGTGGGTGCTGGTCATGGAATAGGGATGTGATCTTAGTCTATGCTGAGTTACTGCTTTGTTACGAAAAGCAGTTTTATAACACTCCTTTTTATGTTCATCTGAAGTGTATTTGAGTGCCAGGTAATTTTTTTAAATGCTGTTCTGTAATTAAAGCTATATAGAAATATCTCAATCTCATGGCTAAATCACTTTTGTAATTAGCAGCAAAGCTTTTTTTTTCCAAGGAGCTACAGTAATAAAAGACCATGAGTATTAGTTTTCAAATGTGTCCTATTGCTTGTTTTGTTTTATGCAGCTTCTTTTCATCCCTCTATTTTTTCCGTTTTGTTAGGTGAAATTACTTCTTGGTTTTCTTAATTCTATAAAATAGGAAAACAATTTAAAAAACATTAATGCTTTAATTTTGTTTAAGTTTTGCTGTCTCTTTTTCTCCAGACTGTAAGTCTGTTTCTCCCTTTATAAACAGTTGGACAAAAAGCAATTACTAGACATACTGATAACAGCAAATAAGAGAACATTTTGCACCTTAGAGAATCTGTTATAAGACAGCAATTTTCCACTTCATTGACTCACAACTGTTTTATTTTCTGCTGTAAACTCAAAAAACCAAGTAGTGTTTTAGACAGAATTCATCAAAACTTCCATTATTTTTTTTAATTAGATATAAATGCTTGGATTAATTGAAATAGTGCAGTGGTATAGGATCAGTAGAAATTGCTGGAGCAAACACCCTCCTGTAACAAAAGTTACAGGAGGAAGTAGGATGATTTATGAATGCTGCTTTTTATTCAAGACAATTTTAAGAGAATGGATATCCCATATGTGGAGATAAATTTCCTCTTAGGAGTCTTCCAAAAACAGAATTTGAAAATGACACAAAAAGCCTTTGGTACAAATTATTGCTACGTGGCAATGCAGGGTTTGTACAGGAAAAACAGAAAGACAGAAACAGTCCCTCTGATCAGAGGAGACACAAGCAGAGAAGCATTGAGAGGACTTGATCAGGAAGGCAGACGTTCAGAAATCCTCACTGAAGGTGGAATTTGGTGAGATGAAAAGCACTGTAAAAGGGATTAGGAGGTACAGTAGTGACCTAAAGATGGGTGAGGTGAAAACCTGCAATTCGGAATATATTTTCAAATCAAAATGATGGCGTAGGAATGGAATAAATAGAAGGAGGTGATGGAGAATCAGGTGAAAAATAAAGCCAGAAACTGAATATAGATTCAGCAGCTCTGCAAGGCATCGAGAGGGGAGATCTTAATACCACCTCCTATCTGCTCTTTACTTCTGTCTGACAATACAGTGGGCTCAGGGAAGCACATGGAATTCTGTACCACCCCTAAATTTGACTAAACAGATTTTGAATTCCAGTCCTTTCACGTGAAGGGTTTTGATGAAGACATTCTGGCCGTGCCCTGAGAAGGCATTTAACTGAAAAATATTTTCAAGACCTAATGTAGACTGAGAGAGGGAGAGAAGCATGGTGATATTATGCATTATGGAGCAGCAAATGAAAAATAGAGATAAGTTTGGCCTAATTTTTAAATACTGATGAGAGTGGGTCGTCATAATGGAGAGAAAAAGCATTTTTATGGGATTTAATGGGCTAAGCATTTTCAGGAGACTGTCGTGGAAAGCAGTCTGGAAATACAGTCTGAGTCTGATACAGCATGATAATACAGGATGGGAAACATGTGCCAAGGCAAAGGAAAGAAGAAAAGGGGAGGGAGAAGGCTGAGGAGTGAAAAATCTGCAAGGCCAAGTGAGATCGAACAAATAATATGGGGAAGAGGAAAATATGAATAGAGGAAGAATTGCCAGGAGTGGGGAAAGGAAAATTGCTGACAATTTGAATGTAAAGGAAACAAGACAAGTAAATCCAAACTTTAGGGCTAAGAGCATATGGGGAAAAGGGAGGAAGGTGTATATATATAGGATAATACCAGAGTGGATTGTGGGAGATCTGAACTGAGACTTTTGCCAGTTTTCTCCCCAGCAGCAACCTCTGTGTCATAAATTCACCAGGCAGAGTGGGAGAGATTTAAAAAAAAATAAATCCAAGGAAGACAGTAACTGTTCAGATGAGGAGCACAGGATCATTCTCCATCAAAGGAGTTGGGTGTCCTCTGTTTTGAGGAAGGAATAAGGTAGAGTGTGGAGCACTGAGGATCACTTGGGGAGCAAGTAGATAATAAAAAATGGGGATAGTTAGATTGGAGAAAATAAAAATAGCAGGATTTTAACTGATAAAAATGAACTCTGTGTCCTGACCTTGCTGGAGAGCCCACTCCACTCTTAGTAATAAAACAACAGAGTTTTAATGTATGTAGCTGTTTGTGCAGCTGCTGCTAACAATTTTCTGTCTCAAAATAAAGGATTTGAAGTAACAAAGAATCTAGCAAGTACATAAAGTCTTTCACTGAACTCTTGATGAAAGACACATGAGAACATATTAAACATAATATTAAGTTTTTTTAGGGTGCAGTGGGTAAGAGTAATTCTGCTGGTGAAAACTTTTAGCTTTGATCCTAAGATACACCGGCAAAACAAAGAGTAGACAAAATAAAATGCAGATACAGCATCATCAAAGGTAATTTTAAGGATTTTTTTAATGGTTGCTAATCATTGAACTTGTGCCTTTAGTGTGTCACAGCGGATAGAAATTGCATGTGAGAAGATAGTTGAAAAGATAGAGAAGTTGTTAGAAGAACAAGACCCAAGAGAAATTTGGAGTATGAAGACTGCTGAAGTGAAGGGCTGAATTTATGAATTGTGCACCATATAATCTCTTTGCTGTGTTGGAATGCTTGGTAGCTTTGGTAACACTGTGAATGGGGTTATTTCAGCATCCCATAGGTGTGATCAGTTAGTGTGATTACTCTGCAGTGGGAAAAAATGGGGATTTTCAAATGCAAACTGTGTTTATGAAGACTGGAATTCTATCCCCTAAGGGTGAAAGAATTATGTGTATGCTTTCAAAATATTTCAGAGAAATAAATAATAAATTAATAAATAGAAACTCTGGAATGCTGGAAATGCAGTGATGATTGTGTTACCAATAACACCTGGCTATCTATAAAATGAACAAAAAATAAAACAAGTTAATAACTGTATTTGAGTTTCATAAAAAGATACTGTAATATTGGATGCTAAAAATAAATGTTATTTCTTGCAAGACAGTAAAACAGACAAGTTGAAAGAAGTATACTTTTTTTTTTTTGCAAAACATGTTGTTAAATGAATGCCAAGTAGAAAGATTAAGAGTAAAATGTTGTTTCATGTTTTTTAATTAAAGCAGAACTGATCTCTAGTTTAGAAAAGAATACATGTTTATCTAGATATTTCTTAAAGGTTAATAAATCTTAAGAGTTACATGTTTTGGGTTTTGTGTATTCTGGAGAGGGGAGGTTGGGTGTCTCTGTCTAAAATTCTATCCCTCTGTCAGTGAAAGCACAGAGACTTCTTAGGTTGTCAGTCCCACGACAGAGAAGGCGGCAGACACTGATTTTTGCTGTTGTTAATGCAGACAAATAATGCAGCATGTCCAATTTTGTGTATGAGAAAACTGTACATGGATCTAATAACTGACTCTCTCATGAGATGATTTAGCTAATGAAATTACAACAGGAGGGTGTGCTCCTTCTCCTTGAAAGGAATCAAGAGTAGGTGTAAAATCTTCAAAATAATGAGACAGGCAATTTTAATTGATAAATTATGACATGTTGCCTTTGGCCTCGTGATAAATTTGATAGATTTGCTTCTTTTTTATGTCTCTTTGTATTAACTGTCATCACACAAAACAAATGGATCTCCCTCTGCATGTATGAACCATGTACCTGTTTGGGTCAGAAGCAGCATTAGATCTTCTTAGGGAGCATGTGGGTTGTTTAGAAATATTTAGTATTTGCATTAAAATAGAAAAAAATATTATTTCAATGTCTGCAGTTCTGATTGTTTTAAGCATATATTCATTCATTAATCCATTCATCCCTTTTAGTCAATGGGTTTATAGGAAGTCAGGACCCTGACAAATCTGGAATATACTCAGAATATTAATGTTAAAAGAGGAAAAAAATGTGATTCAGAGAAAAATTGTGCTGGGGTCAGAAGAAGGAGGAAATAAGACAGAAACACTTCCCTCTCACCCTGGGCATCACATCTGTTTCCAAACAATGTTCGTAACAGTTTCTAATGGCGATGCTTCACTCTCAAAATTCAGCAGGAAAGCTCTTCTTGTCCCCCTGTATGTGTGATCTCTGTCTAGAAGTCCAAATACTTTGAGTGGAAACAACATAAATATCATCAGGATTGATGGAAAAATCTCTTCAGAAAACCTTTTTATGCATGTTGAAGTCTGCTGCAGAAGTCTCCTTTGTGCAGAATAAAAAACTGTCATCATCCATCTGCTAGTATCTAGAATAATAGCACTCCTCCTTTCTGCAATCCCTGGAGTGAGGACTCGGGAGTCTGAAATGTTGGACATGCTGGAGCGTGGCAGTGGAGAAACTCATCCGTTCACATCGCTGGTAGCTGAGTAGAACAGTTCTGGCTCAAATGGAGGATACATCTTCAGTAGGCAGGAATAATATCTGAGTATTGATAACACTGAGTGACCAAATCTTTCCCTAGATATAAACAACTACATTAACAAAGCATGTGATGCTTTTGCAAAAGTAGCCTGCTGTTTGCAGAAACCCCAGTAATTGTAGTCACTTCATACCCCCGTATGACTGCTCGTTCTTTGCATTTAAAAGGTTAAAACAGAACACACCATCCTATTTTCCACATTCATAGAGTCCTGTTTGATCTGTATGTAGATGCTATGCCTCGTTAATGGGTGACTTTTCTTCAGAAATAAATCTTTTACATTTTAAGGTTCATTCTTTGAGAAGAGAAACAAAGAATTGCTTTCTTTTGCAAACTTTGAGCTTCTGAGTTAGCTCCCTCCACAACTGGCATTTCAGTTCTAGTTTTTTAAATACTCTTTCAAACATATACCTAATTAAAGTATTGAGCTGCATCATTTCCTCCTTTTCTGAGGGATACAGATCCAGCCTCTTCCGTGTGGTGGGGGTGGGTGGGGGAGGAGGAGTGGTGGAAGTGTGAGTGGATCTAGTACAGATAGATGGAGAAGGCAGCAGGTGGGAAGATGGGAAGACATAGAACTTGGGAGCTCTTTCTAAAGAGCCCACGAGTAGTTTATGTGGGGGGCTTTAAGTTCATGCTTTTAAGAAAAGGCAAATAATCTAGAATGTTTTTAGATGAACGTTTGAGCACAATTGTGCTCTGCTCTCTGCAGCAGCCCTATAAGGGTGAGTGTTTGGAGGGGAAATAGAGATCAGTTCTGCTTATGATTTTTCTACTGTTTTCAAATTATTTGACACTATTTCCTAAGTCGTTGAGTGACATTGTTTTGTACAAGGTACCTCTTCCAGCTTTTGAGGGATAGCTTAGAACTCCTGACTTCTGTTCCCCTTGCTGTGTCATTTTCCTCATGTCATTTGTCAGAGGAAAGGGATTGATGAGAGATACAATGTCTCAGATATGGGAGAAACAACAGTCGGTTGTGAATCCTTACTGTGTTTTTTTATTTTGCCAGCTTAGTCTTTGTTCTGCAAGGCCAAAAATTTCTCAATTGAATTTTGCCTGGTGTTACCAGCTGTTTGTCCTTTATTCCTCAGTCTTTCCATCTGGTTCAAGGTTTACTTACTGCTTTTCTTCTTGCCCAGATAAGGTTTTACAAACTGTTTTTCTCATTGCAAACATTATTTTTATCTTCCTTTTTTTTTGAGGATTTCTCAGGGTCATCAGAAAAAATAGTGATAGAGCTGTATTACCAGACATCATAACTAAACTGATGCTGTCTAATGTGTTTTCTAAAAATATTTCAAGTATTGTTTTTCTGTCTTCAGAAAGAGTATTGGGATCCATTTCATGTATTTGCCTATCTCGCTCTTATTGTTGGCATCAGGCACAGAGCCATTCCCAGGTACCTTAATGATATAATCAGAACTTTGTGAACTTTTTCTGAAAACAAGTAAGCTGAAAAATCCAATTCCAGTCCTGGTAGACACTGTAGCAGGGGAGATGGGTTTCAGTCATATGTGCAGTTTTGGAAAGGAAAGAAGATTATGAATTGATTATAATTCTGAAATATCTTCATTATAGCTAAGGAATGAAAACCTGTAGTGGCGACAGAGAAGGGGGAATTTCTTCACACAAGGCTAGTGGTGGTAATTATATTTTCTGTGTTTTCTGTTGTCAGCTGCTGCAGGAAATTCATGCTTACTGCATCTTCCAGAAGGTTTTGTATCACTGTTTGTATGGAAAGTTACATTAGTTTTGGAGAATGCTGCAGACTCAAAATGTTTTAATGGTTTCAAAAAGCAGCTGTACAAAATCAGGGAAAAAAATCCATTAAGAGCAATTAAATAAGAAGACATTTTGTCTGGCTTTGGAAACCTCTGAACCACAAATCACTGGAGCTTGGGAAGGTTTTGTTGGGAGAGGAGGGCTTAAAGTAATGGTACGAAAGTGAATGAAGTTACACTTAAATGTCACAAGTGTTACTTGTGAATTGTTGATAGCCTGTCCCCTCCCTCCAGGATCACCTACTCGGAGTTGTTTCCATTTAGTGACACAGTCCCTCCCTTCTGAACAGCAAGGATGATGTGCTGATGAAATGTGATCATTGGATGTCTGGAGCAGAATTACTCAGTGAAGCTATACAAGATTTCAAGAACTTCAGTATTCTCTCCCTCTGAAATACATAAAAATGCAATGGCATATATCAAATCATCTGTCTGGTTCATAATGGAGCATTAGAACCTTGTCTCAGTTCTGTGTCTAGTCTCAAAATCTAGGCAAAGAGAGCCCTCTATCTGTCTAAAACCCATGAATAATTTCTGAAGAAAAGCTGATCTTGAAGGCACTTCCATTTCATTCAGGATGTCTTTCAGAGGAATGTCAGCCTTTTTCTTTCTTACTTTCTTTCTTGCTTTCTTCCTTTCTTTCTTGCTTGCTTTCTTTCTTGCTTTCTTTTCTCCCCTGTGCCTTGTCAGACAGATTCCTTGGGAGTCTCTCCTGGATCACAATGGCTGTAATACTTTTAGGAGGAGAACCTGTTGGTACTGCTTGATGATGATTTTTTTCAGACCTGGGCTTTCAGTCAGGAGAAAACTGAAGCAAACAGATGACAGATGTCACTTGTGAGCTCAAGACAAACCCAGATGAGTGCTGACACAGGAAGCCAACTTGTCTGGAACTGAGAATGACTGTTAAGTGCTGATTGGAAAAACAGTACAAAGTAAAAGTGGCTCTAAAGGAACAAAGCTGGTACTTTTGATTTTTTTTTTTTAATGCTACGATTAAATGTTTTTGCCAGTTCTAGTGTTTTGCTAGACATATAAAACTCCATGTGGCATCTTTCTGTGTTCCCTGTTACCTAATCTCTCTAAACATTGATTTTTATCTTTCTTTTTTTTTCTGGAATTCTGGTTGTGTATTCTTAATCTTACAGCTGGTGCATACAAATCGGGGAATTTTGTGTGTATTTTGGTGATTGAAACTCAGAGAGCAAGTACCAGGGGTAGGACTTTGCTTTGTTATGTGATTGGAACAGAGGGAATCACTGAGGTGTTGTGGCATTGTCTTGAAGTGCTGCTTCCCTTCCAAGGCAACTCGTCTGTTCTGACTGTGAAAAGAAAATGTATTTATGGGCAAGAATGTGAACTGAGGATGACTCTGGCATATGTGGAACAAAATTTCTAGTCTCTGTGCTGTGTCAGTCAGGTGTGAGATGGAAAGCAGCTCATTGGTCTGGGCTACCAAACCCATTTAAATCCAGAAGTGTTCATCTTCTCCTGAGGCATTTTGGTAGATTTTGCTTCTAGAAAAAAAGAATGAAGGGTGCATGTCATATGTAAGAAAGTCATGGATCTCATAAAGCCAGGTGACTCAAATTTGATACACAAATTCCCACTTCACTTAAATGCAAGTAAATAAAGTAGGATTTTCTGGTTTATGTCTTTGACCCCATGTGTAGTGCACAGACAGCAGTTCTTCAGGGGGTTTTAAATAGGCTGAAATGGGTTGTGAACCTCAGGTTTCTCTTTGTTTACAAAAGAGGATCTGAATTTTAGGCCTAGAAAATATTTCTATGGGGCCAGACACACAGTGAAGGCGCTAAACAGGTTTTAAAAAATGCTTGAGAGGCATAGCTAGCATTCTGTGAAATGTTAAGAGAAATTGAGAAATAGAATGTATCTACCAGTTGATACAGAATCAGATATTTATTTACCATATCAAAAAATTAAATGTAGCCTGGACTTCCCAAAGTAGATGTGTTTAAGAACAGGATCAATGTAAAGTTGAAAGCACGTTAAGAAGAGTGAAGTGTTGCACAAAACTCCTTGTTTTAAATGCTTCCGCAAGACATCAGGCACAAATCAGATCTTCCAGGGGATGAGCTCATAGTCTCTTCTTTTCCCTGGCACTGATCATGAAGTGACCTTTTTCGGCTCCCTGCCTGCCATATTCCCGCTCTGTCAGGGCAGGCTTTCAGTGGCTGTGGTCTGTCTCCCAAGGAGTATTTCATATTTTATGTTGGGAGTTTTTCCTACCAGAGCAGTACTCCAGTACCTTTAATGAATCTCCATAATCTTCCCATGCTAGTACTCATCCTCCTGTCCATCTGAGAGACAGATTTCTTCTTTTGTTAAGCAGAGTACTGTGAGGAGTCTTGGTAATTTGAAGGAGGGTTGTTTGTGCCTGCCCATTTGAGATCTGCTGGGTGACCACAAGGTGATGATCCCAGGTTTATGAAGCTACCCACATCATTTGTCTTCATGCCCTGGAACTCTCTCTCTCCTTCTGTGGGTGTGATTTGCTTAGTCTTTGGTATCTGCAATTAAAGAATGATTGTGAAATCCCATTCTAATAGATAGCCAGACCTTAAAACAAAGTATTAAAAAGTTGTAAAGTCTCTTGAAAATGTTACTTTAAATAACAAGGTTAGAGAGATTCACATTACACTGGAGAGGAATCACATGTTCAGAAAAGATGGAAGGGAGCATACAGGATATATGTTTAAGCAGTCTTTAATGTTCTCTGAATTATAAAAAAATTGTTAATTGCGAGGGAGGGAAACTGCACACATCTTTGATCTAGGAAAATAAATGTAAATTGGTATATATTAGATAGTGTCATGGAAAAGTTGTAAATGTGGGGGCTGGTATTAAATATTTAATTATTTATGGTTGAATGGTTTTAATGATGGGAAATGAAAATGAATATTGATATTCTAAAATGGAAGATAAATTTTATATGTTGAATGGTACAAATTTGGAAGTACAGAAAAAGATTTTGGAGAACTGAGATAGCACGAGGAACTTCATTGGCATGTTGAGATTTTTAAATGGTAGTATTTGAAACGAGTTGCATCCACCATCTTATGTTCCTATAGCTGATGATGTTCAGGAAACTCATCTGAGTATCAGAAGTAGAGAGTATGAAGACAAAGTTAGAAGCCCAAACAATATTTAGTTTCATAAAGAACAATGTAGAAGCCTTTACTGGAAAGCATGGTCTTATGTAAAGGATAAGTATAGTTTAATGTGACATTTTGCTAGAATCTAATCATCCTCCTCTCAGACGTAGAACAGCAGAATGAAATTCCAGATAAATGATAAAATCATATTCAAGAGCTGTTTGCAGAGGAGACAGACAGGAGGGAGGGTGAGTCAACACCTACCCATGTATGTGGTTAGAGGGACTCTGCTGACTTTTGCAAGAGGAAGGGGATATCCACTCACACTGAGGAGCAGCAATTATCACGTAATATTAATCTGTGGAACTCAGCTTTGCAAGGTATCTTTAAATAAGAGCTCTGTGAAGTCTTGGAAAAGGATGCTGAATTAACAGAGGAGGAGAAAACCCCTGTATGATGGTGCTGGTTTTGCCCTCTTGTCCTCTCTTCCCTCGTCATTCAGGCTGTCAGCCAACTGTATAAGCAACAGAGTTTAGGGATAAACTGCCCCAAAGGATAAGATTTTAAAACTACCAGCTTTGAGAGATTTCTTACCTTTCCTAGTAAGATGCAGTAATAGTCAGAAAAAAATTAAAACTGATTTAAAACCCTTTTGGTTCCTGATCCAGGACGGTTGTACTGTTTCCATTTGCAGTTTTTTGAGTCAGTTTTTCAGAAGTTCAGTAAAATCAGGTAGAACAGCAGTGATACAATGGTAAGAAGAAGAAGAAGAAGGATTATTGAAGGACAGCAAGATGCGCTCTGGAGCAAACGAAGGGAGAGCAAAGTAGAGCAGTGCAGGATGAGCAGAGATGGGGACAGGGAAAAAAAGTGTCCTGTCCTTTGGCTTGTTTGTATTTTTTTCTTTCTTGGTTTGTTTTGCTTTTAGGAATAGAAGGCTCCTAAACTCACTAGTATATATATATTCATAGAGTGGGCTGAAAATTTACTGATGTACATCTTTCTGTTCAGCAATGATGATTTGCTGGAATTGCAGCGCTCTGTGGGAATGGTTGGTGGGCTGCCCAGCTGCTTTGCTCTGCTCTTGGCTGTGGGCCACTGTGTCTGCTCCCCCAGCTGCCTGTCATGTGGGCTTGCTGCCTTGGCTCTTGGATCCCATTTGAAGTATTTGCACATTCTGACAAATAAAACAGCAAATCACCAATTAGAACACCAATTAGTGATCACTACTTAACCATCTACAGTCTTAATTGGACAATCATTTTCGGTAATAATTGATTGATCCCTAACTAGCAACCATTAATCAATTATCTTGTATTTCACTTCTTAAAGCAAACCTTTAAAAAATTGACATATTCTTTGTTTAGTTTTTGATACTAAATTTGTAGGAATGCATAAAATATATACTAAAATGTGCTATTCAATAACATTTTCAATTTTCAGATGTTACTGACTAATGTAAAAATCATGTAAAAATTAAAGCAGTGAGGGTTTTTTCCTCCAAGCTGATACTCACAACTTTGTTCCAAATGTGGGATTTTGTTCAGTTTGCAGTTTACAGAACAAACTGTTTTTATGCTGGAGCTAATGAAGCCTGGGCAATGACGAGCTGGTGTGTGTTGTCCTTTTGCACCTCCTGTCCTTTCTTCTCCCACTTAAGCACACACAAACTGAAATTCCTCTAGTTTTCCTAGTGAAGCATCCTGAATGACATCTTGTTCCCTATGGCATTTCTGAGCAGGAAAAGCACATGTTTGATTTAAAGCTATGCTAATGGGCTAAGTGTCTCTTCCCAAAAAGGAGAGAAATTAAAAACCATGTGCTTTCTGGAAGTAGGCTTTCATTTGAGGGCTCTTTTTTCTATCCAACGGGTATTTTCAGTGACATTCCTCAAATTTTTTATCTTTGAGCTGTCTTGCTTTCTCTAAAATTCATTTGAAGGCAGCTAATAGGTTCAGGAGTTACTCAGGTAGAAAAAAAGCAACATAAAAGCAGGAACAGCGTTCTTCGGGGACTTAGTTAAAAATTAAGCTTTAAATTTTTCCACTCAGCAGAGTTGCAGATTCAGCTGGGTTCTTGTAACTGCCAAGCACAACGTGGCTTAAGATTCAAGGGGAACAACCATAGAGTTTTGCCATTTAATTTTTCTGTTTTCCTTTGTTTTTACTGGTTTGTTGGTATGTATTGGAATGTCTTTATAGTCATTCATGCCTTGGTATATTCAGCTTGTCCACTGCCATTTTCTGTGGAGTGCCTCAGGTAGAACAGCTGTGTAATTAATGATAGCAAGGCTTTTTTCCAACCCTGGTGATTCTCCAGCAGTGAGAAAATGACAGGGAAATAATGGGGCTACTTGTCAACTCAGTGGGATTCCTATCTTTGCTGGAAAAGATTGGAAAAATCGTGAATCAAGGACAGAAAATTCCATACTAGTAGTTCTACTTCATAAAATGTTATAAATATGATAGGTATAAATAATGATGATAATTTGCCATATAAAAGGGAATAAAACACTTCAATAAACTGTTCAAATGTCATCCTCCAAAAAAGATGTTTCAGTAATGTTTGTACTTATACATGAACTGACATTAATTTCTGTGCCTTGATTGAAAACATTTGTGAAGAGATCTAATGTTTTTTATCAGGTCAGCATATCTAGCTGGGAAAAAGAGGAAGCCAAACCCTTTAATAAGTATGCAATAAGAGCAGTACTTGTCAAAGAAAAACAGGGGTTGAGAAGAGCTGCTCTGTGCTTAGTTTGCTTGTGCTAAGCAATATTTGGGCCCCACTTGAAGGGTATGGACAAAATAAGGAAGTGCCTGCAGGGAATTACGGAGGAATCTCTGGGAATTCAGCAGGAATGGATGCCTTTCTGAAGTTCTTGGACACAAGTGGACATAAATACAGGAAGAGTTAGAAGCCTACATGCAGTTGCAGGGCTGTGATCCCACTGGGATCCCAGAGGTGCAGTGGGATAGCTCAGGCAGCTGAGTCCTGCTAAGGACTTCTTGGGAAGGACAGCCTTGGAAGGTGGGGAGATGGAGAAGCCCTCGATGAAAGAGTAGCCAGAATGCACAGAGCCCTGCTTTGGAGAGTGGAGAGGTTATGGGTGAGGATTAATGGATGATCAGTGAGGGTGGTGGTTGTCTGCTACAGACACCTGGTCAGGGGGAGTAGATAAGGCCTTATTCCAACAGCTGGAGGGAGCATTGCAGTTGCAGACACTGGTTCTAATAATGGGCTCAGCCATACTGGTACCTGCTGTCACAGCAACACAGGAAGGTTTCTGAAGGGTATTGATGACAAGTTCCTGGCACAGCTGATGGAAGGACCAACAAGGGGAGATGGTTGGCTCATCACCTGTTTGCACTCACAGAAGAACTGGTTGTGAGTGAAGATTGAGGGCAACATTGGCTGCTGGGACTGTGAAATGATGGAGTCCATGATCATGAGAGAAAGAAACAAGGCAAATGGGAGAGTCAAAACTCCAGACTTAGGAGAGAAGACCTTCGTCTGCTCAGGGATCAGCCTGGAAGAATTCCTTGGACATGGCCCTTGAGAGAAGAGGGGTTTATGAGAGAGCATGCTAATTTTGAAGAATAACTTTCTCTGAGCTCAAGAACAATCTGTCCTGGCTTGCAGGAAGTTACGTAAAAAGTAAAGGAATTGTGCATAGATGAGCACGATGCTTCCGACAAAACTCAGGCATAAAACAGAAGCATACCAGAGCAGATGACTCTGGAGGAATATACAGACATCATCCAAGCATTCAGGGATCACATAAGGAAAGCCAAAGCCCAGTGGAGTTGAATTTGGTGAGGGTTGCGAAGCGTAACGAGAGCTTCTACAAGTGTATCAGCAGCAAAAGGAAGGTGAAAGAAATGTGAGTCTGCAGCTGACTGAGCAGGTAACAAAGGATATGGAAAAAATTGAGGTACTTAATATTAGCCTCCTTCTCCTTGGTCTTTACTGGTAGGACTCACCTTCAGGATTCCAAGACCTTTTGAGACCAGTTGACAAGTCTGGATCCAGGAAGACTTGCTCCTAATAGAGGAGGATCAAGTTGGGGAACATTTAAACAAATGGAAGATCATGGGACCTGGTGGGATGTGTCAATGAGGGAGCTGATCTGTGTCACTGTGAGACTACTCTTAATTGTCCTAGAAAGGTCATGGTGGTGGGGAAGGTTCCTGATGCCTGGAAGAAAGCAAATGTCTCTCCTGTCCTCAGGAAGGATAATATGGAGGACCCAGGGAAAGCTACCAGCCAGTGAGTTTCACCTCTGTCCTTATGAAGGTGTTAGAGCAAATCATCCTTGGCAACTTGTTTCCAGGCTCACTCAGGGTAGACAAGTCACTGGATGCAGAAACAATGCTTGATGAACCTGATAGCCACTTGCAACACAGTGAGTAACTTGATGAGGGGTGAGAGCCATGGATATTGTTTATGTTTACTTTAGTAAGGCTTTCCATACTGTTTCACATAATATGGTCATAGACAAACTGATGAAATACAGATTAGATGAGTGGTCGGTGTGGTAGTTTGAAAACTGGCTCACCTGGGTGCCAAGGATTGGGATCAGCATCTGTCATGGTCTAACCCCAGATGGCAACGAAGTACCACACAGCCACTCGCTCACTCCCCTGTTCCCTGCTGGTGGGGTGGGAAGGAGAATCAGGGGGAGTGATAATCTACTAGTAATAATAATAACAATACTAGTAATAAAAAGGAGAGAGTTAAAATCCAAGAAAAACAAGTGATGCACAGTACAGTTTCCCCAGTGGTAATGCCTAGCCTGTCTCCAAGCAGTGATCAGCGTCTTACTGCCAACTCCCCATGTTTATATACTGGACATGCCTTTCTATGGTGTGGATTATCCCTTTGTCCAGTTTGTATCAGTTATCCTGGCCATGTGCCCTTCCAGCTTCTTGTGCCTCTCTTCCCTGTCAGAGCATGGGAAGCTGAAAAGTCTTGATTTAGGTTAGCAACAACTAAAACATCTGTGTGTTATCAACCTTATTCTCAACCTAAATCCAAAGCACTGTGCTGTGCAAAGCTGCTGAGAAGAAAATGAACTCTATCCCAGCCAGAACCAGGACAGCATCACAAAGTCCAGCTGGAGACCAGGCACTACTGGTTTACCCCACTGGTTGGTGGTGGGGCCAGTGCTCTTTAGCATCTTGGGTTAATGACCTGCATTGTGGGGTAGAGTTCAGCGTCAGCAGGTTTGCAGAGAATACAAAACCAGGGAGAGATGACATAGTTGTGCTGCTGTTCAGAGGGAGGTAAACAGCCTCCAGGAGCCTCATGGAGTCCTGTATCTGTGGAGGAACAACACGGTGCACCAGCATGAGTTTAGGGGGCTGACAGGCTGGAAAACAGCTTTGTGGAAAAGGCCTGGGGTGTTCTGGTGCACGAGTTCACCATAAGCCAGTGGTATCCAGTGCTGCAGAAGGCAGAGCATCACTGTCACATTGAGGGGGGTGATCTGTCCTCTCTACTGAGCCCAGGTGAGATGTGTGTGGAGTTCTGGCTCCAGCGCTGGGCTCCTCAGGGAATTGAGCAGGAAGATACTGGAGCAAGTCCATAAGCCCATAAGACTGACTAAGGTCTTGGAACATCTGTTACTCAAGGAATGGGGGCCGAGAGACCTGGAGTTGTTCAGCCTGGAGAAAAGAAGGCTCAGGGGCATCTTATCCAGCTGTACAAATCGACAGAACCAGAGCCTTCTTCATGGTGGTGCCTAGTGAAAGAAAGAGAGGCAGCAGGCACAAATGGAAAACAAAATTCATTTTAAACACAAAAAAATATTTATTTGTTTAATGATGAAGATGATTGAACAGTGGAGAAGGTTGCTTCGAGAGTTTGTGGTGCCTGTGTCCTTGGAGACAGTCGGAACCCAAATAGACATCATCCTTGGAAACCTGCTCTGGTTGTCCCATCCTTGGGCAGAGGGTTGGACTAGATCTCCAGAGAGATCATCTCTCTTTGTGCAAACATTGGACAAATTTGGTTACTTATAAAACGTCTAGTCTCAAATATGGTGCTATCTTTGGAGTGAGGTTTTCTGTTTGTTTGGGGTTTTTTGTTTGGTTTTGGTTTTTAAATCAGGTATCATAGAAAATAAATTAGAAAAATTGTGATTGTTAACAGCATTCAGGGAACCCCTAAGGAGAGTATTAAATTTGGTTAGATGAATCATCTCTATAAAATGTCTGTCAAAGTGAATTTAGTCTTTGTGTGTTGCACGCTACCTTTGCTCACTTGATTCGTTTGAGAAAAATATTGTTTTCTCTTAAAATGCTTAAATTACTGAAAATATTTGTATCAAGTAAAAAATGAAGGTGTTTACATCAAGTGATATTTTATAAGCTTCAGTGGAAGGCACATGAGTCAGACACCCGTAGGAATAATGACAATTCAGACATTTGCTTGACTGTGTGACAAACATGAGGGGGTACAGTGGTTGATCAGTAATCCCTTTTGCCAAGGGCCCTAAGTTTGCTTATGGAGAAGGAAATAGCCAGTTTTCAAAACTGCATAGATTCCACCATTAAAGAAGAGGATTTGAGTTATTTAATGTTTTATCGTAGCATTGTTTTGGTGGGACAGTAGTTACTTAAAAGATACGTACCACTTGAAAGGAAAAAAACCCTAGACTTTGTAGATGGTGTGGGATTTTTGTTTATTTGGGGTTTATTAGTTTTGAATTTTTTCTGCTTCACTTCTATTAAGAATTTTTCTGTGAAAGAAAAACAAAAGAGTTTTTTATGAATTAAGAAAGATCTATTAGCCAGTTTTCCTCTACAAGTAGTAGGTGTGTTTTGGCAATATTTACTTTCTGAAAAGATCTTAAAGACAATGAGACATTACTTCGTAGCTATTTAGCAAGATATTACAATGTGGAATTACTCTGTAGTTATTTACCAAGATATTACATATGTCAGAACATATTTGTCACAGGAATAATGACTTTTGTATATTGATTGCTTTCACATGGTTACTGGGGTGCAGACACACACCCAGCAACTGATTTTTGTCTGTTGTGATTATTGCTCAAGAAACAGGGTCATGCAAACGTGTTAGAGGTAGCTGTATTTTAAAGATCCTGTATAAACCTAATAATTTTTCCGGTACTATAATATTTCTTGAACATCTTGAAGTCAAAACTAATGATACTAATCTGCAGTACTCCCCTTATGGGGTCTTAGTATTTCTGCAGGTGATGGGAACATGCAGAATGTGTAGACAGGTAGCTCTCTCCATATTTGTACTAATCTAAATAAATTTTATCTGAACCCTCTCCTTGTCTTCCTGAACACTTACAATGTCTGTGCTAGAGCCTGTTAGCTCCCAAAGGAAGGCATGGAGCTGTTTATGCACAGGAGCCCAAGTGGAATTTTTTTATGCTGTACCTACTCCCCAGGGAGCTGTTTCTATGTATTGAGTAGTGTCAGGAGGAAGGATTAGGCACCATAGTGTCAAAACTTCATATTTCTTTCTGTTTTTTTTTCCCCCAGTAAAGAAATAAACACATTCACACATTTGAACACAAAAACTGTTCTTTTGCCTCGAACAGGTGGTCGAGAGACCCTGTGACCGCGGGATGCGCCGTAAACTCTAAAACCTTGTTTTCCTGGTTGGGTTTTCTGAGGAGCAGTGGCCGCCTGCCCACGTGTGTCTTGTGCAGCCTACAGTGATATGGGCTGGGCTGTGGGTTCCTCTGGGACTTGGGCAGCTCCGGAAGGGGCTCAGACCCTCCTGTCAGCAGTAACCAAGTGAAAAACAGTCACTGGTCTCTCATAAGGGCACTGAACTCCGTCTTTTTTCTGTAGTTTCCCTTCAGACTTCCACAGACCAACTTCATGGGGACTTTGTTTCTCTTGTTTCGTTTATTTTGTAGTATGATGGGGTACGCACTGATTTTTGTTTAAATATTACCAGCTTTTGAATGAGGACATGTTATTCTGTGAATTACTTTACCTCCATCTGGTCCTTCCCATTAGAGTCACAAAAAGTCACAGAATTGTCAGGGTTGGAAGTGACCTGGATATAATCCAGTCCAATCCCACTGCCAAGGCAGGATCACGAGGAGAGAGTGACACAGGAACACGTCCAGGTGGATTTGGAATGTCTCCAGAGAGGGAGACTCCATGCCCTCCCTGGGCAGCTGTCCCAGTGCTCTGACACCCTCAATGTAAAGAAGTTCTTCCTTGTGTTGAGATGGAGTTTCTTGAGTTTTAATTTATGGCCATTGCTCCTCATGCATCACTGGGCACCACTGGAAAGATCCTGGCACCATCCTCTGACACCTTCTTTGGAGATATTTATTTGTATTGATAGAAGAAATGGTTTATTTGCCTGCATGTCTCACTGGTTAAGGAGGTTAAGGACCTGCATGAAGAAGGCTGACAGGAGGCTGTGGTGGCATTTCATGTTTTTATCCATCTTGTGCTGACCCAGAGATGTTTTTTCTCAAGTCAAGCATTTTAAAGTAGATTAGGAGGTTTCAGTAGTCTTTGAAATGTCATTGTAGGGTTGAAATTCATGTTGGTGGTAGCAAAAGCTTAAAGAGCTTATACTTAGACTCCAATCTTGTGCTAATGCCATTGTTTATTGGGGGCTACCAATGAACTTGCCTGGGAAACTGATGCAGTTAAAAAATCCTTTTTATCTGGTTATTAATAACTCATATCAGTTCTGTCATCCAGTTGGATGTAATACTCTAAAAATGCTTCAGTCAGCACAAATGAGAGGCAGTGTTAGGGAATTTTTATGAATCAGCAGTGCCATGAAACTATGGCAAAAACTGTTCCTTTTAATTTCTAAATTGCAAGGCCCTGCCTGGACGCTGCCCTGAGTCTTCAACACCCTTTTCTACTCTCTTAACTCTCCAGGAGTGCCTGCTGAACAGATTTTCATTTGCAAGCGTAACTTCTTAGTTAATTCTTGTGTTTATAAAAAAACAAATTTGGAGGCAGTGACAGGGTCTCAACTGCATGTGCAGATAAGTGTGTTACTGATGCAGAACATCTGGGCCCAGATGTGGCCGCCAGTAGTGCAGTCAGTCTAGGGTGGGTGTTTGTAATCTGAACGAGAGGGTGGCCACTTGCTGGATGAGCCAGGTGCATTTTTCTGGCCCTGTGTTTACAGATAAAAGTGTCACTGTGGTGGGCTGGGCTGTGTCTTTCTGCTGGATGTGCTGGCTGCACCCTTGAAGATGGAGCAAAAGGCTTTGTGTGGACTTGGCCTGAAATGCCTAGAAAACAGAACTCTTGGAATGTTGGGTATCTGTTTCCATCTGCTGCTTCAAAGAGATTATAAACCAGTTATTTGATAGAAGGCCTGTGATATGGGTGGAGTCTTCCTCATTGGTTAATTATTTTTTTTCCTTGATTGCTTAAAACAGACAAGACCAAAAAGTATTCAACGTGCTTATTCATATCAGTTACATAAAAAGGAACATACATATATTTTTGCCTTCTGAGTTACCTGTTGACAAAACTTACACGCCACACTTTTATAAAATAGAATTGAAATGTTGTCTCAGCGTTAAATAGTGCATGGAAGTAGCAGAATGCACAGTATAGGCTTGAGAATTTTCTTAAATTGCATAAGCGTGGAAAATGGAAAGAGGTATTTGAGCCATCTAGTGGTTGGTATGAAACATTTTAATGTTTTTTGATAGCTCATAGAAAATGTAAATGATTGTTGTCTTGGAAATACCATTTCTGATTTCTCTGCTTTTTGGTAGTATGACTGTAGAATTAAAAAATCCAAATCACCTTCAGATTTGAAGCACAGTCTATTTTGATATTTATCTTTCTTCAAATTCTAGATTTTAGTGAAAAGAAAGATGTGATAACATAAAAATTAAATTGGAAATTAGTAGCCAGAGAATGAGTTTAACTAGCATGAGGTCTTCAGACATTGTGGGAGTTGTTAAGAAGTTCAAGCAAAGGATTGTAATAAGATAATTTTGTTCTCCACTTCTCACTGAAAAATGTTTTTGCGGAAAAAAAATTGGCTTAAATTCTACCTCATCAGCTGTTTATAGGAGGGACAAAATTACAAGAGTAATCTTTACTGGAACATATAGAATGGATATTCTTTGTGAGAAACCTGTCAGATAAAACTAACAGAGGCAACTGAAAACAGATTTCTTAAGATGGGGTGTGTTCCTGGTAAAGAAAGTCATAGAATCTTATGATTTTAAGAAAGAGGACATTTTTTAGATAAAAATTTTGTGTAATGATCCTGCTTGGTTCTGATCTGTGTGAAGCTGGTGTAGCCTTTCATATTGGCTGTTGCCAGTAGGAACTTAAGCATGTTGAACTTGGTATCCTGCAAAAATATCTCGCCTTGAATTATTTATGGCAAAGTATTGCCATACGTTGGAACACTGTGATGTGTTCCAGTTCTTCTGAAAATCCTCTTCCAGGTACAAATGCAGATTAAAAGGTATTTGTTAGTCTTGGTTTATTAGACTGGTCTTAATATTATCAACAAGCAGAACTAACAGTATTACATATGGTTAGAGCTATAGCATGTCAGGACAGATAAATTCACAATCCATGCTGACATTTCAAAATTTGCCTCTCTGCATTTGAAGTCTTAAGTCTTGCCCTGTTTTTTATTGAGAAGACAGCAGCAGCTTAGCATATTTTTAAGGTCAGGCCCAAAAGGTTTTTTAAGGCTAAAGGAGAAGAGAGAAGGATGGGAAAACCAGTCAAAAAACGAAGGACAGATCAGTGGTGGTTTATTTGTATTTTAGTGGTGTGAGGTCCATCTAAAAGCTTTATGTGAACTTGATATATCAATTACATTTTGACAAATCCACCTGCATCTTGGTTCTGTTGTGACTTAAAGGTTGGTTATTGTTAATTCTTAGGGTCAGAATATCTGGGAGGTGATTCTGAATCTGTAACTTGCTTGGACTGTGAATTCTAGTAGGTATTTTAAGAGGAAATTGAATTCTTTGAAGGCTGGAGAGGTTTTAGTTGTCTGGCATATTTTTTATTTGAATTTTGCAATGTGGAGATGGAAGTGATCACTATTATTCTCAGTCTTTATGGTGATGTAGACTTGACTGGGATTTGGGGATATTGCAGGGGATACTGGATAATTTTAAGTTCTGCTCTGCAAATGAGCCTGACCCGAAGACAGGGAAGGCTCCCGGGGGTGTGCTGTGTTTTGTAGGCTTTCATGTTGCACATGTGAAAATCTTGCTATTTTGCTTCTCCATTTAAAGTGAGTTCCAAATCAAGGCATTACGTCTGCTCATCTTTAGGGCTTGCCTTCTACTTGATCTGTGGTTGCCAGAGCACATTTGGAAGGCAGAAAAAACGTGGAGCTCTTTTATCTTTATGATGTCCATGTTGTGTTTTTGTTCAATTAAACAGGAATGTGGTTTTATGGTAGTATTAAAGTGTCATCTTGTATTGTTTATGCACTTCCCCCTCCACTGTTAGCATGTTGCAGTGCTGATATTGCCATGGTATCTGGTCATAGCACAGCATTTCCCTGGATGCTGTCCATTGCTGGCACCATGATCCAGCTGTATTCATGGAAGGAACTTTGGCATTTCCCCTGGTTTTAATTTGCATTTAGACAGTGCAAATGAGGGATAATGGAATTGTCATATTTTCTGATGAATGTTGCTCTTTGAGTTGTCTTCTGGTCACCAGTTACTTTGTAGGAGAAATTTGGTTATAACTCTTATATTTGGATTGGGTTTAAGGCGTAACTAGGATTGCTTAGAAATGTGACTTGCTGAAGAAGTGTGTGCAAGTGGAAGAGGGATTCTCTTAAAGTGCATTCTCTGACAATGGAAATTCCAGCCCTTGTCCATATGTCAGAGCTTTGGGATCTACACCTGCCCTCTCAGAATTATATATAGGAAAAGTCTCCTGTAAATAATGGAATAGCTTTGCTCAATAGAAAACAACTGTGCTGTGACATAACTTTGCAAAAGAAAAAGCAATTTGTTTATTTGTTCATAATTTAGGAAATATGTATTAATTATTTATAGAACTGGATAGTTAAACATTCATTAAAAGTCATTAGTAATTCTGCTTTAGAAGTAAATCATAGTTTCTGTGAAAAGAAAATGGAGGGAAAATGAAGGGTTTCCAGAAGGGGAATGTTTTTTGTTTTTTTGGCTTGGTTTTTCCCTTCAGCAAAATAGGGAGATAGGAAATAGAAATTTGATTAATGATAAAGAAATATGATTGTCATAGGTTTGAAGCTGATGGTCTGTATCTTTTGGTTTTCAGAAAAGTGAAATTTCCTTAACCATATTTTCAGATTCATTTTATTAATGTTGTACATTAGACACTGAAATAACAGTGTGTAGCTTTGTTTACTTTTATGTGAGTATAAATTATTGTGACTATGACATGGTGTTTGGTCATAAATTTTTTTTATTATATTAAATTGCCAAAGATTTCCACTCCATCACTTCCTCCCCTGCTTTTG
Source organism: Campylorhamphus procurvoides (assembly GCA_013396655.1). Classification (NCBI taxonomy): domain Eukaryota; kingdom Metazoa; phylum Chordata; class Aves; order Passeriformes; family Dendrocolaptidae; genus Campylorhamphus; species Campylorhamphus procurvoides. The sequence continues at coordinate 878,341 of WBMV01008405.1, read as the reverse complement.
TACAAGTAGAACAGAGCACATTGGTTTCTCTGATGAAAAGTACTTGAATATTGTTGTTACTTTTCCCAAAAAAAATTCCCCCTTTTTGTGATTGTGGAGAATCACTTTTTTTTTTTTAATGTCTGCCTATTTTTCATTCCTTTTTGGTTCTTCATGTTCAAGGTGAATTTTAAATACACTTACCTTATAATGGAAATAGAGTGTCGAAGGATGGATAAGGTACTGGAAACTGTATCTCAGAGCATATGGTTTTCTAATCTGGGTTTTAAACATTGTTTCTTTCCTTTACAGAATGCTGCCTTTTTATATGGCCTTGGTTTGGTCTACTTCCATTACAATGCCTTTCAATGGTAAGTTGGAATAAATTTACAGTATGTGTGGTGTTTCACCAGTGTGTGAATGTTTCACCTTCAGTTCAGTGTGAGTGTACCACAGATTAATTTTGGTTTCATTAGAGATATGATGTTTGCAGGTGAAACTGTTCTGGGTCACAGACCTGACTTGAGGCAGCCACAGCAGTTGCTTGGAAAGGAAAGCACTGACAGAATTTGAGGTCCTTTAACGCAGCTCAGGAAAGGGGGATGGAGCAGAAGGACTCAGCAAGCTTTTGTGAATTGTTGTTATCAACAGTCTGTAGCCTGTGCATGTTGGAAAGCCTGTTTACAAAAAACTTTCCTCTTGGGAGAAGAAGTGGCAAAATGGACTTGTTTTCACTTCACTTGGTAGTCAGAAATCTTATCTGCATCAGGTGAGTTTTGAGAAGCAGCACACTCAAGATTTGAATTGGAGTGTTTAAAACTGATGTAAAAACTGAGAGTTAAAGAGCTGTAATTTCTGGCAGGGCTCTGGGGACTGGGCAGGGCTGCTGAGTGTGGAGGGAGGATTGATTTTCAGTTGGGGTTTTGGTTTTGCTTTATCCGTGATGAGAGTGGTGAATGGTGAATGGAATGGACTCAGTCACTGGGGTCCTTTTAAAAGGTCCTCAGACTTTCACTGGGGTTTATTCCTGCAGAGATAGAGTCAGTGCCACTGGAAAGAAGTCAGAAAGATGCAGTGTTTATATCAGTGCCTTTTTACATTCAGTATAGAAACTATTAACACAGTAAGTGTGACTTTGCTACCTGATTGATGACAGAAAATGTTCTTTGTTTTACTGAACTGAGCATAACTGCAGTTACAGAGACATTAAGTGACCACTGACTGATGGTTTAGAGCAATGAAGTAGGATTTCTTCCTCATCCCTCAATAAAGTGTTTTTATGTATCTGTAAGGCAAAAAATTTTTGCTTTCCTCAGGGTAACGTACATAAACTTTTAGTCCTTAAATTAAAATAAGCTGGTTAAATCATGAGCTCAAAACACAGATTATTTTTTTTATCTTGCAACTTACAGCCTTCTTTACTGATAGTGGTTAAATGAATGCCATGTATTGTATGTAACATGCAATTCTAGTGCATTCTAATTAACAAGAACAGGAAAGTTGTCAGAAAGCCTGAGAATCCACTGTTTTAAGGTTGTGATCAGTCTTGGTTGAATTGCACCAAGTTGCAGAATGTTCTATTTCTTATGCAGTCTTGTCTTCAGCATTTGGCATTCAAAGGGATTTTGTGCACAAGGTCTTACACAGTGTATCTTGTTACAGTTTGCACTGTGAAAATAGTAGAAAACTGTAAGATAAAATCAAATAAAACAGAGTAGTTAATTTTTCATATAACCACCTGCTCAGCATAGGCTTTTGCCATCAGCAGATTGTGCTATTTAGCACCTTAGAGTGGAGGGAGCAGCAAAGTCAGGTGATTGGGAGGCCTAAGTATTAATAAATTGAATTGTTAGATTTTTCTTCCATGCCTTTAAGTAAGGTTGTTGAGAACATAAATTGATGCCTTAACTTACATAACTGCACATAAAGCTTGTTAAGATTGTGTAGAATAATCATATTTGTCATTTCATTCATGCAACAAAGTTACATGTGTGGTAGTAAGGAAGTTGGGTGTCATGAAGGTATTGGGTAGAATTTTAGAGGAAGAAAATCTAAGACAGGTAAAATCTTACAGCTTTGTGTGCTGTATTGATTTTTTAACCCCTTTCAGTGCCTTTCCTCCACCTTTTCTGTGTTTTCTTTGGGGTGAGAGGAGTGGGATGTGTGGTTGGGGGTATCTAAGTGTGACAAAATCACAATAAACATGGAGATGATAGCAAGGCATTTACAGTAGATGTGTTCTTCTTTGTAGACCTTAATCCTTCACAGAACTCTTCTTGCAGATTGCAAGGAGAATCCCTCTTCTTTCAGGGTGAAATGCAAGTCAAACTGTCTGATTTCCTGCTGCATTTATTTATTCCATATATTTATGCTCATAGGACATGGATCTTTATATTTCAAGCAGGTGGAGGAGACCTCTAGACTGTCCAAGGTGGTTTAAGCTGTCATGCTTCATCCATGAACTTCTTTCTATTTGACACCACTTTAGATATTCAGAGATTTTAATGAGGCAAGTACATAGTCCTGAAAGGAAGGGGTGAGGAACTGCTGGAGGTTTTTTCATGTCTCCTGTGAACAGAGATAACAAATGAAGCAAGAGGGAATAAAGTCAGCTTTAGAATTCCTGACCATATTTTTTACATTACTTTTTAAGTTTTCCAGCTTTCATAAAAAGAAGTGTTGGATTGGATCCAAGGCACATACGCAATTCGCTGTAATTCAGTGTTGTACACTCATTCATATACTAAAGCAGCTTTACAGCATTATCTTAAATACAGATCTTAGCTGACACAGCATTTTCTGTTGGTCATTTCATTCAGCTGTTTGTGTAAGTACTGCAAGTTCCCAATGTGTATACAAACATTGCAACAGTGTGATCATACCAAAGCTATTTCATGCAATTGTTATAGTAAGATTTGCCATAAGGGAATAGCTCCATAAATTGAATTGAATATAATAAAATAGGTCTTATGAATCTCAAATTTTGATACTTCCCTTCTTCTACACCATTTATCATCAAGCAGTAAGTAAAGCGGTTGGCTCATTTTCACTGTTGTTTTCCTCTTGGAAAACAGGTAGAATGGGGTTAGCTGAGATAGTCACATAACTTGAATGATTTCATGTCCCCTCTAATTGTCTTTTACATTGAACATTAAAGAATTTCAGCAGTTAATGCATGGTTACCCTTCATTAGTGTGCAGTACCTGCATCGAAGTGTAGTGGCTTGGATGCCAGGTTTTCTCTTTACTTCAGTGGAGATTCTGAGCCTGACTGGTCTGTCATCTGCTGCTTTACACTGGCTGCCATCAGGATGAAGGATGGAGTCCAAGCTCTGCTGTTGTGTCCTGGAACTGAATTTCACACCCTCTGGATCCCAGTGTACCAACTGTGCTGCTCCAAGGGCAGCCTGCAGTGTTTTCAGTGACTTTCACCCGGCAAATTACTGGACAATGAGTGTGAGAAAGACAGAATTCCTTAGAAACACCTTACAGGAAGCAGAGATCAGTCACCCTTACTGCCACATTTAGGCTCATTGTCCTGAGGCTCCTCAGTCCGAGGTTTCCTTATCAGCTCTAAAAATTGGGCATTGTCCATCATAGCCCTATATCACATTCATTGAATGACATGAAGTTTAGAATAAGTGATCAGAAAATTGAAAGAGGTTAGAAATAAGAGAGTTTCGCTCTACCTGCATCAAGCAATATTAGAATAATGTTAGGTTCTTTTATTTTGTAGGCTCACTGTGATTTTCATGGATTTTGTTTGAAACGTACAAAAGTGTTAATTTTTGAATAGTTAAATTGTTGCTCTTTTATTATGTTCTTTTGCCTGGTACAAAGCTGATTTTATTCACAGTCTATTTAAACAAAACCTTCCAACAAAAGTCTTATGAGAGTTCACTAAATGTTTGATATAATCATCTATTAATTATTATTCATCTGGTTTCTTCACTTTCATAATGGTAGGCATTGTTGTATAGATCAGTGGGTGGGAAGATAGCTGCAGTATTGATTCTGGAAGTCTTGATGTAGGGATGAAGATTCATGTCATTTTTATTTTTCCTGAATTGCCATAACAGCAAAATGAAAGTTCAGAGAAGGTTTTCATCCTCCAAAGTGTGTATTTTCCAGTCCTGCTTCCCCATTTTGTTGAGTGTTAGATAGCCTTTCCTGTCTATTAGTAGAGATGCTCTCATTCCTGGAGAAAATCCTTATTTGATTTTAGTAAAGTCTAGTAGACTCAACCAAAGTTGTGTCTTTCCATGCAGTTTTCAGTGTCATGAGGGCACAAGAGGAAAGTCATCTCTTGCTGGATTTAGGAATTGGCATTTATTTCTGCAGAATGAGAGCGCCCGGCCCTCCACTGGATAATTTCTCCTTTGGACTAGTGTTTGTTTAGTCTGCTGAAGGAGTAGAATGAAAACTTCTGTCTGTGCGTGAAGGGCAGTTAATTAGTGGTGGAGACTCACAACCTACATGAGGAAGGCTCTGTGCCATCACCCCTGGAGGAGGACTCTGAAGCCAAATTCTGCTTTGTGTGTGACAGATCATGGAGCCATTCTGTTGTATCTCCTCTTCTGGTTTTGTTCAAACCATGAAAGAGCTTTGAGGGAAAACATCTGGGTAACTTGGATGCCTTGGATCCTCTAGACCCATATCTTTCTGGATGTAAGATTGGACAGAGAACAGAAATGGGATTAGTGATGTTTCAGAGAAAACAACAATCTAGTGACTCCAGCTGTATCTGGAAGGCCCAACTGTGTCAGACAGATGGTCTGGGAAGGACTGGAGTTTCCAGCGTTGGACTATGTTCTCTCCTGTTTCCCTTTACTATCACAGCACTTGCCCCTACTTTCCTCTTCTTGTCCCAAGCCCCAGTGCAGTCTGTGTTGGATATTACTGACCACTTTAAACTGAAATGGATGTCAGTGATGCTACGGGTGTTTTGGTGTTGATGTATTAAGGGACTGAGTGTAAACCTCTGGGCATGGCAGTGGAAAACAGACAATCCCAGAATAAAACAGAGAGTTTTAATGTAGTCCATGTTCTTGATGTGTCCTGTAGTCGTGAGCACGTTGCTGTTTTCTTTAAATATTTCCTGTAGGTGAAATTACATGAATACTAATTCAGCTATGGTGTAAAATTGCTTGTCTGTCTGTAAGAGTGAATGAGTGAATGTCTTTTCACAGTTTGAGTATTTTATTCCATAAAAAAAATTGTAGTGACTATTGGAAATGAGGCTGTAGTTACCAAATTATACACGAGCACCTACCACTGGAAAGAATTGTTGAAAATGCTGTTTCACTTCATTGGTGAAATTTTGAGGATGCCCCTTTTCACAGAAGTAGTGGAAGCAATTTCTCTCTGTTACTGTTCATGCTTTTCATCCTGGAAAAACTACAAATTGTAAAATCAATACAGAATTAACACTAGAGTTAAGCAGAAGATAAAATTTGATTTTTAGTTAGTTTATTCTACTAAGAGATAAACCTTACACAAACCTTGGAGGGGTGTGGACCAGCAGGTTCTGTGCTAAATGTGGCACAGTCTTCTCATGTTGTCCACTGATGATAATTTACTGGTGTGTAAGTGCTGTGTTCTTTTGTAAGATGGGGGTAGGCAACATTCTTGGTGTTTTGAATGAAAGCATGCATTCAAACTGAATTTCAAAACTGTCCTTAAAAATCTTTTATTATACTTTTGTCTTTGTTTAACTCTATTGCTCAGCTGTGGTAGTGAATAATATTTCCTGTTCTGTAAGCAAGAGACTATAGGAATATTTTTGTCTCTTATAGATTCTCTTGAGTTTTTTTTTTGAAATCACCTTTTCATGATTTTTGGAACTGAGACATGACATAGGGGAAATACAGAAATACTATTTTCTGACCAAGGAAGCTAGATAAAGTGGAGAATGTGAAGTTCCCAGAGTATCTATGAGCATGGTCAAAATCTCTATTACCAGAACTGCAGTGTCTTTATTCCAGATTTTTGTTGTGACTTTGATAAGGCAGTGGTTTTCTTCTTTTTTGGGAACTTAGGATACTGTCTTTGAACAAGATAAAAATAATGGATTTTAAATACCAGTGGCTAACATACCAAGTACCATATTAGAGCAAAGGCAAGACATGCAAAAACATAATCAGTGTCTTTCATTTGGCAAAACAAAAGCCTGGCTTAAAATCTGTGCTGATACTTAGTAATCAGTCCAGTCTTTGGCCTTCCAGTTTGAGCAATGTTCTGGTAGATGATGGTGATGAGTGTTCTGTTATGAGACATGGATCCTTGTTTGTTTTGAGCTCAGTGGAGATACTGAGGTGTGTGATTCACCACCACCCATGAGATGTGAGAGACTGCTTAGCTGGTGCAGGTTTGTCCCTGTAGCTCTTCACTTGCTCATTTTCCTTGTGTAGGCAGAAAAGTAGGGTAGTGGGTAAGGAAAGTCTCTCTGAAGGGTTGTAATAAAGGAAATTTCAGTTCCACAATAAAAATGTAATGCTTTTTTAAGCCCATCTGCTCTTAACTTCTATTTAAAGAAGTAAAACAATGCTTTAGGTGCAAACAGTTGTTGCATTGTCTAGAGGAAGCTCTGTACTTTTGATTTGCCATCTATGAGAAAAAAGCCTGTAAGAATCCTAGAGCCAGAAGCGTTTTTTCTGATGGATTCAAAAATGATCTATATGTTTTGCAATTAAAAAGTCTATGAAAAATATTTGTTGAATTTCCCATTGCAGCTGCTGACCTTTTTTTCCTTACAAATAATACTGCACCTGGAAGAGTAGGAATTAAATCAGTGTGCCTAAGCAGTGTACCACAGTGATTTTAGGCACTGTGGTTGATTCCTGTCCCATGTCCCTGTTGGTACCATGCTCCCCAGAGATGTTCCTGTCACCTGCCCACTTGGGGTCTCTGTTTTCCCTGGGACAGCAGATGGGACTGGGCTCCTTGGCCTTGGAGCTCCAACCTGCCCTAAATGGGAATTGTTGTGTATGTGAAGGTATTTTGTTTCAGCCCTCATTGGATTTCAGGCAACAATGAGTCTTAACTTCTTTCCCAATTCCTCTGTGACTTTAATTCTATTAACGTTTAGTTGCATTTCAGCTGTCCTAATTTTATGCAGTTGACCTGAGAGGCAGCCCAGTCCTGTTTGGAATCACTTTGTTTCTGCTCCAAGATGGAGTAGTTAGGTAGCATTTTTGTTCTGTGTGGTGCAGTGCCATCGTTAACAGGGGCGTGTGAGAGAGGATTTGAAGGCAAGGAAATAGAATCAGAGCCATCTTCACCTACCATGGGAACGTGAAAGCAAGTTAGAGAGGGAGGAAAGGGCAGGCTTTCACACCTGTATTTTCCTGGAAGTAATTGAGTGGCTCTAAAGTAATGGAGCAATAGGTATTATGGCACTGGTGTTAGAAAAGGGAGGAGAAAGTGGAAAAAGGAATAGGTTGGTGTAGTGGGAGGAGATGTGCCTGATCTCTCCTAGGCCTTCTGTTCTCCTGTTGCTGCACTGGGGGAGTCAAAAGCAACCTGGCTGTTGGCAGTGACATGAAGGATCACTGTATTGTATTGTTCTAAAGTTGCACTAGTTGGTGAGTCATGCTTTCTGGAATATCAGATGTGTTACTGTATTTCATGCAGCAAATTAGTTTCTCTAAATTAATAGAAAAGATTAGACTTTCAAATACACCAGGATACCTGGAGTACAAAATTACCCAGTCCTTGAAGAATCAAAAGCCATGCACCAAAAACGTTACTTGTAAACCATTGTTTTGCTACGTTCTTCTGCAACAGTGCTTTCTGATCCACCTTCTGTTAATCATATAAATAATACTGGTTATAAAGTGAAGCTTCAGTGAGAAAATAATTTTTTAATCTGTGTTTTTCTTTCAGGGCAATTAAAGCATTTCAGGAGGCGCTTTATGTTGATCCCAGCTTTTGTCGAGCCAAGGAAATTCATTTGCGACTTGGGCTTATGTTCAAAGTGAACACAGACTATGAGTCTAGTTTAAAGGTAGGTTTGAGTCCTTTCAAATTGAATTAAAATTTCTTACAAGCTGTGTTACATCTTAAAACTGCAAGCAATGCATAAGGACAGAGCAGTTAAACCACCTGCTGTAGAAATAGAAGTGCGTCAGAGTGAAGTGTCTTGGTCTAAACAGGATAAGGACAGGATTTGAGGTGTGTGAGGTGCTGCATAAACCCAGAAGAGTCCTGCAGTTTTACATATGAGCACTGATACTCCAGAAGATCAAAAATTTGGTGTAGGCCTCTTCTTAAGTTAGTGAACTTCAAGGGGGGACTGAGGATCTACAGGAAATTGAAGGGGAAAATAAAAGAATTAGCAGTTTGGATTACTTGGGTTTTTTTGTTTGTTTTGTTTTGTTTATTTTTTTCCCGTCTCTGCCCTATATTGTCAAATGGAAGTTCTTAAAATTAGTAAAACAGAAAGTTTTTATGCAAAATATTGTTCTAATTTTTTTATATAATTTTTACTTTTCTAGCGGTTAATTGTTCTTTTGTTTCCTGGTTTGAGAGTCAGCTTCTAAGGGAACATTTTCTGGATAATTAGTTGGATATTATTTATGGTAATTCAGCACTTTGTTTCTTCTGTACTTTTTAATTTTTTTGCTGCTTACGTTTTGTTTAGGTCTCCAACTGTAATTTGTCATTTTATCACCCTCCATTTAACAAATCTGCCCATTTTTTTTCTCTTCCTGGCCTCTAAATTTAGCTATGAGTGTCTTGCTGAAAGGAACTGTTCTTTAATGGAGTTGCATGTGCTGGGAAATACACCTGCAGGGCTGAGAATTTTGTAATTAAATGTAAATTCTAAACATTTTTCTGGATATTAATCTTTCCCAAAAAATATTGAAAAATTAAATGTTTTGTTCTCAAGAATCTCGAGGCATCCATTTCTTTGCAGATTGTTTTCCCGGGAGTTGTATTTGTGAGGATGTCAGAATCACATGTCTGAGATTTGAAGGAATAGAGGACTAGCCTCAATTTTTCCTTTCAATATTTGTGATAGTGGGAACCACTTCTCTCCTCAGGCTTCCTTTTTCATCCAGACTCCAGGGTTTCACCTGCAGAGACGGGTGGAGCTGAAAATTGTGATTGGAGAGGAGGATACTGCGTAGGAGTAGGAAAAATTCTGTGCAATGAGTGGTGAAAGTGAGCAAGGGGAGGGTAGAGGTGGATCACTGTGTAGGGAAAGGGATTAAGTGTGAGTTTGGGTGGTCCTGTTGCCTTAAACTTTGGGATAAATTTATTATGTCATGATACACAAGGAATAAAAGAAATGCTCAAGTATTTCTTGGGTTTATTTTTTAAAGAAGTCAGGACAAAACAAGATTAAATTTTCAAGAAGGGAGTCATGTTTTAATCAAGTAATAGAAGAAACTTCTGCATTTTAATTTTTGATAGAAATTGATCAAGAAATAGATAACCTTTTCCTGCTGTGCCATTAAATTTGCAATTCTATCAGTGAATTAAGTATTTAAATAGATTCTATGATAATTCAATCTAAATAATTTACTGTGTTTGACGTTCACAGCTTTGCAAAATAAATCAGTCCCTTATTACAAGGATTTTGAGTATACCAAACTTCAAACTTTCTAAACGCCAACTACGAATAGGAAAAACACCAAAGTAGCATTTTGAAAACAGAACAAAATTAATCTTTTTTAATGCAAAACTTGATTCCAAAACAAATCATGATTCCATTTCTTTTATGTGGCATCTGTTTATGTCACTGAAGAAAACAAATGGCAGCAACAAAAGCAGCTTACCCTGGGACAGAGGGATGATGGTCAGACCTCAGGTTTCTGCTTTGCTTCCTTTGCTGAGGAGGGTGCAATCCTGAGCAGAGAAAACAGGGAGGAGCAAGAACGAAAAGACCAAGGGGAGCAACCCACTGGGTCTGGAGCAGTTTCAGCTGTTCTCAGTTCAGCTGTAGATTTAAGGTAGAGTCTGGAGACTGACCTGCTTTGAAATCAGAATGTTACTGATGGGAACGTACCAGTTAATGCATCTGTGTCGTCAGAGTGTGTCAGTTGAGGAGCAGACTACGAGGAGAACAAGCAGAGCAGTCGCTTCTTTAAGAGCCAGTCTGACTGAGATTTATAAAAACTGCCCTGAACTAAAGCTCTGAGTGCCAAGAGTATGAGAGGCAAGTCAGAAGATGCTCCCTTAGTGAAGGGAACGAAGGAAAGTGCTGGTGCACAAGCACAGGGAGAATCAAATGAGGAAGGGCTATGATTGATGAGAGTGTGAAAGGATGTTTTCACACAATGTCTGTCTCGTTCTCTGAGACTGAGTATCTCATCTTTCCACAAAAGAACGATAAGTAACTTAAAGCAGGGAAGACTCGGTTGTCTTGCGCTCTTTTTGTGGACTTTTTAAAAGGATCCAGGATTTTGGAAAGCATTTTTGGGGTTTAGGATCCAGCCTGCTAGTGGCTGGCCTGGAGCACAGACCCTTTCCTGGGGCTCTCTGCCCAGTTTGAGCTCCCCATTTACACCAAGGTGGAAAGTGGAAGTAACTTTTCATCTGGTATTTGCTTGTGACTGCTCTGGATTTCATAGACTGTACCAACCTTACATTAATGTACTTCGAAATATCATAATGTTTTTGATGGTATTTAAACATTCATGTTAAGTCTGTAATTGCTAAGAATAAACCATTGCCAAGAGATGAGTCATTGTCAGTCAGAGTCATTGTCAGTAAGAGTCTTCAGGCAAAGGGGGAAGATGGGAGTCTGAAGGTCATGTATTCCATGTTTTTCTCAATTTTAGGGCATTAACATAAATCATCTGTATTTTATGTAAGCAATTTAAGCGCAAAATTAATTTTTACTATTTTAAGATGTTGATGATCAAGATAATTGCTAGAGTGCTGTTTAACAAGCATAAAATCAACTCCCAGAGTTTTTTCAAAATCAATTACTGCTTTTTCATGTTTTTAACATTGCTGCAGTTAAGTTAACTTGGAAATTACTACAAGAACCCTTGACTGCTCTGTTATCCCATTGCCATAAACTCTGGCAAGAACTCCAGCACAGCTGAAAATTACTTGGCCTTTGGGCTTACATTAAGTTAAAAAACCAGTGTCCCTTCTGGTTGAAAAGAAAACAATCCTTGTGTAACCTGTCACCTGGGGCAGCATTACCTTCAGAGGTGAGACATGAAAGCTGAATTTGCCCCATTCGTCAGGAAAGTACAATTGATTCCAAAATCACCTGGCAGTGACTTGTGGGGGTGGATTTTTTTTTTAATTGCTGTTGACGTTTACCTCACAGTCCCGGCCTTGTCACAATTTACTACATGCCCCTTTCTGTTCACCAGTTCCTCCACATGACACTAGGAATAGTGGTCTGTATTATAAGTATATGTTCAGTGGTGGTAGCTGTGGTGGCACCGTGATGATCTGAGAGGAGAATATAGAATTCATATTTAGCAAAAAAAGAAGAAATCTTAGTTTTTCATATTTATTGGAATGATAACCTTGAGGGAGTAATGTGGGGGAGAGAGATTTTCTGGGGGTTTGGTTTTGTGGGGGAGTTAGAGATTTTTGGTGGTGGATTGTGTGGGTCTCTTTGTTGGATTTTGTTTTGTGGGTTTTTTTAATGGGGGGTCAGTAGAAATGCTGGACATGAGCAGGTTATTTTATGGCAAACCAAGCAATGTTTTGCTTTGGGAATTTTATTTGGTTTGCAAGCATTACAGGTGCATCCTGTACCCAGTAACAAAACCCCTAGAAGAATGAGAACTAAATTTCTCATGTTTTCAATTTTCTGCCTCTTAGTAGAAATACTGATTCTGCCTTTCACTTACAAAAATTTTTCCTCCTTTTTTATACACAAAAACAGTTATTCCAGTAGTTTGCTTCAGGCTTATGCTTTCATCTTGCCCGTAAATCATCAATTTAAATATAATTTTAATTTTTTAATTATTCTTCTAAAGATTCTCATTTATTAGTAATGCTAAGACATGCTGCTTGTATTAGGATAAGAAAAGGGCTGCAAAAGAATTAAAATTTATTGGGAAAATCTGCATGAATTGTATGAATATGCATGAAGTATAAATAAGTTAAATACTGATGTATAGATGAACAGCTTGAAGTACTTATTTATTGTCAGTCAGACACTTTTCCATCACTTATTCAAATATTTCTCCTGTATATATATCTTTATGAAAGATATTTTTAGCTACTGCAGCTATTGTATGCCAACACATAGCTGTTATAGAGATATCATTCATTTTTATGATCCTTTTCTGAGTAATAAGTAAACAAGTATTTATTAAAATGAAAATTTCTCATTTCAAGCCTTCAAGTGCTGTTTCACCAGCTAGTTATCTTTCATATGTGCTTAGATGAGTAATTTTTAGGCTTAAACATTGTAAACTGAAATATTATGTATTTATTTTTAGTTATTAAAGAAAAATTAACTAGTCCAAATACATGCAGTTACAAGAAATTTTAGTTTCTTATGTCTAGTTTCATGTCTGTAATTCTATCAGAAATAGCTACCTTTTTAGGTTAAAAACAAAGTAGGGGGCTTTAGCTCTTGCAAGGTGGATATCCAAGATTTCAGGCATTTCACATAAAAGACATTTTATGGAAAGCAAGATGAAATGAGTCAAAAGTATTATTTTAATTAAAATGTAAGAGGATGGAAAGCGACATTTGGGAATGAAATTGCTCTGTAAGTCTTTGTAGTTGGCATGTGTCTATGGTGGAGAGACACGCACAAGAAGTAAAACCATGGAAGTTTTTTAATGCAGCACAGCACTAGTCAACCTGCAGGAGGGTTATGACAGTGGATATTGATATCACAGCATCTGACCTACAGAGTATTTTCTTCTCTCTTACCTAGTTTTGCTTGGGGTTTTGGCTAATTTTGATGTTTTCCTATAAAAGAGAATTATAGATATATTTTAAAAATGTCATGATTGCAGAGAGGAGTAAGTGCTAAGGTTGAATTGATGTGCTGTGTGACATCTTTGATCATTTGGGAGGTGGGGAAGGACAAACCAGGAGAAGGTAAATAGTTGATTCAGGTATTTTTGCTGGTGCACTTCATTCGTGGACCTTCTCCCGGTGACAGTACAGCTCGGTGCAGGCTGGCCCAGGTTTCCAGGTGTGACACCAAGGCTGGCATTCAGGCATACAGCAGCAGCAGGAATACTCACAGATTCCCGGCAAGGATGGAGCTTTCTGTGCAGCCTGGGCTGGAAGCAGAGTCCTGGAACGACCCCAGCTCGGGGCGGATCAGCTCCGCGGCGGTGCTGGGGATGCAGCAGCAGCAGCAGCAGACGGCCACTCATCCCATGTCCCCGTGACGTTTTGTGGCTGCTGGCAGTCTTTGGGGCTCTTAATGCAGGAATAGCCACGTTCTGGTGTCGCAGGAATTCAGTGTATAAAACGTGCGAGCGGTGTGAGCGTTGATAGCTTTGTGAAAATCACTATGTAAGATACTGATTGGTAAATTCAAATGCAGATTCTTTTGGCTGGTGAAAATACAGCTTGTATGATTGTTTGGCTTGAAAATAATTTTTCTCTCCGAGCTAGTCAGAATGAGAATTTTACAGAGCATACTGCTGCTATTCAATGTGTGTTGTATATGTGGCCTTTGTTCCTTCTGTCCTGGAGCAGCTTTGTTCTGCCCTGCCTCTGTAAGTTTTCCTTCACTCTATTTTTTTTTTCTTGAATGTTGGACAAAAGTAAGCCGAGTGTTTACACTACACAAACCTTCATCTTACAAGCTGCGTTTGTTGTGAATGCAGAAGGCACTGGAGAGCAGCGGGATGACCTGCTGTAGCAGCACATCTATGTGTCCTCTCCTGACCCTCTCCCCTGGTCCCAGAGATCCCTGGCAAATGGAGGCTTGGCTCGCTGCCCTGGCTGGTTACACAAGGCTTCCCGTGTCCTACTTATCCGAACAAAAGCTGCTCTGAGGAACACGGGCATCACACCTAGGTCACATAGGCAGCAAAAGCCATCTCCTGACAGAATTTCACTGAGTCATGATGGAGCTTTGCTTCATGGTAAGTCGGTGAGAATTGTCAGGTTTCAAATGATGACTTGCCTTGCTTGCTAAATAAATGCAGAACGGAGAGTATTGAACTTGCTGATGTCATCCTGGAGAGGAGGAGGGAGAAGGATCACTGCTTTGAGGTCTCAGGTTTGGATGTAAACAGAGACGGTGCTGAAAATCTTGCACTGAGAAGAAAAAGGTTCGTTTTGTGTTTCTCATTTATTGATTAAAGAAATAACAAAAACCTGGGTAGTTGCGTCGTAAATTGTAAAGAGCTGGTGATAATTCTGGTAGAGAAAACATGCTAGGGTAACCTGGATTGGTACCAGATTACTCTTATTTTACTACCAGACCTAATGCTTTCATCAGTTCTGTTTGTGTGGAATCCACTGTACTTCTGATCCTTGGAAAGGTTACCTTCGGAATTGTTTCCCCAAGCAGAGGCAAGTCAAGGACTCCAGAGGAGACAAAATAATCTGTAGATAACTGTGCAATTACAGATGGCTACAAATCAAGGTGATCTGGGGCTTGCTGATCTTCAAAAGGTCTTGTCTAAACGATTCTGTGATTATGACTTGAGCCGCAGCCCTTGAAGAGAGCCTGTTAGTTTTTAACATTCAGAACACTGCCTTCTAGATAAATCCTCTTACTGGGGATTTGAATTTCTATAGACTGCTGTCTGCCTCGAGGTATTGTGTGTCGTCTCTGAGCTGCAGCGGCCTCTCCTGCATAACAACTATTCCACACAGCAGCAGCAGCAGCAGCAGCAGCAGCCTCAGTGCTGCAATATTTGAGAGGGGTGCAGATGTTTGCCAGCCGCTGCTGTTGCTTGCAGAAATGGGAGTTGGAAATTATTCCTTCCTCTTTTACTTTTTTAATTTTTATTTTTTATTGTGATTAGCGGATCTGCTTTTGGCTGATGGGGTTGATGTGTTAGAATGCATGCATGGGTGGTTTAGGGTTGGTGGTTTTTTTTTTTTGGTCTGATTTTGAATACTTAACGGGGAGCTATGTATTATTTATCCGGCAAGAGGTGTAGGTTTGCTCATGTATGTGCATTTCAGAGGTTCTTGGTTTGAAAGATTCAGGGGTTTCTGTGTATTGCTTTTAATTGTGGTAATTGTTCAGTGCAAATGGTGTGTTTTTTTGTAGTTCCTGGCTTTGGTTTGTCAGTTTATTTACTGTCTGTAGCTCAGTGAACAGAGCTAGTTGAGATTTACTACACTTGGAAAATTTTCATCATGTGGATTTTAAAATACAGAAGTTGGTGAATGTAGCAGTGAAAATTTAAATTTTTGGGAGGCATTGTTGAGAATAGTCCTGCTTTTTTTTTTTTAATTTTATTTTAACTGTATAGCACTGTTACTGTTGACATACTTATAAATTAAAATGGTTACATTTTCTTATATGGTTGCCTGCCTTCTCTCAGTGAGTGTCACTGCAATAACCCTTCCGAAAAGCTGCTACAGAACAGTTATCAATTGTTTCTTTTTAGATCTGCTTGTTTTTTATAATAGGATGCTAGGTGAGGGCAGATCTGTTCCTTTGTGCTTTATCTGTCCATAGTAGTTGTAAGTGACAGTGCAAGATGACACATCTGTACAGGAGGGATTCTGTACCTTTTAGATTGGTAATACTCAGTGTACAGGCCAAACCTTTTTTTTACTTTTGTCAGGCAAATTTAAAATAGAGCATTTTATTTTTATTTAGTCCTTTTTTTCTTTTTAAAGTTGCCTGCTTAGTAGAATCACTATGGTAACAGACTAAAGGATGTCTCAGAGGCACTCAACCTGCATGGCAATGTAAGTGAGGGGAGACTGTAAGTTGTCTGAGTGCTGAGAGTAGGAGAAAGAACAGGCAGCTAATACTTAATATTTATAAGCTATTATTTAATGCTTGCTCTAAGGTTAAAAAATTACTTTACAGGTAAAGTATATGTGAGTTGCATGGGTTTTCTGCTCTGTCCTGGGGATGACATTGCTAAAATGTTCACTGAAAGTCATAAACTCGTGTTATCATTCAACTTGAGTTTGTTTTACTTTTTTAAGGCTGTTACATATTACAAATGATGTGGATAGAAGTCAGTGAGGAGTGAGCTGCATCAGTGTCTTCCTCACAGAGCTCATTAAAGCATCAGCATTCTTTTTATGCTCTGTTATGGATAGTACATTTATTTTATAATGCTTTTTCTATTAAAATTAGGGTTTTTTGAAATGTAATGGTGTGTTAAACTCTTACAAATCTTTGAGATGTGTGTTACACAGACATGCTATACACAAGGTATTATTAGCACCATGAGGAAAGTTGAGTACTATCTAGTACCTCTGAGTACAGTAATATTGAAGGTGATTTGTATATACATCCATTGATAAGGATTATGTTTTTCTTCCCAGCTACACCAGTAAGCTCCTGATTGCCACCTAGTTTGGCATCCTGAAGAGTCAGAACTAAATCATAATTTTTGTGCTAGCAAAATAAAATATACTAAAACATCAGTCATGTTTAGTGTATTAAAAGCCACTTGAAACTGTTTTTTATACATAACTATTTATTAACAGTACTTCTCTGTCATATTAATACGTTAATCCAAATTCTACACCATATAGGGTTTTTCTCTGAATTTTATGGCGAAGTTTGGAGGCACTGGAGTTTCTATGCCTGTTCCATTTGTTTTAACACACTTGTGTTTCAAACTGTGAATAGTGATCAGTGAATTAACATGACGTTTGTGAAATGCTTCCTCATATCCAGACAGACAGACTTCATTGCTCTGCTCTTGTGACCTTTCTACAAGAGTGAATTATTTGCCTTAGAACTTAGAAGCTTTGCAGTCTTTAATGTTTAGCTGAAGTTATCTTAATGCCTGGAGAAGCACATGTAAGAACTTAGGAACTCTTACAAACTTGTATTTTAATGTAAAGGTATTTGGAGAAGAGTTCAGGTTTTAAAGGCTTAAAATCACTGAATTTGAAGGAAGAGCATTCTGATTTTTCTAGACAGGTAAGTTGAGACCTTTGGTATTTATCTCCACAAAACTGTGAGCCTGTACATCTGCAGTCCCAGTTGTGTATTCAGGGAAAACCTGATCTTCCAATTTTGACCCTTCATGTGGTGCCATCATTCTTTCAGGTGCAATCCCAATGGTTTTGTGAAGATGTCTCTTGCCATCTTACATTACTACAAGCATTGTTGTCTTTGCAATAAGAAAAAATGACTTTTCTCCGGTAAACAGTTGAACAGAAATTGAAATTTGTTTTCTTTAAGACACATGGTAAAATGCAGTATTGATTTTCAAGTACAAAATTGATTTACTCTTAGTAATTTGGCAAAGTGCTAGTATTACTTTGTTTGAAAAGAAAATAATTCTTTCTCTTTTTTTCCAGCATTTTCAGTTAGCTTTGATTGACTGCAATCCCTGCACTTTGTCTAACGCTGAAAGTAAGTAACTTACAAGTATTTCCATTTATTTTCCTGTGGATTTTTTTAAAGTCTTATGCTCCCAACTGTATCAATTTTTAATGAACCAATTCTTCAAAAGAATTGCTACTGAGAGAGGGAGACTACAGAACCTGCCTCCATCTATCAGTAGAAATGTTCCAGTAGAATTGTGGATTGTTTTATTAAATGGAACAGGTAAAAATTGAGATTTAGCTTATTCATTGCTCTGAAGACTTGAAATGCACTATTTGACTGCTTTTTTATTTATTTATAAACATAGTGCTTGTGCCATGGTACACATTTAAGAGTAATGATTTAAACTTCATGGCATCTTGATAATCTGTCAATTTTCATGCCATTAAAATGTATGCATCTAAAATTCAGCATCAGTCCTAGGCTGTAGAACCAAGAGAAAGTAGAGAACTTACTGGATTTTTTGTTTTATTCAGTGCCAACCATATATTAGTCTGTACTTGAACACGTTAATCTTCAGTGCAGTGTGATCTATCATGTGCAGCATGTATTGTAGGCTGTTACAGAGCATGCTGCAGGTATTTATCCATAGTTAGGGGAATTCTTGTGCAAGAAAAAGTGTACGTACCTGCATGTCTTGGAGTCTGTAATAAATTAAAAGCATAGAGTTGTGAAGGAAATTACTCCTTCAGTTTCGAAGGTACCTTTGTACTGTTGAGCTTAAGTTACCTCCCAAGTCTCACTTCAGAAACATTGGATAAAATATTTAGAAGCATTTCTCTAAGAATTGAGTGGAAGTGTGAATATTCTATCAGCAAGGGTGATGAAAGGGAGTTTGTTTACACGGGTGAAACCACTGGCTGTATCAGTACCCAGGAGACAGCTGCGCTCCAAGGTCTTCTTCAAAGCTTCCTCACTTATCAGGAGCAGGCACAGATAATTTCGTAAAAATTTGCAGTATTCTCCCAAAGTCAATAGACTTCTACTGTTTTTCTACCAGACATGTGATTCTTTTATTGTATTTCGTGTTTGTTCCTATTCTTTCTTACCAAGTTTATCAGTTTTCACTGTATCTCTGAATTTTTGTAAGGCTTTCCTAACCCTTCCCCTTCAGCCCCCAGATTTGTGTGGAGGGATGACCTCGTGTAAAGGCTTCACTGCCCCATTGCAGCATTACATTGAGTGTGTTCCTTGCAGAAATGTTCGAGCATTAATCATGTCTTCTTCCTATTTAGGCAGTCTCTAATGTGACACCTTTAATTTCTTTCCCCTGCAAGGCATGACTTCATTTGGGAGTTTCACACTGAAAGGGTTTTGTTACAGGGTAAAAAATTAAAGAGTGATTTTTTTAGATAATGAACTCCTGAAACAAAAGCCAGGTTTTTTTCTTTCATGAGCAGAGTGAAGTTTGACGATGTGGTGAACATAATGGGTGTGTTATGTGCCCTTTAGCAAGGAACACAAAAAGTTTATTAAAATTTTAGATGATGCATTTCATTCTGACCTGCTTTCCGAAATGCATTCAGTTTCCTTCTTTATAGTGAAGGACAAAGCAGTGCACAAAAGGAGATTTTCCCCTCCCTTATGACCCAGAGAGAAACCCTGGAACTCCAAATTACCTGTATGGTAATTTGGTGTCACACTATTCTGTAGCTTCAAGGGAAAGGAATCTGAGTAATTGAAATAAATTGAGCTTGGCTCAAACACAGGTATTTTCTTACTTGTAATCCTCAGGAACATCGGGCAGACGTCTCTCTCAAAGGAACTTTTCTTTCCTCCTCAGAACAGAATAAGGATTGTATTCATCTCAATTAGCTTTTGCTATCTACCAGTCCATGGCTGGTCTAGGGTAGCGGTTCTCAAGCCTTTTCTGGAATGATTTGAGCAGCATGAGGATAATTTTCCCTCTGCTTTTACTCCTGAACAACTTCCATTTTTCTTTCTCCAGCCAGCAATTTTCTTGCCTCCAAGAGCTGCTGGTAGTATTACGGCATTCTGTGCAATTGGAGTGAGGAATTGAAGATGCTTAACAGTAATGATCAGAACATCATCTGTAATTAACACTTTTAGTTCAGTTTAACAGGGGAAAGACAATTCCTAAAAAGGAAGCAAAACCACCTAAATTTAAGCTGGCAGTGCATAATGTAGTTTCCTGTTCTGTAACCCAGCTAGTCTGTCTCTTTGCAGTTGAATGGAAATCTTTATTTCTGACTGTTATGTACAGAAAACATTACTTGGTTCTATTAGTGTTTATCTATGCTTAAAGAGATTTTATTGCTAAGTTTATTGGAAGGTTAATGGACTCTGTGTTTCAGAATAAAAATAAAATCCATGGGCTGCCTTTCTGCAATATCTGTTTACAATTTTCTTGCTTTGTTAGGGTACATATTCATCCTCTGTCAATTCTGGTCTATTAAGTGTAAAATACCAATGTAAACAAATATTCTGTTGTATCTTGAAAGTGTAAGTTGTCTGGTTTGCATCGATAAGTTTGAAACATTTTTTTATTCCTCACTTGAAAAACCATCTTGTAGTTGTTGTTCATTAAAACTAATAATTTTGATTTTCCCACTCTTACAGTTCAGTTTCACATTGCCCACTTATATGAAATCCAGGTAAGCTTTAAGTTCATAGTTATGAAATGTGGTTAAGTTTTGAACTGTGTGATGTAGTCAGTCTCTGAAATTCAGATTAATAGATGCTTTAGTAAAGTTAGACTCAAGTCTTGAATCACTAAAGAAACTTTATTTGCTTTGGCTAAATTAAAAAATACTTTGTATGTGAACTGTCATGCTATAAAATGAAGCAGCTATTTTAATAAATATATATTTACTGTCCTTCCCAATTGAGCGCAAAAAACAAAATCCCAAAATACAACATCTAGGAATTTTGTTTTATGAAATTATATTTAAGAAGTTAGATATATGTATAAAACTATGTAGTTTCTCCATTCATATATATTCATATTGTTTCTCACACACACAAAGTCAGTTCCAGACAGTTGCCCAGGTGCCTTTTAAGCATATTTGACATGAAATTTTCAAATTCAAGTGAAATTCTAAAACAATTTCAAATCTGACTGAAGATATGTGACATTTGGGATCTGAGGTCAACAGCACATGAAGCTCATTAATTCTGTATCAGATCCTAACCATGGAGTTTTCTAGGTGAATATTTTGGGAAATCATAGAACAGTTCCTGAGCTTCCAGAATACAAGTAAATTGAAACCAAGTAGCTGCTGAAATAGCTATTGTATATTTGTAATTGACTGACTGGTTATCTAATCTAGATTTTGTGCCCTTCTATCACATTTTTGGGTATCATATGACTGAGGAAGGGATGTGACATGAAAACAAAACCTGTTATAATTGAAATGGATGACAGACATAAACTGTATTTTCAGTCAGTTGGAAAGTAGCATGATGAAGTAAGTGCTGTCTTTTGATGGCGCAGTGAAAAATGGCCTTGGGTATCTGTATATAAATAAAAGATACAGATCTGATAAACAAACTACTTTTCTTTTGAATGCTTTTGGTACAAAGCTGTATGGCAAGACAGAAATCTCCCATCCAAGAGCACCATTAAGCAACTTCTTGGAATGTTACAGTTCTTACTTGGCCACCACACAGATTTCATCCTGGGCACTGGAGCGCCTCTGACTGTCACATTTGTGTGACACTGTGCTTTCTGACTGACAGCCACAGGCAGAGGGAACTTTATTCTATTGCAAGCCAGAGCAAAAAAGTTTCAGTGGATTCTGCTGTTGGATTTGTTTTGTCTTACCCTTCTGTTGGGAGGGGTATCTTGTTTTCTGGAATTTGAGAAGCTGAGAACCACCAGGCTTCTGACTTCATTCTGGGTATTACCTCTGACACAAGGAAGAGAGATTTTGGAGACAGGCTGGTTGCTTGGTTTCTTTTAGGGGACACAGTGAAACAGTTTTTTTGAACTGCTCCATATATTTGGAAATTATCTACTCTCTAATATTACTGTAAAGTTAATTCATTCCTCACTTAAGTACCACAGTAGTGGAGTTTAAATGGTGGGTTGCCAAGCCTCTGAACAAGAGACGAGCCTGGTGCTGCTAAGAATTAGCAGTGAGTTTTCATGGGTATTTAATGCCAGTTTCTATTATTTCATCTGTGGCAGTGAGGGAGCTTGTACGGTGTCTAAAGACAGATGTTGGGTTTGGTTCTCCTCCCCTTTTTCATTTCTAAGACCATTCATGATGCAGCCAAACATCAAGAACTTTGGAGTTAACATGTAAAGAAAAGGTTCTTCACTGTGAGGGTGGCGAGGCACTGGAACAGCTGCCCAAAGAAGCTGTGACTGCCCCATCCCTGACGTGCTCAAAGCCACATTGGATGGGGCTCTGAGCAACCTGATCTAGTGGAAGGTGTCCCTGCCCATGGCAGTGGAGCTGGAATTTAAGGTCCCTTCCAACCTAAACCATTCTGATTCTATGAAATAAAAATAAAAAATATTCTAGATCTGAAAAACAAGCTTTATTTTAATAGGTCTTTCTGAATCCTCCCAGACATGTAAACATCTTTTTCAAAATGTGAATATTAGGCTCTAATATTTAACTGTTTAACATCTGGATTGCTGCCTCTGCTGTCATGCTCTACAGTGAACTTCTGTTCATTTGCTTATCCTTCATAGCCATAAACTACAAATTTTGTTCCCAATGCTAAATTTAAGATTTTTTCCTGATTGTTTTTCTTTTGCTGGACATGGATATTTTATTTATTTATATTATTTGTTTTCTTACCAGTTGTCTGCATTTCATGAACACCAATTAAAAATCTTTCCTACCAACTTCCCCTTGTTCCATTTGAAAGTATGTAATTGCTGCTTTAATTTTTCTTCCTGATTAGAATAAGGTTTTAAAATCACCAGAGCTGTCTTTTGTGATTTTGAGGTTTCAAGAACCTAATAACATTTTTAACTTCTATTAGGTATTTATATTGTTTAGCGTCCCTTTTAAAACACCAGTGCTCTTTATTGTGCACTCCAGGCTTAAAACAAAGGTGACTGAGCCATGGTCATTTGCATTTAGGTGGCCCCGTTTATCTAATGTGCTCTTCATCTGTTTGCCTGGATGAAGTCTAATGTTGAATTATCTGAAAGCATGTTTGTGGGAGAGAAGGAACAGAAGAACTGAACGTTTAAAATACATTCCCCGTTAAGCAATTATTGTTAGGGAATGCAAAGATAAATGCTGACATTATTACCAAATAGTTCATCTGTCAACAAGCCTTAACCTTTAATACATACAAAGCAGCTCCTGCTGTTCAGAGAAGTCAATAAAGACCCCGATCCTAACCTGGAAATATGTTTCTGTGCCAATACCTGTTTGTATAGGGAGTTAAGAATTGAGTATTTTCAGGCTTTAAGCCCACTTAAACTATATAGCAGATAATAAGATGACATATCGTCATTATCTAGGCATAATTCTTTTAATTCTGCATATGATGGGACTCTTACCAGGACAACAAATATGTTGAAAGAGGCAGTTCAAATATACCAAAGGAAGGAAAGAGGCAAAATTATACCAGCCACCAATTACTGATGATTTTTCATTTCTGTTCCAAATTTCCTGGGAGGAATTTGTGTAGGGTTTTCTCAGATGTCTATTCACATTCAAATATTCCCCTTAAAAGCAGAATATTCATTTTAGTGTAAGTAGCAATAATGCATGTATGAGGAGTTGACCAAATTTGATGATTTTCAAATTTCTCTCAATTATTTTCAGATTTATATTAAATTGTAGATTTATGGAAGTTATTCTCTTACCATATATATACGTCACTCATTAAAGCTTTCATATGCACTGTATGCAAAGAAAAAAATCTAGAATTTTTTGTCAATGTGTTTGTGTGCTGTCAGTGCTGTGAAATCGTTGCTATTGGTGATCTGTTGTAAGCTCGATGATTAATCCATTTACTTTTTTCCTTTTGCAGAGAAAGTATCACTCTGCAAAGGAAGCTTATGAACAGCTTTTGCAGATCGAAAACCTTCCTGCACAAGTAAAAGCAACTGTCTTACAGCAGTTAGGTATGTAAAATTAACTTCTATTTTCCTCTGTGTTTTGTTTCTCCATCTTTGCCTTCAGCAGTGTTTTTTAAGGCTCCATTTCCAAAGTGAGTCTCAGACACTCTGAGTCTGATACATGAGATTTTTTTCACCCAAAATAGAATCTGTAACAGTAGATAATTAACTAAATAAGAGAGGAGGAAAATATTTTAAATAAAGTTAGAAAATTAAAAAGCTCTTAGATTTGCTGCAGTACGTGTGTTACAGATTTTGGGCAGTGAGGGGGTGGTCTTTCAGAGAAAGAGTGCAGCAGTTGGAATTCTGTGTTCTCTGTTCTGCCTCCAATAACATCCCTTGAAAACCAGGCTCAATGCAGTAAACCAAAATACTCTTCTCTGTTGCAGACTAGAAGAACTTGGCAACTGAAAAATTTACCTTTTCTTTCTCTCTCGTTACACTGTGTAATGAAAACCTATTTCTGTAACTAAAAGGTTTATCATCAGATAAAAAGAAAACACATTAAAAGTGGAAAGGAAATATTTTTAAAGAATTGTCATTTTCTATATTTATAGAAAACTGCTAAATAATTTTTATACCAAAATTTGTAGTGGGTGGGTAGAATAAAATACTTGGATCCTATATATCTTATAAAATATTTCCAGAATATTTTGTAAAAATTGCTTAACCCAATGCAGAACTTCTTCATTCACGCCCTCCATGTTCTTCATCTAATTTATTATTCTAAATATTAATTTAGCCTGCTTATGCCCATTTTTATTTTTTTCCCTTTTTACATAGTGGTCATTTAACTCAGATTTGTAACTGGCACCAAATTATGGCCACAGTGGTTTCTTTTTTCTGTGATGCAGGTTGTGTATGGATTTGGAGTGGGATAATTTGTCATCTGTGACAAAATGTGACAGAATTAATGAGCTAATTTTGAGTCTTCTATGTGAAATCACAGATGAAGATGAGGGGGGAGTTTGCTGCAGGACTCTGTGTGCTGGTCTTTTTGCTGTCACAGGACAGTGTTGCTTATATTTCAGTAAGCCCTTTGAATTATTTTTTTTTAGCTTGGTGTTATGTCACCAAGTACAAACTGTCAGCAGTTTCAATCCAGAAAGGCTGTACATCTCATCAGCGGAAGACTGGCTGCTCAAAAGAGCTGACCAGTTCTTTTTCAGCTCTGTTTGATGTATGTTGCCACAATAGAAGCAAAGGCACATGGCTGTGTTCCTAAAATCCTGCCACAGGTCTCTGTGCGAGCAGTAAGAGCAGTAACTTTGAGAATTGTCTGCTGTCTGAAACCTGGATTAACTCTCTTTATTCAGTCAGCATAGGTCACCCAGTTTTATTGTGTGGGCAGCTTCTCTGTGGAGAAAGGGATAGAGTGGTCTGAACCAGAACATTCAAGGAATAATGCCATTTCTTTTGCTCCTCTCTGTTAACAGTGGTATTTATCAGAGTATGGTGTTTATCGCAGATTTAGTCTTTAGCAGCTGGTAAGAAAAACACCTCTTCAGGAAGCATAGTCTGGGTGGTGCACTGCTGCCTAGAGGATATAGTAGAAAATACCTGCCATCTGCCAGAATGCTACTTGCAAAACCCAGTCAAAACATTCATTTTTTTTAGGTTTTTTATTGCTCTTACGGAAAAATCGGTTTTGGCATCAAAGTAGCCTTTGTTTATTTTCCTTAGCTAGTTAATGTTTATTGAGACAGTTAGAATTTAGGCAAGTTCAGATGTCTTCTGAGAGAATTCTTAAAATCTTTGCTCTTGTTGCTGGTTTCCAAAGCTGTGACTGTGGAGGAGAACCCTGTGATTCCCAGATAAACACATACCCCATTGAGCTGATTCGTGCTGACTAGTTCAGGTGGATGTAACAGTGACATCTGTACAGTTGGATAAGAGCAGTTGGTTTCTTCTTCTTTTTTTTTTTTTGCTGTTCCATTTGCTTTCCAGATAACAATTCTGTTCACCACTTTGCCCAAAATTGCATTAAATTCATGAGACTGAAGGTCAAATCTGTCCCGGTATTCCTTCTTCAGTTTTACTCAGCTGTTGCATGAGGAAGAGTGTAAGAACAACATAAACATCTGCTTAGAGGTTCCCAGATCACTCTCCCAGTAATTTTTGGGTAGGGGCATTCCGAGATGGTGTCCATGTAATTGGATGAGGCATCACGAGGATCTGGAATGGGGAAGAGGTTCATCTCTTCAGAGACAGTGATGTTTGCGGGGGAACAGCGATTGTCACGAGTTCAGCATGAGAGTGATTGATAAGCATTAAAAAGGCCCCTCTCCCACGAGCACAGCAGAGGGATTTTGTCCCACATGAGATTGTAAAGACCTGCAAAAGAGCATGGAATGTTTTTGAGTCACGGACAGTCTGTCGTTTCGTTTTTTGTATTAAAAATGCTCCATGAGTGGAAGAGCAGTCAATATGCTGGTTAGGAATGGGAGTCAGGTCTTGCACAGCTTGCCAGGAGTTTACCATCACCTTCTTTATGCCTTTATTCTTCACTTCATGCATGAGAAGAGGTGCGGTTTCCTTTACCTGTGCTATTCTAGTGGAAGACTTTTGTTTGCTCTGCCTCTTTTGCTTTCTGCCTTTTTCACCTCCCTGCACAGAAAGAGGTGAAAGCCGCCCTCGTTTCAACAGTGAAACCAGACAGGGATTGCTGGTTCTCTTTTGCTGGTTCTCATTTCTGTCTCCCAGAAATAGATTTGTTCTTTTTATCAGTGAACCTTAGTAGAGATCTCCTGAAGATACAACACATCTTTCAATCCAGCAAGGTTCTGGTGAAACAGAAAATAGGCACACAACATTTCCAAAGAGACAGGAAGTTGTTTAATGTGTTTTTTTACCCTTGTTTGTAATCCCTGAACTATTATCTTTATCTCAGGCTTTGCCTGGCACACTACCTGATGCATATATCCTTAACAAAGAGTTACTCAAGTGAATTCTGATAACCAACCTCACATAAGCCTTTTTTCTTAAGGCCGTGAGTATTTTCTCTATTCTAAAGAACATCAGAGACACTGGATTTGAATCAAAATCACAGCTTGTTTACTAAGTTTATGGCAAAAAGTTGTGTATATTGTTTTTCTCTGCAGAAATCCCTGGGTTCTTTTACTTTCTTTTTGTTTCCTGATTGGTAGAGTTTTGACTTGACTGATCTTCAGTCAAGATAAAGTACTTTTTTTTCAGTAGTGTAACTACTGGACCCCTAACCTGACATTTCTTGCAGTCCATGAAATATTTGAACTTCTGCTTGTGGCCAGTTTCCTCTTAAATCGCCTCAGGCAGATGGTGTTCCGTAGATGCAATTTTGGTTTAGGTTGTTCTTTTTTAAAGCTTGAAAGTTTGCAGAAGTATTGTGAGCAGCGTATTTCATTCCATTGTGAGCCCTTGGAATGAAAACCAAGCTGTATAGAACAGAATAAAATAGTTAAGGCATAATTTAATTACAGAGGGTGAAGTAAAGCTACAAATACCCATCAGTTCAGTTCTCAGTCTTGCCTGCTTTGGCATTTCAGATGAGATCTCAATGTGATCTGATCCTTTGAGTGGTATTGCCTCGTAGTTAGACTTTATCAAAAAGCTTCGATAACCATAGGGTGCTGAAGTTTAGCATACAGAGGTTTTAGATGGACATACAGTGCAGGTGTGTAGGTAACTGTAGGTAACAAGAGCTTTTTACAAAACCTGGGTATTTTATGAAATTGATATCATAGTGTTCCACAACGGGCCATGTATGGGTGGGACACTGTAAACACATCGGGGCAGTCCTTTGTCACATCATTTGTTGTCATTTGTTGGCTGAAAAGCAGTGGATTGTTAAAACAAATACATGGAGATTGAGTAAACAGCAAGATGTTGCTGAGCATTGTGGTACGAAGTCATTTCAGCAAACCAGCTGCCTGGCACAACGGGTTTCCTTGTTTGTACTCACTGTATGAACAGCACTGAGATGGTTTTGTGGCTGCTTGAAGGAATTCCATCTGAGCATAGAGGCAGATGAGGAGCAGCTCGAGAAGATGATGAAGGTGCTTTATTTGAAATGGTAACCAAGCCTTGCGTCAGTGCTAGAGCAGAGATGTGCTTTAATAGCATGTAAAATATTATTTGGGAGGATGGATTGTGGGAGGCCTTTAAAGTGGGGATGAATAACTTGTCTAATGTAATGAAAGAAGAAAAGGCCTTTGAAAGAGCATGATGTGTGGTTGGATGAATTTGTTATGTAGATGAGAGGTGATGACATTTGTCAAGGTGAACAGGAAGGATGTTGTAGTAATGAAGATGAAATGACAATATAAGAAAGATGTAAGTGGAGATGCAAAAATTCTTAGTCCAAATGTAGATGCAGGGCAAATATGAGGATTTAGAAGGAGTAAACAACATAATATATGGATACTATATGTGTTATGTATATATTACATAGTTGATACGTGTGACAGGGAGAAGGGTGGTGTCATGTTTCACAGTGTCAAGGAAGGTGTCTGTGTTCAGAGGAGAAAAGAGTTAAAATTTTCAGGTTCATTTTTTGTAGTAGAAGATGGAACCGTTCATAATTACGCCACTAATCTCATAGAAAATTATTTCAATGAAAAAATGCTTTAAAAGTACATGAAAAATTTTTGTGTCCTTTTTGTCCTGTAATTTTAGTATAAAACTTTAACACTTTAAAATTTCATTGGTAATATTACATATAAGTGCTTTGATTGTTTGGTATTCCTGCTTTTAAAGACACACGAATGCTGTGAGTTTCTTGCTGTGCCGAAGTATTGAATGGTCTTGGGAAATTTCACTTTACCATTTATGGATTCTTTTTGTAGGCTGGATGCATCACACCGTGGATCAGCTTGGAGACAAGGCAACCAAGGAAAGCTATGCTATACAGTATCTCCAGAAATCTCTAGAAGCAGATCCAAATTCTGGTCAATCCTGGTATTTCCTTGGAAGGTGAGGAAAGACTTCATAAGCACTGTGACTAGATTTGTAAATTTTTTCGAGGATGCTCATTATTGTGGGTTTTGCCTCTTAATCCTTTCAGAGGAAAAGTGAAGGGAAAGGATGTATGTATGTGCTGAAGTCTTAAATTTTCTGGGAAGTGTATAAAAAGACAAGGTGCTAACATACTTGGGATGAGTATAGATTAGAAGTTGAAATTAAGTATGTTACCCCAACGGCCCTGCTTTTTTGGTAGTTGCTATTCAGTCTGCACATTTACAATAATCTGAATATGCCCTCCCTGGTTTTACCTGTTTCTCCTCCTCCATCTTCTAATTTTCTAGGGTTTGTAAATGCTCTGTGAATGTTGTTACTTTTCTTCATACCTTTTTCACAGTTCTTTCTCTCTTTATTTTCTCAGAATCTTCCTCCTAATCTCAATCAGTTTTTGCACTAAAGTACAAATATTTTCCTAGCTATAAATCCATTTATAAAGTCCATACACTGCAACTGCACATTAGACCAAGATAGCTCAGACTAATCCATTCTATTTTCTGCTTAAGTGTTCTGTTAATTATGTACTTTCAGACAGTCTTTTTTTACTTGAAAAGTAATTTACTCCCAGATGTAAATCTTATCAATTTGATGAGTTTTCTTGGCCTCCTTTTAAAGAAAATAGAGTACTTTACACAAACCAGCCGTAACTCTTGAAATAATCAGGTTTTGGAGAAAGCTTTGAGGACAATTCAAGTCCATATATGAGCAGGTCAGTTTTGCTGAGAAATATATCAGAAAAGAACGTGGCAAAAATAAAATTAATATCCTAGCCTTGCTATGTTCCAGGTGACATTCTTGGAGACTCTGGTCACATAAAACTGTTGTTGGTTTTGTCATGCTGACTGTGTTCTTCCAGCTGTTCCTGTAAGGCTCTTCAGCCAGCTGTCTGTAGGCTGAGGGAGGAACACCAGCACTGAGTGTGGAGGGGAAAGGGAAGATGAACCAGGGCTGAACCGCTGTTCTTAATTCAGTAGTCCCATTCCACATGCATTGATGTAGTTGAGTTCTTGGGCAGCAGGAGAGAGGAGGGCTCCATGAACTCTGCATGCAGCTGCTGTGCTCCAGCATACATGTGGTCATGCTGAAACCTAGGACTGTGCAGGAAATGGGGTGGAAACGCAGGAAATGGGGTGGAAAATGTAGTTGGAGCATCTCTTATACTTTACAGGGAGGACTAGAGCAAAAATGTTTCTGTGCCCCATTTCTCCGTTGTATACACTGGCAGAAGAAGAGAGAAAGAGTGTTATGGGGCTGTGCATTTACTCTTTTTCCTCCCTCATGTATTCCCTTGTTTTGTTCCTTCCTCTCCTGGTTGTCCAGACTGGATGGCAAGTTGGTTTAAAGCTGCCTTCCCAAAACATACCACCACTACCCTCTGCTCCCAGGGGAAAAACTCCATTGCCCCGAGTTTTGTTGGGGGCCTGATGTTAATGTTACTCTGAGAGGCTTTATGTATCTGATAAGCAAGCAGAGTTGAAACATGTCTGTTGCAAGTTGGGTTGGACTGTGATTAAAATGGTCTTCTGAAACATTGCATTCAGACTAAAATGGTTGTTTTTAGGCAAATAATACTGTATCTTGTTGTATTCCTTTTCTAGTGTGCCTTAAGAACACTTGAGAGAGTGTAGCATGTTTTACAAACCTTTCCTGTACTGTTCTGCTTGGGTTTTATTTTTTACTAGAATAAATTTTATGTTATTTATATGTTTTGAAAGTTGTCAGTTCTTTGTACAACAGTGAAATTTGTTACAAACAATACAAGACACAGGTATTGTAGTTTAAACTGGTAAATGTGTATATATCAATACTTGATCTTGGCTTCATTTGAAGCTTTTCATTTTAAAACAGTAGGTATTACTGCCTGTGGTCTAATTGTAGCCCTCTTTAATATCATAATACCTTTGAATTTGTACATTAAAAATATTAAAGTAAGAAATTATACAAAAATTCAGACTAGCATGATTTTTTTTTCCAAAATTTGGTGCTCTATATGTGCAGAACAAATAACTGGTTTGTTGTTCATTACTTGAATATTATTGAGATGCAAGAAATGCACATGAAAATCTTCCTGAGCAATCAGGAGCCATCCTGATTGAGTTGGTCAATATCTCCCAATAATCCTGTCCTGTAGAACATTAAGTTTTATAACCGAGTGTTTGATAAGTAACTTAGGTGTTTCTTTATAATGATATGTCCACATAAATATTGTCCTTATTGACTGATAAGGTATCAAAAGTGAAAGAAATCTAAGTCTTTCAAATGTGGTATGACTTTTTTCCTTATAAATGCAGTAATCTAGGGTTTAAGTAGTTTTGGTGTACTTCTCAAAGAAATAATTAGTAGTACATGTTAAGATGTTTGAGTCTGCTCGTGTCTGGCTTTCAGAAACAGCAAACAATGAGTGTGTGTTTGCATGACTGAACATTTATCAAATCAATTTTGGTAAGCCATCCTCAATGATTACCTTCTATAAATATTACCAAAGTTCTTTTTTTCTTCTCCCAGGTGCTATTCAAGTATTGGGAAAGTTCAGGATGCCTTTATATCTTATAGGCAATCTATTGATAAATCAGAAGCAAGTGCAGATACATGGTGTTCTATAGGGTAAGGATGATACAGGGTGATACAGTGATATAATTTTATGCTAATATATATAAACAAAGAGTATCAGCTTTTTGACTTCTGTACAGAGGGACTGTAAAGCTTTTTTTGTTTATACCTTCATGTTGTCAGACTTTTCTGATTTGAAGTTTAAATAATGAATTCATATTTACTTTGTCAATTTTTTAAAATACTGAATGTGCTATGTATAGATGAATTTTACATGTTAAAATTTTCTGCATTGTTTCTGTGATTTATATATTGCCAAAATTTATTGAGGGATTGGTGGGGGATGGGAGGGGGTATGTGTGTATTTGGGTTGTTTGTATTTTGACTTTGTCATTAATTCTCAACTTCACTAATCTTTCTATTCAGTGTGCTGTACCAACAGCAAAATCAGCCTATGGATGCTTTACAGGCCTATATCTGTGCTGTACAATTGGACCATGGCCATGCTGCAGCCTGGATGGACCTAGGCACACTCTATGAGTCCTGCAACCAGCCTCAGGATGCCATTAAATGCTACTTAAATGCAACTAGGAGCAAAAATTGTAGTAATACCTCTGCACTTGCAGCACGGATAAAGTATTTACAGGTAAAACTAATGTTTTTAAGAAGGGGGAAATGCTCTTCCAAATACACTGCAGAGGGGAGGGAAGTGACACACAAGTTTAACTTGCAGTTGTTTGTGGTGTGTATAACCTGTTTTCATATGTACTGTAAGCATATCATAGCCTGTAATATTTTATTTCTTCATTTTTAAGTGGAACTTAATTCCTTATAAATGCTATTTTGCACATTTAATCAAAGCATACTGTTTTACATCACTTTGCTTTTTTTCTTTGTATTGTCTACATTTTTAAGTTCTCATAACATATAGTGAGAATACGCACACACTATCTTTCACTCTTGTTTGCAATTTCAGAAAAAAGGAATTATGAGACCTCTGAATCCAGAGCTCATCTTTGTTCTGATTCTCACAAAGGTTTATATTCTGGTTACCCTCTTTATACTTAGCACCTTTCTAAACCCCGAAATTTTAAATCTATCCTCTCTTTAAGACATAATTAGCTACAGCATTTAGGAAGATTTCATGGACTTGCTCTTACTAAAGTAGGCTTGTGTTAAATTTGCTTTTTACATAATTTTTCCTAGGCTCAGTTGTGTAACCTTCCACAAGGTAGTCTACAGAATAAAACTAAATTACTTCCTAGTATTGAGGAGGCATGGAGCCTACCAATCCCCGCAGAGCTTACCTCCAGGCAGGGTGCCATGAACACAGCACAGCAGGTGAGAAGTTGGGTTATGTTCTGCAGGTGCCCAGCTTTAAGGGTTCTTTACAATCGGTAGTGGTCAAGCTTATTTTATTGAGCACAGGATTGGCTTTTATTTAAAAGAGGCCTTTGATTTATTTGCAGAGGGATATTAGATCAAGAAGCTCCCTATAATGTGGGAGAAATATGGGGGTACCAATTTAGAACCTTTGTGGATTTTCATGATTTTAAAAGATTTCATCTTAAATAGAAATGCTGCAGTGGTTTAATAATCCCATGAAAGGTACACATTCCTCCATTGATGACCATATGGAAACTGATTTTTCAGTTACTGAGATCAGCTTCAGAATACCTACTCGGCCCTTTTAATGTATATGGGCTGTTAAAATTATAAAATTTAAAGGAAAGCATTAAGAATATATAGAACCATATTTTTGTCTTCCTTCTGTGATTCTTAGGCTTGTAAACCTCATCATCCAAATACTGAACCTGTACTAGGCCTCACTCAAACACCAATTTCACAGCAATCCTTGCCACTACACATGATTCCTTCTAGCCAAGTAGATGACCTGACCAGTCCTGCCAAGAGGAAAAGAACATCTAGTCCAACAAAGGTATATATTTCGGTGAACTGGAGCCCCCTACCAAAATTTTATGGAAATATGTACTCAAATGATGCAGCATGCACAGAATTTGTGCTGTAAATTTTAATCCTTTGGCATCAAGGTGGGGAATGTTTTTAGCAATTCTAAAAAAACATTTTTCAGTGATGGGTTTAATCAGATTCCAGTTCTGACAGGAAGAGCATAAGGGCAGTGCAGACGAGTGGCACTATACTGCAGTCGTAGCTGTGTAAGTGAAGTACAGTTGTAGCCTGATGATGGAGAGGGAGACAATCATGTCATCCTGTCTATTGCCTTTGCTTATATTTAGAATTCAAGTGTTTCATCATCATGTAATAGTGTTACAGTAGATAAAGTATTCAGTTTAAAAAGTAGCATACATTTAAGTTAATTGCATAATTTGATTTGCTCGTTTCTCGTTACGATATTAGGTATCATTAACTTTTTCCTCAGATACTGTTGGGAATGGTAGAATGAGACTTGGTGTATTTTAGTATATTCTTTGTTTATATTGTTATTCTTGAAACAATGACTAGTTCTTTCATAAGTAAGATAAAATCTAGATAGTAAAAGAAATTAGGTTGACCCTTTGATAGTCACACATTTTAATGTAATGTTTTCTCTCAGAATACTTCAGATGTCTGGAGCAGTGGCCATACAGTGTCACATCCTCCTGTACAGCAACAAATTCATTCTTGGTGCTTGACACCACAGAAATTACAGGTAGGTATGGAAGATCTTCAGAAGCTCCGATATATTTTTTGTTCCTTTCCTTCTTCCTTTTAAGAAAATAAATATGGGACATGTTTCAGTTTCACATTTCTGAAGTTCAGTGTGAAATATTTCCCAAATAATTCCCAGGGTGTAGTTCAAGTTGTTCTGATATTTATGGCTTCTCTGTCTGAGATTAGTTCTGTAGTAAAATAAGTGATCTCTAGCAGAAACTGAACCCTTATATTGTATGAATTCTATAATTTGTAAAGGAAGAACATACATCCATTAGCTCTTTTTCATTATGATGTTTTAAAGATAGATATGCACGTTATCATACTTGTGTGCCAAGTGAGTTTTGCGAGTGTAATGTGGGGGATATTGAAAGAGGTGTAGAAGTTTTGTAATATCATCCTTTTCCTCTGAGGTAGCTTCTCATGTCAAGCTACATAAACAAACAAGCACATCCTACAAAATGCAGTTACTCAAATATCTGCTGCTGCTTTTCTGTCTGTCATGTCGTCTAACACAATTATGATAGATTTTAGTTTGGAAATCTTTTTTCAGGCATTTTTTGTTACAGTATTTTGTTGTATTTGTTGTCTCTTCAGTTCATTAGGGAATGCTGTGAGCTTCAGGAGGAATTCCATATTTTGAAAATCAGGCCTAGCTGGAAACTTTCACCCATGTATTGCTGATACTGCTTTTGATCAAAGAAAAGTAGAAGGGCACACAGTGCAGAGGCAGAAGTCATTCTGACTGACTGAGCAGTGATCCCCTCAATTCCAGTGTAGTTCTTCAGCTTTTTCTTTGTCTGAACAATATTGGCTTTATTATACTGTATAATTTCCCCCTCCTTCCTCCCACCACTTTGGTCCTTCCTCAGTCATTCTTCTGGATCTCTTTCTCTCCAAGCATTCTCATTATTTCTCTCTGCTTATTTTATATCCTACTTTTTCCCCTTTTCACTTTCACATTTTCCAGATCCAACTTCTCCTCTAAGCAGAGCCCAAGTAGACCTCTCTGTCTAAGAACAGTTACTGGACTTGCTGGCAACAGCTTGGCCAAGTTCCAGCATATATGAATAGGGGAGCCAAAAATACATGATGAAAGAGGGGAGTGAATAAAACCTTTGTTACATCTTCTAAGTCGGCCTTCCAAAAGTGGCAGTTCAGAGGCTAGATGGATGTGGCACGTTATATATATATATGTCCTATTCCTTGCAGTCCCCTCCAGAGGGACTTCAGAATGGAAGCAACTGCTAATCCAGGGAGCTTGGCATGAACCCTCTTTATCCTCTTTTTCAGTCATACCATTTGACAGCAGCAGACTTACTGGTAGAATGATGGGGTGTGCTGAGTAGTTTAAAATGAATACAGAGATCAAATTTTTGGTAATAGATACTTAAGTTTATCAGCTGAAAATGAGATCAATATTGTAACTGAAGATATTGCTCTCGGTAATTTAGTTACATTGTTTTCTGGGTTTGTTTTTTATATTTTCTGGAGAATTTTTCATGTGTGACTATAGGTTTAATTCAATTTGTGATGAACATTATTAATAAAAGAATAACACAGCACAAAAAGGTGTTAAAATATTCATAATTATGATAAGAATCCCATATAATCATACTTTAATGTAGTTTTCTTTTACAGTACCAACACACTTAATTTTAGTGTGGTAGTAATAATAATTATGTGCTCAAATAATTTAGAATCTCTTTAGTTTTAGTAATTGGTATTAAGGTTTGATTGCAGAATAGTGTATGGAAAGATGTTTGAATCTGCCACAGAAGTCTCACATTGTTTTCAGCTTTACCATTCTTGTCTTCATGGGTACTTTTTAGTATTGTATGCAAGAAAGTTATTAAAAAAAATATGCAGTATTAACGATTCTGAACCACACTGCTGTTTTTTAGCACTTGGAACAGCTGCGTGCAAACCGAAATAATCTAAATCCAGCACAGAAACTTATGCTGGAACAGCTGGAGAGTCAGTTTGTCTTGATGCAGCAACACCAGCAGGTAAGAACAAAAATATTTTTTCTCTTTTACAAAACTTCTCTCAGTAATGGTGTCTGTTGTGTTTCTTGAATTCTGAAGGATTCCTGTTGTACTGAGTTCTCACACCTTTTGCTGCATTACATTAGTTCATGGTTTTTTGTATAAAGTATAATTGTGGATTAGTGATTGAAACATAATGGGTTTAGCTGTGTTTTATTGTAGGGCTGCCAGATAAAGCAAAAGTTTTCAAGCCACACTTTCAGACTAAAGTGAGTGGATGCATCTAAAAGCAGACTTACTTGAAAAATACCAAATTGTAGTAAGCCATATTGCAGCATCTCTCTCCTCCTGTCGTTCACTTCTGTCTCTCTCAGTGTCCAGCTTCTGCAGTAAAACACTCAAACTGAAGGGCCCAGAAGAAACGTGTGCTGGTAGCTTTACCTTAAAAATTTACTCAGCACTTTTATGAGCATGACAGCCATCCTGGTTCTCGAAAGCAGCTGTGAGGATGTATAAAATCGGGATTGACTGGTGCACTAAATAATAAACCTTGTATGATCCTTACTTTCCGAATTCCGCAGCCAATGTTCTTGTGCTTTGTTCATGTTCCATTAGATGAGACAAACAGGAGTTGCACAGGTACGATCTACTGGAATTCCTA
Source organism: Campylorhamphus procurvoides (assembly GCA_013396655.1). NCBI lineage: Eukaryota > Metazoa > Chordata > Aves > Passeriformes > Dendrocolaptidae > Campylorhamphus > Campylorhamphus procurvoides. Next base: position 842,004 of record WBMV01008405.1, on the reverse strand, counting down.
ATGGGCCAACAGCTGATTCATCACTGCCTACAAACTCTGTCTCTGGTCAGCAGCCGCAGGTTGCTCTAACCAGAGTGCCTAATGTCGCTCAGCGTGGAATCCGTCCCGCCTGCCCCGGGCCGCCTATGGCTAATGGACCCTTTCCAGCAGGCCCCATTCCCTGCAGCACAGCAAGAACGCTGGGTAGTACAGACACTATTTTGATAGGCAATAATCACATAACAGAAAGTGGAAGTAATGGAAACGTGCCTTACCTGCAGCGAAACGCACTCTCTCTACCTCATAACCGCACAAACCTGACCAGCAGCGCAGAGGAGCCGTGGAAAAACCAACTATCTAACTCCACTCAGGTACAGCTTCAGTTTGCTCCTAGAGTACAGTAAGGAGGCTTCATGGGCAAGGCACTGCTAGAAGTCTCTCATTTGTAAACTCACGTTTTCTGTTCCGTAGAGTTGGTGACCTAGATGGAAATGAAACATACACTGGGTTTTGCATTACTTTTTACTGTTAAAAATGTTTGTATTGCATCAGCTCCTTTCAGGGTAAAGGAAATGATCATAAATCAAAGAGGGCAGTTCCACACTGCTCTGCTGCCTGCCTTTGCAGAAATGTTTATTAAAAGGAATACTTGTATGTCTTTTTGTTGCTTCTTTAATGTGAAATGTCATGACTTTGATTTTCATGTAGGAGAAATGTGCATATTTCATGGGAAGCTGAATGTCGTCGTTATTTTTGACATTATGTTGTTGCCATGATGTAATCATTACCATATTTTGTTCCCATACGATCTTTCAAAATTGATGTCTAGCACTCAGTACCACAGAGTTACTTATAGAAAAATACTTCAGTGCCAGTAAAAATCCATAGGAATTGAAGTGTGTGAGTAAAGGGTGTGTTGTGTCCATGTGTTAGTATTGAAGACGGAGCTTTTTTTTTAAATTGCAGCCTAATTGTCTCTTATCTAGGATATACCTTTTGGATATAATGAGGAGCTCTATAGGAAGATACCCTGATGGTTTAATTCACTTTTACCACATGGGTTATACAGTTGATCCAATATTGTTTTCTTCCTCAAAACATGCATTTCTTGCTCAATTAATACTGCATGTTACTTTAATGCTGAAGAATTGGGAGTGGGCTTTAGTACAGACATACAGAGATACTTAACTGCACATACACTGCAAAGGCTGGGAAGACAGTAAAACATCTTGCGTAAAACATGGTTATTCAAAACTGAAACAGTGTTAGGCTTTGTAAAAGTTTCCACTATATAAGTAGTACTGTTTACATGATTTATAAACATGGCAGGGGAATGTGGAAACCTGCTCACCTCACTACCTCTTGCTTGAAATAGAATTCACTTTTCTGCTTTCTCTGCATGAAAGAAGTTTTGCAGTTGGTAGAGAGGTATCTGCTTCATGTTGGGTATCTGTTGTGCTAGTTCCATGAAGTGGGCAAGTAATAAATGACAGGAATTGGCCACTTTCCAATAGGAGATGATGTTTTTGGAAAGGTTGGGTATCTGCTGCAGGGAAAGCTTGTGGTGCCATTCCCTGTACCCATTGCATCTTTGTTCTGCATGTGTTCAGAAAACAAGGTCTCCGCGGAGTTTCTGAGTCTGTAACATTCTCCACAGGTACCAAATGAATTCTTGATTTAAAGAACTATTTATCAGTAATTGAGCTACATAGAGGAATTAAGAAATTA
>WBMV01008405.1:772797-835297 GCA_013396655.1 Campylorhamphus procurvoides | reverse complement strand
CTGCTGCAGCAAAATCTGCCACATCTCTGGAGCCTCTGCTAGCAGGGGGCCTGGGACATTATTAGCTTTTCAAATTCACATTTAGTGCTTACTGCTCGCAGCCTTCCCTCTGTAAATTGTCTCAAAGTCCTTAGATTTTCTAGGTAGTCTTTGGAGAGATTTGCCTGCATTCTCAAAAAAAAATATTTTATTTGAAATCCTAACAGGCTGAGGAATTGAAATGACCATTTAGAGCACTGTGGTTACTGTGGCCACGTCTTACAGTTGTCACTGTTTGTGAAAATGTTACCTAAGATGCCTTTAAAGTTCACAGAAATCCGTTTAATCATAAGCATGTGTTTATTGAATGTTTTGGGTTGTACTCTGCTGTTTTCCATACTGAACTGTGTTTACTGTTCTTTTAGTTGGAGTGTTACCTGTATTTTTCTGTGTTGGAATTCTTGTTGGAATTGTTACCATCTCAATATATTTTACTCCAAAATATTTGATTTGGGATGTATATATGTATGTTTGCTGTATTTTATATAGCAAAGTGTGGTGGTTTGGAGCACTACTCTTTTGGATGTTAAAAAATGGTATAAAAGCATGTTTATATCATTCTACCAAAAACACTGCATCTGTTACTGTGATTGAGAGGTACTAGTTTCTAATGTTGTGGGATTTGATGACTAATACTGATCCATGGTATAGCACTCTGTAGCTATCTGTTACCAAGATAAATTTCCTAAAAGAGAGAAAAAGAGTCTATAGGGAGCTTATTTTGTCATCTCTCAAATATTAAGTCTTATTACAATGTTAATTTCCAAGTGACACTTCTACACATTCATAAAAATTAACAGCTTAACAGCTTTTTTTTTTTTTAATTGGGACCATGTATTTTTTCTTGCTGGTAGAAGTATAAAAATAGCTTGGCTGTCTGGTGTTAGGATGAATGCATTGCAAGTAGGCATAAAATAAACTGTTACAGACTTCAAGTTCTTTCCTGAAGTTTAGCTGATCTGTCTCCAAAATTGGCATGTAGCTTTCTTGGGAGAGTAATGGAAAGTGTATCCCTCTATTCAAACGTTGCATTTTGATGGATTTAGTACACTAGTTTTCAAGCTTTTTATGGGTGAGATCCTGCAGCTTGTGCTAAGTAGGAAAATGTAGAGCGTTTTTACTACTAAAATCTTAAACCAACTTTTAGTACAGGGCTTTGCTTTTGTGCTCATTGATGGAGGGGGTGTATTCCCAGTGACACTTCATTTCCAAGGTAAAGGGAAGCTCATAAAGGTGTTTCACTTGGGTTCATGCAGTCCTTATGTTTTACCAGGCTCACATAATCATAACTTTTCAAGGGAGGTAAGCTAATACTTTGCCCTGTGTAGTTTGCAGACAGCTCAGAAAGTGTTAGATGTGCCTTTTTTCTTTTCTTACTGAGTAGGGATTGAGAGCTCCCTCTTCAGCCTGTCTGCGCCTTCATTCAGCAAGGCAGAGGACTTAGAAGCTGGATAATAAGGAAAGATGAGCAGTGGTAAACGTGGAGGAGAGACCTGGTGTTTTTTTAGCAACTCTGAGATCAAAAAAATGCATAGTCTGGGCTGGGACTGCTTTCGCAGGTTTAGGCACAGGATCTCTCTTAGTCAAATGATGCCTCCTGGAAACTCTGTGTATGTCTACTAATAATAACAACAAAAGATTGACAGAAATTTAGTGGGTCTGACAGCAAGGTTAATTTTTAGGATAAGCTTCAAGTGTAAAGGCAACCAGGCTGTTTCCCATATGTGAAAATTGGGTTGTGCTCATTTTTACTGTAACTCACCTGTTCTGGGGCTGGTTACCTGTGAGGGAAGAGGTTCTATCTACATGCTTTTTCATAATAATAATAATAAAAATAATAACTATATAATACAAACACTATATAATATATTAATAATGAGGGTTTTTTCCTCTGCCTTACATGCCTGTCAGTCTATACACAGAAATTTGAGGACTGAGCAGCTGATTAGACCTTGCTTTGTTTTAATATTCGTGGAGTTTGAGGATGTACTGGCATGCACATGACAGCTCTGGAGCAGCAGAATTGTCATAGGTGTTGTGTGCATGATTGATACAGGGAAAAATGTCTGGGATGGAGACTATTGAAAGATAACCTGCTGAAAGCCCTGCTTATTTGCAAAATAATCAACGTTTATACATAGTAGAACAGAAGATGTTTATTTACTAATATATCAGATACTGTGAACTACTAGGTCCATTTGGGTGCCATCTCTGTAAGTGGTGCCTTGAGGCTTAAAACTGAATTTGTGACCAAAAGTGTTGATTTTTAGAATTACTGTAAAAATTGCAGGAAAGCTATCCATGACAGAAAACTTGAATGTAATAATTTGATTTCTTTTTTTTCTTGAAAGGGGGAAAAAAAACCCAGGCAAAAAAACCCCAAACACTTGTGCTAGAAAGAACTTCATAAAGGGGTAAAGGGGAGTTGTCCTGTAGTATTAGTTTTTATATATTGGAGCTGCACTGTATTGGGCCTTAAATGTATTCATATATGTCAGTTGTTACATACATGCTTTTGTTTATTTGATATGTTCAGAAGGACATTCTGGCTTCATCTCCAATGTGGATAATTATGTTCTGGCATCTTCTGGCATATTCTTCTTGCTATACTTACTTGATACGATCTGTTGCCCTGTTGTCTTGTTGGTGTTCTCTTGAGAAAAGTAGGCATTTTGACAGGTAGGAACAGGTGGATGTGGCTTTTTTTAATAGCTGGAGCATAAGATTAATAATTTTGTTTTCTTCATTATTCTGCATTTGGCTCTGTTTACTAATGCTTACTTCAAAACCAGAGTGTTTATGTTACTTTTAAGTCACCTTGAAATTCTTCAAAAGTCTACTTGTTATATAATCTTATTTCATCAAATGCTGGTTGAAAAAAAGTCTTGTCTAAGAGAAGACTATTTGTGCATCTTTCAGACCTTTCAGGTTATTTTGTGCTTGTAGCACAAAAGACCTGGAATTAGTAGCAGTTTGGGATTAAGTAATGCACAAGAGTTGATTGACTACAATTGACCTACTGCAGGATAGTGAAGTGAAGGATAATGAAGTTCCTCATCTCACAGGAGGGATTTTATCGGGAAGCAACATGGTAGTGTTGCACCAAAAACTGACCTGTGAATATTGCTTGGATTTTGTGTGTTGCTTAAGAACAGAGGAGCATCAAAGATACAGAAGTCTGGTGTTTTTTAAGGTGGAAGCAATTTATTACAAAAGGGGTTCAGAAGTCATGCATTGCAATAGAATAAAATTAGAATTAGGCTGAAATAAATGCCGGGGACTGTCATTTTGTTTTATATAAACAAGTGTTGTCTTAATAGAAGCTGCTCAAGTGAAGCCATTAGGTGAAGGGAAATGCTTTGTATTATAAAATGCAAAACACGTGCCAAATAGAAAACGCCATTTGATTCTTCTTTTATTGGGTTCGAATAGATTGTCTGGTCTGTAGGAACACACTTGGTAAATGTTTTGTTTTGCCAAAGACTAAAGTGAGCACTTAAGTAGGGCGAGATAATGGCAGAGGCTGAAAAGTTTCTTTATATCCATCTCCCTCGGTGTGAATGTTGAGGGAATATTTCACAGAGCCTTATTCTGTTCATGGGGTGAAATGAGGTTGTTCAGAGGCTGAGGAGGGGTCAGGCACAGGGTGCTGGCTTAGCCATTGATGCTTCTACAAGGAGCTTCCCTTGAAGGGCCAGACAATGTCACTGAAAAGCCACAAGGAACTGAGAAATGCAGGAGCTGAGCTACTGACTCCAATGGGCAAATCTCATTAGGGTGCTGTTCTGGAGAAGAGTGGGGTGGCAGATGTGCTCATGTCCTTAAACTGTTGTTGGGAGAGTAAGGATGAAAGGGAATTGAGGAGGTGATTCTGCGAAGTGTAAGTGTGATTTGGTTAGTCTTTCCTACCACTAAAACTGATTGCAACAGTAAATTTTAAGGTGGTTATAAAACAACTAAATTACTATGTTTGGTAAACTGTTTACATAGTAAACTGAATTTCTTTAAGCCTCCAAGCAAATTAACAGATAAAAGGGTGTACCATTAAATTAATTACGCATCCTGAGATTCCTAGAGAAAATCTCCTGTTGACGTCATTGCAAAACCCAAAAAAACAAAAGAAATCAACACAACCCCAAGTAATTTTTGAGCATAAATGAAAACCATGTGATTAAAATGAGAAAATATGCTAAGAATAATTGCTCTGAGTTTGTCATTAGAAAAGCTGATTGTTAATACATGGGGAAGGGAAGAAGAGTGTGTTGCTTTGTCTGGTTGTGTATCAGGTTTCCTTAAAGAGACTGTTATCAAAAGCTCTTTTCTGTGCTCTTAGAAATGTAAGTATCCTTTTCCTGTGAGCAATCCTTCTGAAAGGAGAATTAATGAAACATTATCACAAGACTTGAGATTTAACACTCGAGCTGTTTATTTCTACTGAAGTGAAACCAGCTGATTTCTTGCTCAGTGTTTCAGCTGGTGCATCTAATTAACATCCTGGAGGAGGGATAAAAATCCAGAATCCCTCACAGTTAGGAGAGTCTACCAGTTGTGCTTTCTAAAACTGATCCAAGCTCGAGCTCCTCCTTTAATCTGTGTAGAGAAGTTCCAGAGCTGACTTGTTTTGTTTCTTATAAAAGCCATAAGAAATATTTTTGTTACTATTTTTTTCTCGTTATTTATTAGAGCTTGTTCACAGCCTTGAAAGAACAGGCAAAGCCCCAAACAGGAGGTTTGTTTGATAATGACTTAGAAAGTCTGTAAGATCCTCAGAGAATTCTGAAGAACCCGGCTGGGCACCTTCATGTCAGCTGGAAGTTGCTGTTGTCGTTTTTATGGTGATATATGGAAAGGCTAATTTGAAAACTCTGAAGCATTTTTGAACGTAAAGCTTTAATTTGGCTTAATTGGGGAAGGCAAATGAGAGGGGTAGGTTTGATGGGGATGTATATTGAAAGGGGCTAATACGCTCTGGTAAATCAGTCAGGAACTCGCTGGTTTGAGAACTCTTTGGTCCGGAGGAAAAGACCTAAAGTCTCTTTGAGGGGAAGGTACTTTGTGGATAATGAGCTGGATTAAGTTTGTGTTTTGTCCTTAAAAACAAGGAGAGCAACTCTTGTTTTATTGGGAATTTTCTTTTCAAGTAAAGGACTTTTTTTGAGGCAGAACTGCTCAGTTGTTCTAAAAGCACCTTGCTTCTGGCATGTGAACTGTACCGTAGCAAAAGTTTTAAGAAAAAAAAATGAAATACTGTTATTTCACAAGCTAAACCCTGCTTAGAATAAGAGATTCTGTATTTTCAAGAGACAGATACAGAAATCTACAGATGGAAGCAGAATTATCTGGGAGTGAAAAACCATAAGAAAGATTTATAGCTTAGTGGGGAAGGCAGGTGTATGAAAATGTTTGGTGCCACTTGCTATAATGCTTTTCTTACATAAGTCATTAACGTGATTCTGTTTGTCTTACAGGCTAAGAGCAAGGTGATTAGCAAATGAAATAGAAAGGAAAGATGTTGAAGTCATTAAGAAAAGAAAAAAAAAGGAACATTACTTCTTACATAACATATAATTAACCTATGAAATTCACTGTCAACCTGTACTATTGAGGTCAAAAACAGAACAGAATTCAAAAACAATTAGAAATACATTTGCATAATGAGAAAATCCACAATTCTATTGTAGAATTTTCTGTAGGTTTAACATGAAAGATTTCTGGGAGTGTTGCCAGCGTAGTACCTGGTTGTGAAAGGCTAAGGTAGAGAATTGTATCATAAACAGGTTGTATAATTAAGTATCTGGCATTACTTGCATTTAAGCATAATGGAAGCTTGACTTGATTTCTTTATACTGGCTTTTGAGAGCTACTCTCTCTCTCTCTGCTGGCTGCAGAAGGGGCTTGGGGACGTTGAGCCTTGGAGAGCCCAAAACTGGGTGTTGTGTGTAACCACCTCCTTCCAGGGTGATGGGGACTGACAGATGTTTTTCTCTGGTTTTGTAATTACTCATGGTGTGAAAGCAACTGATTGTACCTCCTAATTACAAAGGGTGGGTATTCCTGCTTTGAGTGAGGACTGGGTCAAGGAAGTGCAGTGCATCCCAGTGCTACAACTGATTCCTTCTGCAGGCCCATTTTAAAAATGTCGTGTTCATTCTTATTTGTAGATTAATTAGTTCAGATAAAATTGAGATAGAGTATCAAATAAATCCACAGTTCCTTGTGTTCATTTCAAATGTGTTTTTTATTGGGGGAAGAGAGGGTATTAATTTGTTCTTCAGAATAACTATAATCTCTTGAGCCGTAAAACCTTGTTAATTCTCATAAAGCTAATCCTCAAATAATAATTCACTGAGACTGCCTTCACAACAAAAATAACTGCTTAAGCACAAATGATTGTAACTTACTCTGTCTCGACCTGTAAATTGTACTGAAAATCCAAATGTATGAATAACTGGAAATTGTTTAGGAACTTTTCATCATCATCATAAAGTCATAATCTCTCAATTGAAAACAAAAAGGACAATTATTTTCAAGAGTACTGAAGCTGAGTTCCAGAAAACACAGAGATGATGTTTGGAAGAGGAAAAACTAGAGACAAGAACAAAAAAGAGGAGACACAAAGACCGCCAATCTTAATGACTGTGCAGAACCATTAGAACTGTCGGTAGAGGCAAGAGAGATAGTTTAGCAAATATTTTTGTTCAGTGCTTGGGAAAAAGGCAGATAAAATGTTCACATCATGGGATGTACTATAACATGCTCCTTGTTTTCATGATTTTCAAGGAGAAGGTTAAACAGTAGTTACACTTAATTAAGGCAGAGGCCCAGATAACATATATTCATGAGCTCTGAAAGAGCAGGCCAGGGAATTGTTTATCCTTCACACTGAGGTTTTTTTTTTAATAGTTCTTGGAAAACAGGAAAGTTTCCAGAGGACTTGAAGAGCATTATGGAGCTACTTTCTGAGAAATAGACATAATTTTCTCAGTCTGACATTAGGCTTGAGTGAAATAATAAAGCTATTGAGGTGATTAATAAATTAAAAGAATGGCAATTAATGATAATGATTCTTCATTCTTGAAAAATAGGTTTTATTGCGTAAACTTAAATATTCTTGATCTACTTCAGAGTTTTAATAATAAAACAGAGTTAAAATTGGTTCATCTTTGTAACACAAGTCTCTCTAAACTTGCATTGTATTGTTTTTCACTCAGATGGGGTGATGCAAAGTCAACACAAGCACCTAAGAAGTGTTTAGCAACTACCTGATAACTTCCATGTGATTGTAAATGTTTCAGTGGTACTGCCTCGAGATCAGATTTTGGTCTTTTGTTTCATTTAGTTTTTAATGGGAATGTAGGGCTCCAACGGGGATGTCTCTAAGGCTGGAGCTGGAGTCCACCTTCCTGTGGGGCAGGGACATCCCAGCTGCATAAGAAGCTGCAGTGACAATAATAAACTCGAGGGAAGAGGTGGGTGAAGGCATCATCTCAGGCTAAGCCATCAGTCTCCACTTGTCGAGATATTATTAGATTATTTGTGCTACTCCTTGCTAAAATCACAGGCTGGAGAGTGAGTGCTGTGTAATGGAAGGGACAGACAACTATTGTGAAACCAGCTGTGTCACACCTGTGCCCCTGGTCAGCTGTGTGTTTTGGTACAGCCAGAGGGGAAGTTCTTCCCGGAGACTGAAGGCTGTAATCTTTCTAGAAGGTGTGGGAATGTATCCTAGAAAGCAGTAGAACAGCCAAAAAAAAGGAGTGTTTTAATGAAAGTGATTGATTATCCAAGACATCTCATGATTATGTGAAATAATCCCAAGTAGCCAGTGACAGGACAAGAGCACACAGTCTTAAGCTGTACCAGGAGAGATTTAGGTTGGACATTAGAAAGAATTTCTTTGCAGGAAGGGCGATTAGACATTGGAACAGACTACCCCAAGGAGGTGGTGGAGTAACCATCTGTGGAGGTGTTCAAGGAAAGTCTGGATGTGGCACTTAGTGCCATGGTCTGGTTGACACATTGGTGTTTGGTCACAGGCTGGACTTGATGATCTCAGAGGTCTTTTCCAGCCTAATTGATTCAGTGAGATCGAGGTACCTGTTTCATCCACAGTGGTTGATGTTGCTTCTAAGCATGGCAGCAGTTTGGGTTTGGTCCTCAGGGTGAAGCACTTGCATGAGTTGTTGCTTTTGCCCATGGAGTGAGAGCTGCAGCTGTGGCTCAGGACAGGCTGCACTTCTGAGCCAGACAGCTGCTCCTTCCTTCTCTTCCCACTGTGGGAATGAAGGGTGTTCTCCTGCCTGCACAGTCCAATGCCAAGCCAGTATCTCTGGAAAGCCAGTTAAAATGAATAAAGCCTGTCCTTCTCTTCATTCCTCCATCACGATGTTGTAGGTGACTGGGTATCCAGTTTCTTTTTGGGATGTAAATCAGACTTGTTTTGTCTTGAGTAGTACATTTGTTGCCTCTTTCAGCCAGTAAGAAATCCTCTCACAAAAACTACATTCTTCAAACTGAGATAAGTGAGATTTTCATCACAGTTGCTGTGGTCAGGAAGTGTCTCTCACTTTATTTGCACTGGCCATAGTTCTGTATTTCCAGAGGTGAAGGCTGGCAGTGGATACTCACACTTTCCTTTCAGATGCTGGTACCAAGTATTTTTAGTACTTCTGTGGTGTTTTTTATAATTTCTATTGCTCTGTTTGGCACACTATCAATTACAGAATTATTCTTTAATAGCTCTCTTGCATTGTTATTAATAGTAAGTTATTCTGATTCATACAAAAAAAAAAAAAACGATGATAGAGTGAAGCTGGTCTGTTAAAGACTACTTTAAATATTCTGCCCATCTGTTTCCTGTGTCACTTGAATTATGAATGTTTTGCTATCTCAGCTTTGCTTTCCTTTGTCCCCTTTCCTCTCTTAAAATTTCCACAGAGGGTTTTAGTAACTTTATAGGAAATTACACATGCAATTGGTACTATCAGCTTCAAGTGCTGGGTTTGAGATACCTTTTTTCATCTGATCTTTTCCTCTCTAGTGTTCTCTATCTCCCTTGCCTTTTCAGACCTGTAGTTTCTCTAAGTTTACAGAAGTCCCACTAGTCCTGAGCAATGCCTATCTCTTCAAGTTCAGTGTTTCTCGTCTTTCTTGCCTCAGAAATTGCCTGTGAACTGTTTATCAACACAAACTGAGTTTTGTCCAAGTTCTTTAATACTATGCATTTGCTTTCCTTTGTTTTATTTTTTCAGTGTGGTAATGCAGAGGTTATAATAACTTGTAATACCTGCTATTTGGATTATGGTTTCACTTTCTATAGATGGTCTGAATCTCAGATTGTTGCAGCTGTGGTCAATACATTTCTCTGTGGTGGTGATTTTATATTGCCATGTTATTTTGGTGTTCTTGTTTTGTTTTTGGAGGGTTTTTTGTGTATGTGAGGACAATTGGGTCTTTGCAACAGCTCCGTCAGACATTAAGCATTGGTCAGTGATTTCTTTTTTGCCATGTTTGCTGGTGCCTAATCAAAGCTTCTGCATTGCTCTTTGACTCCCTTTGAAGTTACGTTCTGTTCTGGCATTAGATTCACCTAGCACAAGGAATAAGCTGTCTGGCGTTTTGGCAGATGTGCTTTGGAGGAGTTGTTAAATATGTCTCTGTGTGTGTTGCTCTGACCTTCTGTCAGAGGAGAGCAGTGTCAGAGTTACAAAGCTGGCACGTGTTCTGAAGTGAAAGGCTGACTTGGTTTTTTGTGGTGACCATCAGTTTTTGGGGATACTTTTCTTCGCTGCAGCCTGGGGTGCATGAGATGTTTTCTCATTGTCTTTAAAGCGTTTGTCATAACAATCAGTCTGATCTCATCTCATCTCATCTCATCTCAAGCCCCAAGTCCACCTTGGGGTTGTGGTAACATAATTTTAAGCTCTCACCTGCAGCATCCAGCTCTACAGTGTTTCGCAATGCAGCATCACAGATTCTGTTTTAGAGACAAGCTCTGTTGCTGGGAGTTTCATCTAAGAGAAGTCACCTCTGAGTTCTGCTGAAGACTCTTGTTACCAGAAAAACATTTATTTTTTTTAGCCAATGAGTTTTATAAAGACACATGACTAAATTATGCATTAGTAACATCCCATTTTGTGAGATGGAACAACAGTTAATGAATCAAGTGAGGTTGGAACAAAGATTTGAATAGCATTTAGCTGGAAGAGTTAGGAAGTAGTTGAGTCATTTTTAACAAAATGTAAGGGGTAGTTTTGTCAATAAATACTCTGCTGCTGATAACTGGGCATTGACTGTAGGCTGGGCTTAGAATGAGATTTTTCAGGTCATCTGTTACAGGAGAAGTTACACCTACAGTGGGTTATCCACAGCTGGAAACGTCCAGTGAAAGGCTGCAGATACAGGCAGTGAGGGTCTCACTGAAGTTACACACAGGGGTCTTGACACAACTCTCTTGGGGTGGGGCTTTTGCTTTGTTGCTCAAAAAAAATGGATTATGCAGAGATGGCTCTTCTTGGCTCCTAAATGTGTAAATCAGGGAGGGGTAGGTGGTGGTTCAGTTCAGTGTCTGTGCTGTAGTTGTAGTTGGGTTTTGTGACTCAGCAGGTTTTTTTGGCTGAGACATTGTCATTTTCTGACTTTTGCTCTGCCACAGTGCTCAGCACCGGACTGCGCCACCTCAGCTCCTGTGAAATGATCATCCACCTGATAAGGTTCTTCTCTATTTCTAGTTGAAACCTGCTTTTTCTGTTAAATTTTGTCACTTGCTTGTATTTAAAATGGCTGTATTTCTACCTAATAGCAATGATGTTGTAGGTTTGGCAGGCAAAGTGGGAATAATTTTGAATAATAGCAAATTATACACTGAAAATTCTTGATTAAAATATATGGGCTTTATTTGCATCTTCAGTTATGGTTTCTCCTTATACATTGCATTGCATAGGACAGTACACTAATATGTATTTGTTTTATTTGTCAAGCATTGACAGAGGCAGCTCTTCTTTCCTTTTAGGAATCTGGGTAAAAATGGCTTATCTAACAGTAGTATTCTCTTGGATAAATGCCCACCTCCACGACCACCGCCTCCACCATACCCTCCCTTGCCAAAGGACAAGCTGAATCCACCTACACCTAGTATTTATGTAAGTAAATCTAGTGGCAGAAGTACATTTCTGCCTGTCTTTTGTAATTGTTTGGATATCTGGATTATATAATGTAATTATTTTAAAGAAGTGCTATTCATCTAATTACAGTGCTCTCCAAACTAGTGTACAAACAGGAAAAATGCTAACCTTAAAGAAAATCTTGAGACATAGTTTGAATCTTAAAGTACTTGTGAATTAAGAATTTCAGTAAGTAAGGAGAAAAATGCTTCAGATTTCTTTTTATTTATTTTTTATACTCAGAATGTTGGCAGAATAAGCAGAACAGTTCATTAGATACAATGCACAGCATTTTAAATATATGTGTACAATTTTTTGCAAGTGACAGCTTATGTATAAATGAGCAAGTAATTCAGCTAAACTCTCATAACAATCTGCTCCAAAATATAGTGGAGAAAAATGAATAGAAGTCGAAGTGACGTTAAGAACAAAATGTCAGTAGGAAAAGGCAGGGTTTGGTCAGATAGTGTTTTCTCAGGCAAGCATTAAAACTTCTGTTCTGAAAATAAAGTTTCATAATAGCTTTATTGAGCTAACTTCCTTCATAATAGAAGAATAAATTATAGGTTATCCACTTCCTTGATAACAGAAGACTAAATTACAGCATGTCCATACAGCCAGTGTGAAAAGCTCAAGTTAACTTGGGTCAGCTCAGTTTGGGGACCAGCAGAGATTGGTGCTTTGATTTAGTCTTACACAAAGAATCTGCCTGAGAGCAAGGTTAAGTTGGATGGGATAGTGGGAACAGCTGTTCTCCAGGTGTTGCACCTGAATTCATCTGTCTTAATGAAAGTCTCTCACAGCTTTGCCCATCCAAAGCTGGACATCCAAAGTATACCATGAAAATAGTTGTTTAATTATGCTGTTTCTAGTATACATTATCTGTAGTATAAGCTTTTTTTAACCTTTGAAATGAAATTATATTATCTTGCCCTTCAGAGAATTCTGCAAATTTAGGCAATGTACAAGGCTACTGGCAGATAAAGAATTAAGTGCAGGAAACCTGAGCTGCAAAAGCCAAGGCAACCTGGGAATAATTCATGCCAAGAAACAAATTACAGTAACAAATTAGTTTCAGGAGTGAACAGAGCATTTGCCATAGAAAGAATTGTGTGATGTAGCTATTCACTGCCCACAGTGAGGAGACGTGGAGAAAAATGCTGTTTTCTTTCTGTTCTTTCTCTTTTTTTATTATTATTATTCTCTCTTATTTTGCAAATAAAGAATCTAAATTGATCTGGCATCTAATATTCCATTATAATTTTGCAGTTGGAAAATAAACGAGATGCTTTCTTTCCACCTTTACATCAATTTTGTACAAATCCAAACAACCCTGTTACTGTAATACGTGGCCTTGCTGGAGCGCTTAAATTAGGTAAATTTTTTATATATTTTTACTTTGGGGGGAAAAAAAAGTATGTGTTTTTAAAGAGAAGTCTATCAGTTGTTAAAAGTGGATATTTTATTTCAGTAATGCTGCATTACTTATTCCAAGTCATTAGAGTAATGTGTCATTTCTCAATTTGCTGTTGTTTCTAATCTTGATAATATCAAAAAACCCACCACGAATCCATCCGATTTTGTTGAGCACAGAGAGGAGCTGAGCTGTGGATATGGAAATTTACAGTGAGACATTTTTCCTGTAAAAACTGGATGTATGTCTTTGTGTTTAGATTTAATGATCTATAATCTGACTGTTTACAATATTTTGGAGTCTGTAGACAAATAAACTATCGCTGCTGGTAGGAAATATGTTATATGATGAAAGTGCATTCATAAAACTTCAGTCTGAAAAATACTTTCTTGGTAATAGATTTAAACATTGTTTACAAATTTGTTTACCCATGTAAAATGTTTCTTGGAATATAATCGACAGAGTAGCTGCCAAGTTTTTTCCCAAGCTTTTACTGTTGGATGGAGAAAAGTTTTTTGAATGTTAAATAATGAATGTCCAGGTGGGCAGCATTGTGAAGGCTGAGGGAGAAAAATGCTTTAGAGTAAACCTTTAGATAACTGCAGGTATTTATTTTGTTGAAACTTTTTTATTATATTTTAACTGTCATTTATTAACTTTGTTCCTTTTTATTAGATCTGGGACTCTTCTCTACTAAGACATTGGTGGAAGCGAATAACGAACACATCGTAGAAGTGAGGACACAACTACTGCAGCCAGCAGATGAAAACTGGGACCCCACTGGAACAAAGAAAATCTGGCGTTGTGAAAGCAGTAGATCTCATACAACAATTGCTAAATATGCACAGTACCAGGCCTCCTCATTCCAGGAGTCTTTAAGGGTAAGTTCATTGTTATTATTTAAGTTACAATTCACAAAACTGTATATTGACTCTGGATCAGTTCATAAGGGCTCTTGAAAATGAACAGAAGCTGTTAAGGAAAGGGAGACATTTCCTGAAGCATGAAGAGCACAGGTAAATTTGCAAAATCTGTGTTGAATAGAGGGGTCATTGTATTGTTCCTCCCAAATACTTAGTGTTAACTTACGTTTCAGAATGTAAAACTCACAGCTACTGCATACTTCAAAAGCTTGTTAGTTTAAGCTTTCATATTGTAGTGTTAAAATTCATACTAAAATATTTAGAAATTGAGGCTTTCTTTGGAATTTGGATTGCTTCTAATTTCACACATAATTTGGAATCAGATTTCTTTGTTCTTCATACTATCCTGAATTTTGATGTGGCTTATTAGAAATTTGCACTGACATTTGTCTTTTGTTGGGTTCCAAACATGGCAGTTTCTGTTTAGTATAGAACTTTTTAGATATGTGTGATAGAGTGAAATGTCAGAAATAGTATTTCCCCTCCCTGCCTCGTCAGGGGGATTGGACTCCATGGTCTCCAAAAGTGCCTTTTAATTCTGACTATTCTGTTGCTCTGTGATTCTGTGAAATGTGGCTTTATTGGTATTAATATTTTTACTGAAGTAGTGAGTACATTGTTGAGGTTGGCTGTGGGCACTCCTTGGAGGCTTACAAGTGTTGTTATAAAGATTAGTCTAAGATGGAACGAAGACAGGGAGATATTCTTGACCAGTTGTTTGTTAGAAAATAGGGAAAACACCAGTCTGGAGAGCTGGACTGTTGCAGTTTTCACTGCCATTGCACAGAAACAGCAATGGTTCCAGTAACTGGTAGGTGAAGAGAACAGAAGGGAATCCAGTCAGAAGATTTTGGGCAAGACTGATACAGGATGAAGAAAAGAAACAGGGAACCCCTGGGAAGTGGAGGGCATGGAAGTCATCAAGAGCTTGGGACATAAACGGAGTTTTTCTTCCTCTGCAGTGGTAACACGTTTAAGTGGGATATTAAGTTTTCTGGTGCAGTTGCACCAGCATTCTAGAGGGGCTGCAGAACATTACATCACTGGAACACTATATATTGTATGTTCAAAAACGTGTATGTTTGATCATACACCGTGGAGGGCCTCACCTTCAGATTTGCACCAAGATGTGAACTGCAGGGTTTTCTGATACTCTTTTTTTCTCATGTCTACAAATTGGTTGTAAAAATGCAACATAAAACAATTTTCAGAATGATGATTTTAATTTTTGCCCTGTAAATTAGAAGGACAGTGTACATGTGTCCCTTACCTAACACTGCTTTGACGTGTCCTTAGGTGACGTTTCAGTGTTCAAATAAAAGCTTTATTTCTTCTTTCTACAGCTACAATCCTCTTGGCTTGCCCTAAGTGATCTTTCCTTCTTTATTCTTCTAACAACTATTACATTGCTTTCCTAACATGTCTTGCAGTATTTGATAATCCATCATCACTATGTTCCTTTTTGTTTTCTTTGTCCTTCATTCAAAGGATGAATAAGACTTTCTCAGGTGCATAGGGCTCTTTGAGGTTTAACAGCAATCCCATTCAGACCCAGAGATCTTTGGATTGACTCCAGACCGTTCATTCCTCCTTTTTGTCTCTTTCTTTCTGTGTCCGTGTACTTGCCAAAATAGAAGTCTTTAGAATAGGGGTTTGAGTGTTCTCTGCTAAAAAGATCAAATTGCATCATGGAATATTGGTTGGATTTTTTCTACACGTCATGGTCCCAGCTACTGCAGTGCTAAAATAGCATATGGCTATGAAAGATTCAAAAGATTTTATGTAATGGATTTTATAAAATCAGTTTTATAAATATTAGTCATCCTGGTTTCATGTAGGGATACCTGCTTGACTTTGAAGCAAGGTAGACATTCTAGTCTGAAAAAGGTAACAGTATTCCTTAAAATTTGATCCCAGGTCACGTGCATTCTGAGGCAAACCAAGAGACTCATTTGCAATTGGAATGCAAGCCAGCAGAAATGTCTACAGTGCAGGCATTTTCTCTTGGCCTGGCCTGAGCATCACAGAACCTGCAATCATGAAGAATTTTTTTTTTTCAATGCCTTTTGACTAACTTTTTTCTTTTCTTAACGGAAACACTGACGTAAAATCTTAGATAGGGATACTTCAAAGGTTGTTACAGCATCTTCAAACAAACATACTTTATGTGTACACTTGCTGTTGCTGTATACTTATATATTTCACGCATGTTCTTTTCTGTGTATTTTTATATATACACTTATGAAAACATTTCAAAATTTCATTTTATAGGAGGAAAATGAGAAGAAGAGTCACCACAAGGACCACTCAGATAATGAATCCACATCTTCTGATAAGTAAGTGTGGTATAACTGTGTTAATTCCCTAGTTGGTTTTATGTGGTATTCTACATCATTTCCATTTGCACATTCACCTGTTTATATTTTTTACATTTATAGCTCTGGGAGGAGGAGAAGAGGACCTTTTAAAACAATCAAGTTTGGGACCAACATTGACCTGTCAGATGACAAGAAGTAAGTTGATTACAGTTTCTGCTGCTCACAGTGGTGGTCTGCAATATGGTACTCCTGGAAATCCAGTGTATTCTGCTCAGACAGCAGTCAGTCTGTTGATAAACCCAATTCCAGCTGCACAGCCCATTTCCACAATGAAATGGATCCTGAAACTGTTGTTACAAGTCATTCTCACACTAAAATATCTTTTCAAACTTTCCAGGATTTTTGTTTTTCCAGAAACTCCTTCTGATCCATTCCCTTTGTTTCATCATGAGGCTTTAAATTTTTTGCTTACAGTTTTAATTACTTCTGACAATACCAGTTCTTAGTCTTTGCATAGAAATTGTAAGACTAAAGTTTCCTTTCTTTCTTGTCTGAATTTTTGTTATTCAGGTGGGGTTTTTTCCTTTCATTCATAGTCATCTTTTCTGTTTCCACTTTTTCGTAACTCTTCCTCCTTTATCCAGGAACAAAACCAAAATAGGTAGTACAGACCAGACCATGCTTGCCTGTGGATAAGCCATGATACCTCTCCCAAAGCCTCAAAAAAATAAGGAATAAATTGAATATTCTTTGAACTATATATCTTTCTGTGACTAACTGAAGGCAGCTTAGAAAAACATCAGAAAATACTAGAAATACTCTGAAAACACAGTTTTATTGTCCAGTAATAATTATTTCTTTGGTTCAGTCTCCAATTAGTATATGTTTCCATAAAAAATCGTGTGTTTAGGCTGTCAGTCCTGCCAACTGCAGTAGAAAAATTCTACTTCAGTCATTAGAGCAGAAGAAAAGTTTAGATGATGAGGACTTTTGTGGTATAATCACTGAAAGATTAGTGTGTGTAGCTACATATGTGATTACAGGTTGTTACAAAATTTTGGATATCAATGCTGGTTTTTTCTAAAGGAAATTCCATCTATAGATACAAAATAATAGTTAATAAACTATCACCCTGAATAAGCCATTGGGAGAAAGACTTTACATTAACCTAAGCATAACTAGCCTGAGGCTCATAGGGAATTGGAATTTGATACTTATGTAGTTCTTCAAGGATCCCAGTAGATGCCACATCTTCTGATCTGTAGTCTCAGCTTTTGCTACAAAGCCCTCTTTCCCCTCAGCTGGCCTCTCAGATTTGTGGTTGTATTTGGAAATACTTCAAAATGGAAAGATTAACACAGGGATACCTATGCTAACAATTTCTCAAAAATGTTTATATTCCCCAAACTCTCCCAAGAGTTCTAGGGATTCACAGTTTGTCAATTTTGCTATTTTGCTGCAGGTGGAAGTTGCAACTCCACGAACTGACAAAACTTCCTGCTTTTGTACGTGTGGTATCAGCAGGAAATCTTCTAAGCCATGTTGGTCATACCATCCTGGGCATGAACACAGTGCAGCTGTATATGAAGGTTCCAGGAAGCAGGACACCAGGTGAGTATAATCACTGCATGGAAAAATCAGATTCTACTGCTGAGGCATTGATTTCACTGCCTTACAGGTTTTCTGTATCTTCCAGCATGGCTAAACACAATATAATTGTATGTATTGAGTATTCCTTTTATTACTTGTTGAACTGAACTCCTTTTACAAAGTGCTACTGCAGTGCTGGGTGATTGCCATACTGACCTCTTGCATGCAGTGTTGAATTCTTTAAGGAGAAAAGTAGGATAGGTTTATATACTTGGACAGTATTTGTATTTTACATATGTTGAAAGTATTTATAGGCTCCCCAAGTAGGTCTTGTGCAATCATAAAAATCAGTTTATTTTTACTTTTTTAGATTCTTTATTGTCTCAGAATAGGACTCAACGTCCATGATGAACAGTGCTGTGTTAGGGCACTGGACTGAAACTTGAGCAATCTGGACTAAATTTTGGGATTTCTTCTTTCTGAAGTACAACTAAAAAAAATTACATTAGGGATTATGGCTCAGTTTTCCAGCTGTCAAAAGAAGATAAAATACTGGCATTTCTACATTGATTTTGAAAGCTCTTTTGGAAAGATTTTCTTAGTACTTGTCTATTCAGTGCCTGAAGTCATGAAGTTTTGCACCTGACTGGGGCTGTCAAGCAATACCATGAAAAACAGAACTTGAGCTTTTGAAGCATTTATTTCTACAGGAAGGGGACTGCTGAAATATTGGTCAGATTTACAAGACTGATAGTTCCAACTTTTCATTTTCCACAAACTAACAGTTCAGAATTCTCTTGTCACTGGTAAATTAATGGTGTGAAGCACCTAAGTAGTGTGTGTAAGTGTCATACAGAAATTACAAATACCTAAACTATGGTATGAGGTTTTTTAGTAACTGTTTGCATTTTAGTAAATGTTTGCATTTTCATGGCACTATTTTGATGGAACAGCCTTATATAAGATATGTCTGTTTTTCTCTATCAGGTCATCAAGAAAATAACAACTTCTGTTCAGTAAATATAAATATTGGTCCAGGTGACTGTGAATGGTTTGTTGTCCCTGAAAGCTATTGGGGTGTCATGAATGACTTCTGTGAAAAGTAAGCTGGACATGCTGTTTTTCTCTTATTTTTATCAAGATCTCTGTGCCTTTCTGAGACCTGAGGGGGGAAATTACTGAGAGTATTGTATGAGGATGTTATTTTATGGGTTTTCCATGTAGTCATAAAAGTCTTTTAAAGTCAAAATGCAAAATAGGACATTTGTACAATGTAGAGAAACCTGGGTTGCTTATGGTAACTTTGCACTCCAAAATTAACATTAAGTCTGTTAGTTGGGGTTTTTTTCCAAATAGGAATGAAGAAAATAAATGAGAGATTGCTAGTAGCAAATGCTCATCTAGATTCAAGATTCAGACTTATACTACATTAAGGGGCCTCAAAAGTTTAGTATAAGCATAGGCTGCCTGCTACCAATGTGTACTGCATGGCATCATTCCAGTTTTCATAGTGGTAATGTTTCCACGTCAGAAAATCTATCATAGCCCTGCTGTTTATCCAGACTGTCCTGCATGTTAAAGCTGACCTCTGCTATTATACCTCACTGGGAAAATTGAGGTACCCTGAGCACTGGGGAGCTCTGAGATCAGGGTTTCTATGTTGTGCCTTGTGTAGGGTGGTTGCTTGAAAAACAAATAAAATATGCACATACACACAAAAAAAAGAAAAGGAGAGCAGCAGTTGTGTCCCCTAATCATGCTGCTATTCAAGCAGTAGCCTCTGAAGTTGATTTTATGGGAGAAACTTTTTTTCTTATCTTTCCCAGTTAGAACTGGATTAAGGTCTTAACTTCAGGACTTTCCAGAGCTCTGCAAATACATCTCAGTGTCTCTGTACTCTCTATTTTCTGCCTATTTACTGACAACTATTCTTATTTCGCCCACTGTTCCAAAGATTGGCCATCTCAAAAATATAATTCCACTGATGCAATTGCAGTGTCTCTGACACAGTATGCCTTTTACTCTCTTGGTGTTATCCTTCTGAAGGTGACAGAGAAAGTGAGACCTTGGTAACTTCACAAAAGGTGTGCAGTATCTGGAAAGAGGCATTGAATTCTCTTTGAAAACTGTGCATTGCAAAGAATCATGGTGCACAGTAAAATGACTGTATTCTGCATAACCACAGTGGGAGAGTCCATACTTAGGAAATCTGTATGGAGATGTTTTTCCATGTTTCTCAGGAGGGCCAACATTTCTTGGCTGAATATAGCATAGACCTGTGGATCATGGCTGTAATTTTGCCAAGAGGTTGCTTGTTGTGTTGGCAAGCATACATAGACAGTGTGAGAGTGCATGCTCAAAGCCAAACATCCTTAGGATGGGTGTGGTCTCTGTGGAAAACCAGGCACTGGTTAAAAAAGCAGCATTCTGCACCAGTGTCACACTGGAGCTGACCAAGGGTTCCTCTGCCTCAGCATTCATGAAATCCTGAGAAACTTAAATGAAGATAGATCATAACCAGAAGCCAGTGGGCAGTTAGATGGTTAGATTTTCTAATGTGTTGCAGGATGTGAAGTGTGGAATTATTAGGAATTTTATACATAAATCTTTCTCTTGTAACTGGCCTTCCTGGGTCACTGATTAGCTGCACAAAGCATTTATGGTGATGATGAGTTTTTACAGGTAATTTGAATGTCTGCCACTGATGTATCTGTTGGTGGTACATGCTAAAGACTGTTTACCCTTTTGTTTCAGGAACAATATGAATTTCCTAATGGGATCTTGGTGGCCAAACTTGGAAGACTTGTATGAAGCCAATGTCCCAGTTTATAGATTTATTCAGAGACCAGGGGATTTGGTGTGGATAAATGCTGGCACTGTTCACTGGGTTCAGGCCATTGGTTGGTGCAACAACATCGCGTGGAACGTCGGCCCTCTGACAGGTGTGTTTGAGCAGTGCCTGTGCTGAGCCACTGAATTAGGTGACACTGTATTGCATGTGTCGCAGAACCTCCATTTCTTACTCATTTATCATGCTTTAGTAGATTAAAAAATAATGAATGTGCTGTATTTTTAAAACACGATGTGTTGAAGCTTTAAATAATTCCATTGGAAGAGGAAGGGGAAGCAGCAAGAATGGCAGTCCTGGTTTGAATGGGCTTGTAAAAATAAAATGTTTATATTAATTGATACACTGTCTTGTGAGGCAGTTTCTTAACAACTTCTCCCAAAATTTGTTCTCCCCAGCAAACTCCACTATAGCTTGTCTATGAGTTTAGGGACTAGTCCTCTACCTTTGGTGGAGGTACCTCCTAGCTCTTCAGGGAAAGCATCAGGAAATGCAAACAGTTGTAAAATAAAATATGAGTCTTTTCAGACCTGCTGCCCTAAAAGTCTTTAGTTTTGAGTTGTAGTCTTGAAAGGTTTTTAGATGTGAGCATGGAAGGAAATACCAGTTAAAACAAGATTCTGTCGAGCATTTGAAGTGAATGTACTTCAGAAAAACTTCTGGGTTTTTAGGCAGTTTAAAGTGTGACTTTGTATGGTGCAATAATACTGTATCTCTAGGATTGTATGATTGACTGATACAGAGCTCACATGTTCAGTCACAGTAAATTTTGTAAAACATTTTTAAAAGAAGGGTGGGGTGAGTAGGCTGCTTAATGAAAAGTCTGACTCATTGCAACAAAATCTTTCAAGGAGAGATTATATACCATAGCAGTGTAAAATTATGATAAAGAGTGAATAGAGTGAGACACAGACATTTCAAATATAGATTATATTTTTTTTAATTCTGGAATATTTGAAAATTTATTAATTAACCCTTTTTGAAATACTGCAGTCTCTTCACCTTAAAAATAACACACTTCTCAGTAACTTGTTTTCATAGATATTAGTTGATACTGTGTTGTTTGTTCTTTCAGCATCATAAATACACTTTTTAAAAGACATTTTATAGAATTGAAATGTGGTTGAAATGAATGGGTCATTGCAAATGGGAGTTCAGCTATAAAAGATGTAATTTTTATTATAATCAAATCATCTTAGTTGATAATTGTTTCTTGACTAATTGCTTCTGTAATTTTGGTTTTGGACAGCCTGTCAGTACAAATTGGCAGTGGAACGGTACGAGTGGAATAAGCTGCAGAGCGTGAAGTCCATTGTACCCATGGTTCATCTCTCATGGAATATGGCTCGAAATATCAAGGTCTCAGATCCAAAGCTTTTCGAAATGATAAAGTAAGTTTGATTTATTTGAGCGTTTATTGTATGCTTTTCAGACATAAAGCAATAGTTGATTTGTAACTAATTCTGTGTAAGACTTCCCCATTCCTGAGAACCAAACCAAAGTTATTTTAAATTCTGTTTTCCAAACACACCATTTATAGATACCCTTCATTTTATTATGTTTTATGTGATGTTACTGTGGCATAGATTTAGTAACTTTGTAGTTAAATGTGCTGTGGTCTTAATTCAGCAGTTTACAGAAACAGTTGCCTCAGATCATGACAGCAGTTCACAGTACATATGATTAGAAATAAGAAAATTAGGTCACCAACCCGAATTTTAGAATATTTATTCATTTTTACAGCAAAGTTAAATTTGATTTTACATTTCTAGAACTTAGAGAGAGTGCTCTTGCACTGTCACTTGGAGATCCAGTATAAATCTTTTAAATAGAGGCGAGTAGGAATTTGAAAGCTTCCTTCCCTTTACTCTTTCTTCTGAACAATGAATTGATTGATGTGTGAAATGATAACTGAGTTTAGTGACATTTCTCATACTCCTGTTCCAAAATGCAGGAATATTTCCAGGCTTTAAGCATCTTTAGTGATTTTCTTTAAAGAGTGCAACTTCAAGCAAATATAAATCATGTTGCAGCACCATACTTAGGCTGAGGAATGAATGAACATTTCAGCACATAACATAGGTTTGTCTTAGGGAAAGTGGGGGAATGAATTCCAAAGCAACTTACTCATCATGAGAATGCTCTGGTAGCAGCACTCTGTTTTGCCTAAATACCAAAGCACTTCTGAGCACTTCTTAGTCTTATCAACATTCTGGATTCACAAGCATTGAATCCTTTTATAATTTACCTTGAAATGGATCTTTAAAAAAAGCAGGTGAGTTAGCTTGCAAAAAATGGCAAAGGAAGAGAATTTCTATTTTTTTCCCCCAGTAGGATTTATTGGTGACATCTGAGTGAGACACCTTTTTAGGGTAGGAATTTAATTTAGGCTTGAACATCTGTTACAGAATGGTGGAACTGGTGAAATGTTAAATTTGTAAGGACCAAGAATGTTGGAAGTTGAAGCCAGGGAGGATTGTAATTACTGCAAAGCTTGATTATTGGATAGCACTTATGTGTGAATACTTGCTTAAAATCTAGTAACTGGTATCTAGGGTAAAGAAAATATTTGCTGAAGGCCTGACAGTCCTGCCCCTTCAATTAAGCAATTAGTGCTCATATTCCAAATGCCAGCTGTCATAAAAAGAGAGAATAAAATCTGAATAGTTAGAAATGAGAAAGAGGGGGGAAAGAAGCAGGGTGTGGGAGGGAGGAAGCCAGAAAGTTCATTTGAAAAAAACAAATCCACAAGCTTACTTCACTTTTATCTTTATATGTATCTGTATCTTTCCAAGCCCAGCAGGCATCTCTTGTAAAGCTCAAAGCAGTTCTGGAATGTTTTTGGCAAAATACGATTCTGATATTTTTGCCACCTGTATTTTGCATTCACACAAGTTTGGGGTTGGGTTTTTTTTTGCCACAGTTCAGACTTTAAAAGGAGGAAAACATGACTGAGCACACCATCCTTGTCTGAGAGAATCACTTAAAATGTCATGAAGACACACAGAGGACAAAATGGTAGTTTCCTGTTGTCTGGCTGACAGCAGCTCGGCTTTCTCTAGCAAGAGACCTGACTTTTAGGTGTATATTATAAATAGGCAGAGGTGCTGAGGAGCAGAGAGAATCTTTGGTCATGCATGCCTTTGCTTTTCCCGGTCCACTGACCCCATTTCCACTTTACTTGGACTGAGCCCTCCATCCAGGTTAATTGCCAGCCAGATCCCAAGTTCCATACCGTGTGTGCAGAGGGCAAGAAAATGGGATGGTCAGCTCTGGTTTGTGGCCACTCCTGTAGTTACAGTACAGCTGCTACTAGAAATGGGTGTCACCACACTGGTGTCTGGCCTTGGCTTTGTAGTCCCACTGGAAATGCAGAAACCTTCATGAATTCCCTTAAGATAAGAGAAAAGTTTTCTAATTTTCCTGTGGACTGCCTGTCTGCAGGAAAACAGCACCAACTGGAAAGTAGCTGTTGTCCACTGCTCCTGGATTTTCTCATGTCCATTATAGACATTGGTGTGCTGTACATATGTCAATGTGTGTGGCTGTGCATAAAAACACTTGGAAAATAGTGATTTTAGATAGAGCTGTTGGATTTTGTCTTGGATAGCTGACTTCATTTGATCATCAG
This sequence comes from Campylorhamphus procurvoides, assembly GCA_013396655.1. Lineage (NCBI taxonomy): Eukaryota > Metazoa > Chordata > Aves > Passeriformes > Dendrocolaptidae > Campylorhamphus > Campylorhamphus procurvoides. Next base: position 811,372 of record WBMV01008405.1, on the reverse strand, counting down.
GAAATAAAAATAAGTGACCGAGCTGTCATCTTTTTGCCAAACACAGGTCTGTCTAAATTTGCACGTTGAAGATACATGCAGTGTTTAGGTAGCTTTGTCTCTGGGACTTCTTAGGTATCAGAATAGTACAAAAGAATAGCTCTTGGAAAATGATAAAAAGTAGTTTGTATTTTGATTTGAAAGATAAACACAAATATATCTCTGTGGGTTCTGTGAGAGTAACCACTGCAGAGGCAATACACTAAAATTTGAGCATACATATAAATATTGAGAAACAGATTAGCAATGAAAAGAAATAGAATAGCAGAAAGGAGAAAGTAATAGGAGGAAACTTTGCTTTTGGAAGAAATCTGAAACCTCATTATATTTTTAGTTAATGTGCAATTCAGTGCTGTCTTGATAGATAAAAGGCAAAGAGCAAAACCTGAAACTTTCTCATGAGATGTTTTTGAAAGATTTGATTTTAACAGTAGAATCATGAGCAGGAACACAGCAGACAAAATGATTTACAACTTGGCTCAGGGAGGACAACCCTCAAGAAAAGAAAAATTGACTGCAAACCTCTTAGATGGAAGCCAGAAGGACTTTTACAAATGCCTCTGAGGAAGAAAAGAGTCCTAGAGGTAGTGCGAACATAGTCATAAAAGCTTAAAAAATTAATTCCAAAGTAACCAAAATACTAAGTTCTTTTACAAAAATAGTTTCAGAAACACAAAAGAACATGACATGGGAGAAATTATTTTGCCTAAGATCATGAAGCCAGATAAAATACATTGAAGTATCAGGAAAGATGTATTACTGAAAGGTACATCGAGGTTGGTTCAACGTTGCCATTGGGATGGTCTCCACACTTTGAAAAGCTTTACTGAATATCTTAAGTATTCAAACAGTTTTCTCACTGCCCTTCTAGAATAAATCAGGATTATGTCCATTTTTAAATCGTCTGTTAAATATTTGAATTTGTCTGGACATGATTTACTCATCTCTTCATGCTGTACCTGTAAAGAATTTGAGAGAGAGAGATGGTGTAGATTTTCTTTTAACTGAATTCTCACTGTACAAGAATAAAAGCAGGTCTGCAGTACTAAAAGCTGACCCCATTTAACTTGCACATTGTGACTCTGCTCGGCTCCTTTATGGCTTTCTTTAGGGTTCCCAAACTTCAGGAAATAATGTATTTTCAAGGGTATAGTTTGTATGCTTTCTCCCATCTTTGACAGCATGAAATAATTAAGATTTATATTTTCAGATGCCGTTACTAGGACCTGAATTTTCATCCAAAAAGGGGGAATTCACGTGTAGCTATTGTTTTCTTCCTCAGTTGCAAATTTGGCAAACATTGCAGTGATTTTATAAGTGGGTTACATTTGGGCAGTTCCTTTTTTTGGTAACACCAGAAAACTCTTTAAAAATAACACTTTGAACATTCTTGTAAGTCAGGAGTGGAGAACAATGGTGGCAAGTGTGCAGGTGAGCTTCCAGTTGCTCTTTGGCATCCTCAAGGACTTTTCCAGATAACAAGTGAAGAAAAGAATGGTAGCTTTTAAGTTTATTTGACATAGGGCTGTATTGCATAAAAGAATGGTTTTTCAAAGTTCCCGAGCTTGTCAGGAGCACAATAGCCCGACACTAAAGTGATTTAATACATCATTTATCACATAACATCATAAGCCCAACTCACATCAAACTTCAAAAGTGTTGAAGAAGTTACAGCTTAATGAGCTGTATAATTTTCTTCAAATTTGGTGAATGAAAATCAAATGTTTAACAAAGAAATACTCTTTCAGTTTTGGGGTACCCTTTTACAGTGAGGATGTTAACAAAGCCATAGATCTGGTTTTAGTGAAGAGGAACAGTATAAGTGCAAAACAAGAGGAGAGTATCTCAAAAATAAGCCCAAGATTCCATTAACTACTTGGAAACACATGAAAGAAACTTTAAAAAAAATACAGAATGTATATATTACATGTTTAAGGCTTTAAAATGGGAGGATGAAGTTGAAAATATTTGCTAGAACTCTTGAGCACTTTGTTTTCTGTCCAATGTTTGTTTTTCCCCTTAATTTTTTTCAATCTTGGTTCTGCATCTAATGAGCATGTAACATAACCACCCTGTGGAGGAGAAAATTAAAGGCTGCAAAGGCTGCAGCTCAAATAAATAGGATAGCTGAGAGCTAAAATTATTGTAAATAACATTGTAATTTAGAAATCTGGTGACCTATTTTGCCAGCTTTTTTTTAGAGAACGTTTGTAGCACATAAAATGCTAGAAAACAAGTTACATTTTCTTGTACAGAAGAAAGCTGTAGAGAATTGTGTCAATAAAATGATTTTTTTCTTTTTTCATTCTCTTTTATTTTAGCTTTTACAGAAGTGTGGCAGGGAATTGTGGATTTCCATTTGACATTTAAGGGGTTCTTTTCTTCATTCATAAGATAAGCGTTAGAATTATGTTTTTAATGTTGATTTTATTTGTTTTTTCTGTGAAAGGACTTACTTCTCTGATACCAACATGTCTTTTCTTTTACCTTTTGCGTGGAAGAAGATACACGATGATAGATTCTGTTTCCATTGTGTGTAGAGTGCTCCCTGGCAGAACTTGGGGGTTCATCATTGAAATTAGTGGTGCTGAGGAAGTAACAGGGTTTTTAAGATGTTAAAACAGTTACTTGGATTAGGCTGTAGTCACACAAAATGTAAACAGTTGTGTTGAACTTGGCAGTTCCAGCTAACTTTGTGCTGATAAATTTATAGGTGAAAATAAAAGGCATGGACTGCTTTAGAAAACACATTGTTTCATTGTGCTTTAAAGAGCATTCAAGTGTTTCACTCAGAAATGGCAGGTAGGAAAAAGAAAGGTACAGCCTGTTTGCAGAGTGAGGGGCAGTGCTGAAATGGAACAAAACTACACAGAGCTCCAGAAGCTCTCCCTTCTCCCTGAGTCCAGTGATTATTCCTAGGCAGCTCTTTTGGAAATCCCAGAGGAAGAGCAAACTTCAGGTACAAGGAAAGAAACTTCAGCCCTTGAGTCTTGCTATAAAGTTGAATGTGGACCTGAACATGTGACTGGTTTTGGTTGCAGGTACTGCCTGTTGAGAACTCTCAAACAGTGTCAGACGCTGCGGGAAGCTCTGATTGCTGCAGGAAAGGAGATTGTCTGGCATGGGCGAGCAAAGGACGAGCCAGCTCATTACTGTAGCATTTGTGAGGTCAGTAAAATGCGTGTTGGGCTTGTGCACTGCTTTAATATTGATCCGAATTCTACCTTGTCTCGTTGCTGTTTAAATTTTGCTTTTAAGTTGCAGCACCTGCTCTGTGCTGTGAGCACATGTATGGGATGCAGCACTGTCTTGAAAGAACTTAGCCAGCAGTTTTTCTGGACACAGGCTGTATTTAGCTGCAGTCTCTTCCCCCAGTACTTCTACAACATTGTTTTTCACTAGGTCGATTTTCAATTCTCAGTTATTATAAAACATTGTTATCCCTTCCTGCATATAATTTGATCTGCTGGGCTTCATTTTAAAGGTGTATCTGTCTCCATTTCAGAAGGGAACAACACCCCCAGAAGAGAGAGAATTTAAGTATATTTTTTTCACAGGACATACCTTTTTGCTGGTAGTTACTTTAAAGTATTGGGTAATAGTTTTCATGAAGCTTAAAAGAAAGTAGTTTTCCCACCCACAGAAAATCAGTTTCTGGTTATCTTCTGACTGAGTCTCTTGGGCAGGATGAGCACATGACTGAGTAGTAAGGAAATATATCACCAACTTCTTTTGCAGACAAATTTTAACAAGGACAATTAGGTATAATTGTTATAAATCCCCACCTTACTGACTAAGCCCTATTCAACATATGAATCCTGCTTTGTCAATATTGACCCAAAGCTTTCCCACAGTGCTATTCATGCAGACATCCTAAGTACAATATTAGTGGTTTTACAATATTTCACCTCTCTGCCTGAGCCTTAGGAGAATAGATTTTCCCTGAACAAATCTAATTTTTCTCTTTGCATGCACAGGGTAAGGTTGTAAATCTTTGAGAAAATACAGTTTTCATGGTTTAACTTTTTAAAAAATGAAATTGTAACGCCTGACTTTCTGTTTCCTGTCTAATAGGTGGAAGTCTTTGATCTGCTTTTTGTCACTAGTGAGAGCAATTCTCGAAAGACCTATGTTGTACATTGCCAAGACTGTGCACGAAAGATAAGCACGAACCTGGAAAACTTTGTGGTGCTAGAACAGTACAAAATGGAGGACTTGATGCAAGTCTATGATCAATTTACATTAGTAAGTCAAATTAATAAGTGGGTGCATCAATACATTATTTGTAAAGCTGTTGTAGACTGTCTTGGTGCTCCATTGTACGAGTACCGTGGACTTTCTGATTCAAATGGAGGTATGGGTTGTGTGTGATATTTACAGAACAAAAGGCTGAAGAGTCAGAATTGTGTGAATTGCTTCAGTAACTTACTGCAGAACATAACCACTGAGTTTTCAGGAAAAGTATGATGTTACAATTCATAAAGTTGTGGCTTTAAAAATCCAATAGAGATCACCTGAAGACCATAACTGGATCAGATGGAGATGGGAAGAATCAGGACAGTGAAGCTTGGAGAAACTAGCACCAGGTTCAAGAGCATCTCTAATACATTGGTTGTGGTATGAAGTCAGTATAGCAGCAGAGCATCCTATGCACTCAGACCCCTTCCTTCCCCTTCCCCACCCATCCCTACTCCCAAATCGGCACTGTCCTTCTGCTTAGCAAGTGGATGCTCTCAAACAGTTCTGTCTTTTGGCTTGGGGCCTCCTTTGCATTTCAATTTAAAGCAAAAAGCCTCTTTGCCATTATAGCTTTGTGCTATATATGGCAGCCTCCTGCTTTGAACTGTCCTAACATTTCACCCAGGTTTCATTGTTTCAGGCAAAGATGGCTTTTTTGTAACCACGATGAAAGTGATGCTGGATGTTTTTATAAAGCTTACCTTTCTCTCAGACGAGACAAACATTGGACTAAGTGTTATGAGAATTTCATGTTGAATTTAATATGACAGCCCAGTAAGGGCTGTGCCTTTTGATTCATTTCCAGGTGCTGCAGAAAATGTGTGTTTAGTTATTTCATGTATTTGCTAGCATGTAAGTTGTGACCTTTTGAGTTAAGGCCTCAGAAGAGGCTGGTGAGACCGTGGGACAATGTTCTCTGAATTTAGTTATCTTCATTAGTCCTACAGAGCCTGAGATGGTTGAACTTCATACTTGTAGGAGATCACTGTCATTATAGTTTGTGAAACACTGCAATTTCAAAATGATGATCTCCTAAAGAAAAGCATATAAATAAACACCTGTTCTCAGATACTTCACCCAGTTGAGTGGAAATGGGGAAGAATGTTTGTGTATGGAGAAGAGCGGGGGAGGGAGGAGTATTTTGTGGTCTGTGCTTGTAACACTACATAGGTAACAGCAGTGATACTGTCCCTAGAACAAAGGTTCTCAACCTCTGAGTAGCTCTTTCCCCCACCAAAGCTTGAGGCTGTGGCCCTGAATGGGACATCAGTGATTGTTGTCATGTGAAATTGGTGTGCACATTCATTTCTTTTAAAGGGGCTCCAGTCTCGATAAGGAAGAGTCATAGCCTAAAATTGACATCTCTCAGATGTAGGAGGAGAGTTAAGGGTTGTTGCAAGTCACACATAATCCCAGAGGGCAAAGGTGCAATAGGCCAGAGAGACTCTGGGGTAAAATATTGGTAAAGCAAACATGGGGATCAGGCAGTGTTAGTGTTTCATAGGTGGGTACTGTGATGTGATCTAAATTGTCCTTAAAGAGTGTGGGCAGCTTCTTGAAGGGATTTCACTGATGAGCAGGGAAAGAGAAGAAAATGCCAGTAAAGACTCAGTATTTTGTCGGAATGCCATGAAGTGCAGTACTGGGGAGTAGTCAGGTATCTTCTAGACCTTGTCTCCTGAAGGCAGGCAGGAAGAAGACACGTGGCTTCACTCTTGAGGCACTTTGTCTCCGTGTCAGAGAATCTGAGGCCCTTCCCACAGATGCCCTAACTACAGGGGTGTAGGTTATTGTTTAGGTGGAAGAGGGGGAAAAAGTGAAGCTCACGGAGCATTTGGAGAGCCACAAATGGACCATCCCCTCCACTGGTAAACAGTTTGAGAATTCCTGGTTTAGACTGTATGAAGTTATATGTATACTGGGACTCCACGGAGCTCATATCTTATTAACATAGATATTCCCACAGGATACTCCAGTCTGCAGTAGAGGCAAAATCCTAATGCAGAGTATTCATAAAATACACGTTGTATTTGAGTAAGGTGGAAAAAAATGTCAGTATCCACTTGAAAAAGTCCTAAAGTATAAAAAGAGTAGTGTGTGTGTGTGACTTTCAAGTCTCATGGTTATGGTTTGTGCAGGTCTTGGTTAAACATGGAGTTTTGCACCCTTGTAGAAAAGGTAATTTAATGTTTTCTCTTGCAGGCTCCTCCATTGCCATCCTCCTCATCTTGACATTTTTTCATGGACATTAAATGAAAACTTTTCTGATATTCAGGAAGTGACCCAGTTCTGCACCACTGATTTTTGTAGCTATCCCGTAAGGCTGCTGGCTGAAAGCTGTGTCTATGCAACCTTCCAAGTGCGGAGTGTCAACCAACTGGACAGGAGAGAGCACTGCCTCCTACTCCAGAACTCAAAACAAATAAAGCTCATCCAGCTGTACTTCAAAAAAATAATTCCATGTTTTGTATATATCTGACAAAACTGGCAACATTATACAGACTACTGACTTGAAGACCACCTCTTTTGTATTTCTCTGTTTCTGGGCTGATGAGTTGGTTTCATCCATTTTTCCCCCCTTCAGAATTTCCCTTGGAAAAAGTACTAGCTTAGCTGGTCATTTCTTTGTAAGGTAGTTAGAAAATTTAAGTCTTTCTTTGGGCAACCTTTTTTTTTTTTAATGTGAAGAGTTAGGTGATATAAATTTTTTACTGCTTTTATGTTTTTCTGTCTTGTTTTGAAACCATGACGGTTACACTTTTGGTTCCTAAATAAAATTTAAAACAATTAACAGCCAAGTCACAAAGATAAATGGGTTGCACATAGACTAAGGAATAAACTTCAGATTTGTGATTTTTGTTTCTAATCTTGATGTAAATTTACACTATTTATAAATACATATTTATTGCTTGAAAATATTTGTGAATGGAATGCTGTTATTTTTTCCAGATTACCTGCCATTGAAATTTTAAGGAGTTCTGTAATTTCAAACACTACTCCTATTACATTTTCTATATGTAAATAAAACTGCTTAGCATTGTACAGAAACTTTTATTAAAATTGTTTAATGTTTAAAGTTTTTCTATTGTTTGAGTTTTAAAAAGATTTTATGTACAGTGCCCAGTTTTTGTTCTTTTTTGAATCTGATTATATATATTTTATATATACTCTTGTGCTTGTGTATATATATAATATATATAGAAACTCGAATATAAATATGTGTATAAAGATTTAGAGACTAAATTTTTCTCGTTTTAAGTTTTACATCTATGGTAGATTTGAGGTGTCTACTGTAAAGTATTGCTTACAAAAGTATGATTATTTTTAAAGAAATATATGGTATGTATCCTCAAGACATAGAATGACCTTCAGACTGGTTTATTGTTAAATTGCACTTTTTGCAATAACAGACCAATAAATAGTTGCTGCCAAAATGTAGTAGTAGAAAATAAGTAACAGCTAAATTTTAAAGCTCTTCAAGAAAATACCGGCTTTGACAGGAAGTTTGGCACTAGTTTTAGAGGAGGAATGAAGAAGGTGAATTGGTGGGGATGTTCTCTAGATTTCAACCAAATTGCAACTTATATATTACAATATGTTCTATTAACGATTTTAAAAGTTAAGAGTGAATCATCTTGGCGTCATTGTTGACCCCAAAAAAAGGACGTTGTTTTGTGGTATTCTATTGTATTTTCACATATTTTGTAATACGAATTCACTGGTAAATTTTTGAAGCACTAGGTTTATTTAGGACAAGTTTATAATATATCATTGTAACTGTTTGCAGTTTTAATGATGGTATTTATTTTAAGTTGCTCCTTTCTCATTAGCTTCTTGGAAATGCATTAAATCTAAATTTCAAAATTGATAGCTTTCTTATCGATCAGAGTTGACTGATGCAGAAGGTTCTGCATCAAACAATTTCTCATAATTTCTCATTAGTGGGGTATGTTAGTGATTGCATTGTTAAATTTTTTGTAATCAATGTGAAGTGTTAAAGGCACAGAGCATGCGAGTAGTTTCTTTTGAACAAAAAGAATCGCCTCTTACGTTGTAGCTTCAAGCGAAGGGTGTTTTAATGAAGAATCAGTACAGCTCATCTAATGCTGTTACCACAGTTGAACATAGTTATTACTGACTTTCTTGCTACTTTTACAACAGTTGGACAAAAGGGTGTAGAGATTAAAGAAAAGCGTTAACAAATGCTCTTGCCAGCGAAATTATCAACTAGCAGCTAGGAAGCCAGTATTTGCAGTTCTGTAAAGATGTAAGTCTCAGCTCTTGATAACAAACTCTACAAATCATAATTTTTTTTTTACTTATGTATTTTATGCAGTCATAAATATTGTAATCTTGACAAACCATGCTGCAACTGAAAAGCTACTCCTTTACAGTAGTCTTAAACCCAAATAAAAGCAAGATACACTTACCTCAACTAATGGTAAACAAAAAGTCCTCATTTCTCAGTGCTGTAAAAGAACATTGCTAATTAGGGAAAGAGCTCCTGTGCGCTAATCAAAAGGGCTTTGTACCTTTCCTCCCCTGTGGAAAAGAGGATATGGCATTACCAAGGAAGAAAATCCATATTTTGCCAATGAACAAGTAGACCAAACCAGTAGAGCATCAGGCAGCATTGCTCGTTCTGTGGGAAGGTGTTGTCATGGATCGGAGTTGCTGCAGAGCTTTAATATTTTGCAGTTTTCATACTTCTTAATCACACTCTGCTCCCAAGCGATGGGCAGTTTGGATCCCTGAGCTGCCATGATTTAGAATGCTTTTGTTTTATTAAAAAAGCACAAGTTAATATTTTATCAGTTGTACTTATTAAGAAGCACATGATGCAAGTGAAACATTTGTGATCTGTGGGCAATTCCAAGCGTTAGGAGTTGGGCAGGGTGGAGGGAGGCTGAGGCTGAATGGAGGGGCTGGCTTCTTTTCCAAGGAATCTCAGTCTTGGAGCCCTTGAGCTCCACAGCTGAGCCATCCTGCAAGTGATTCTGATTTGCCTGTGGATACAGATTATTGTAACAGGCACATTAAAGATCAAAATGTAAAGGGATGGAAATGGCCAAAGTCGTGGCATTTGTTGCAAGAATTTTCCAAAGGTTACAGGCTAATACAGGGGATGGAAAAAAAAAACAGAGATAGAAGTGGGTGTTTAAAATAAGATACTAAAAAGTTGAATTAAAGATAAGAAGGAATTGGAAATAAATAGCAATATTTGCTCCTGAACTGTGGATCTGAGGACTGTCCTGGAGGAGCTTGAGAACAAAATGAGTCTATAAAAGTGGAAAAGGAATACTCATGTGCTTCAGAGCTTAAGTTCTTCCGTAAATATATTCAACAGAGCATTTGATATTTAAGCTCTCCTTCAGATACATAATTTGGGAGCTTCTTTGCTTATTTGGAGAGGTCCTGCCAGTGGTTACAGTTTAGAAGGAGTGATGTTGGTATCTGCTTAAGCGGTATTTAGATAAAAGTCACTGGAAAGAAGTATCTACTTACAGAAAATTCCCAAAGCTTCCTGAACGTGTATGTCAGATAACTTGTTGATCCTAAAGACAGAGTAACTTGTAGATCCTAAGGACAAAGTATCCTGTATCTGCCCCTCACTTGTTAGAAGAAGGACAGTCAAAGTAGCATTAAAATGATGATGCTTTGCTTAAATGAGCACGGCTTGGCTCAGTTTGGATCAGAGATGGGCAAGGCTCAGGTGCTCCACAGCTGGGGATATCCTGGCCACAAATACATTTCTTGATTAGGAGAGGGAAGGTGCAAGGATTCAACCAAGATAGGAAAGAGGGTGCTCATCCTTGGTTGCTACCCTGATCCTGGGAAGGGGCTCAAGTAAACGTTACCTGCTGCAGGGGCTTAGGAGCGTTTAAGCCTGAGCTTCCCTATGGCAGAGCCTGGATGCACAATGGGGACAGCAGATAAGGGTGGTGGGGAAGCTTCATGTCTGTAAGAAGGACATGGAACTGCTGGAACAAGTCCAGACGTTGATACGAGGACTGGAGCACCTCCCCTATGAAGACAGGCTGCAAATGTTGGGGCCACTCAGCCTGGAGAAGAGAAGGTTGTGTGGAGAGCTCACAGCACCTTCCAGTACCCGAAGGGGCCTCCAGGGAAGCTGGAAATGGAGTGTTCATCAGGAACTAGAGTGACAGGACAAAGGGGAATGGGTACAAATGGAAAGAGGAGAAATTCAGGTTAGATATTAAGGAGACATTTTTTACTGTGAAGGTGGTGAGACACTGGAACAGAGTTTGCCCGGGGAGGTTGTGTGCCCCAACCCTGGCAGTGTTGAAGGCCAGGTTGGATGGGTCTTAGAGCAAACTGGTTTAGTGGGACATGTCCCTGCCCATGGGACTGCTAGGTCCCAGGGCAGCCTCATTCCAGAAAAACAATGGCATTCCTCCAAAAACAGGACTGCAGGACTTCTGTGAGAGGTGGAACATGACATTTCCTTGTTGGTGCTAGAAACTCCATGCAAAGCTGAAGGACCATACAGAGAAGGAGAAGGAGAGCAGCCTCTGGGGAGAGCCCCCGTGGTGACAGGTTTTGTGGGGTGGGGACCCAGACAATCCCTGAGCCCCACAGGAGTTGTCACCCTGTCACCACAGGTGGGGAGAATTGGAGTGATGCTGCTGTGCCTGGGAGCGATGCTGGGCTCTCCCACTGCTTCCAGCAGCAGCACTGGGCACGGGGGAGCAGGGTGAGCACTAATAAAGATGCAGAAGATACATATGGGGTAAGGTGCACATATCCCTTTTTAGTGCAGGAAGCCATAAAAACACATTGATGGACTGGAAAACGGGAACAGACACATCACAGTGGCAGAAGCAGGAAGTGCTCAGCTTCCAGCCTCACCACTTGGGCTGCAGTGTCAGGGTTTTACAGGTCGCAGTCACCCCGTGCTACTGTGGGCCTTGGTAAAGCATTAAAATAAAAAATAACAGCTGCTGCTGACCCTTCTGGGGAACAGTGGGCAGTGGATATATGCAGCAGTCGGGACACACGTGTGGAGCTGGGATGGAAGTGGATTTATCATCAGAGCCCCCTGCCTCCCTCCTGTCCTGCCCCTGGGCCCCTGATGGGTGATGGTTCCTCTCTCACAGAGGGCAGCATGCCCCAGTTTCTAGCAGGATGGAGCACCACTTAAATGACATATCCTTTCTGACAGAAGGTATTTTCAGGTCTGGTTTAAATGTCTGCTGCTGCCCGTGAGTGACAAATGGTTTGGGACTGAAGCTGGTGAAAAGGGAAATCAAGCCAGAATGGTTGTAGGAGAGAGAAGTTTAAAAGTAGCAAAGCCCAGGCAATGATTAATGGATGGGCTAATGATTAAACAAATTGGCTAAAGCACAAACACCTTTAATTCGTGGAGCTGGAAAATTTTCTTAAAAGAGTCAACCTGAAGCCAAGGTATAAAACTCAGCCATTGCCTGAGTCCACAGAGGCACTGAAATGTGGTATGAGAGAGCTGGCTGTGAAGTACGTGCACAAACTTAAAATCATTGGAAGGGTCAGGAAGGGACATCACAAGAGAAGACTGAGAGAAGTGTAAGATGTGTCCAGTGACATGTGGCTGGGCTATCATTTATATCAGCCTTCCAGGCACAGAAAGATGAACAGGAATAAAGAGTGTTTTCATCCCTCTCCTCCTCTATTTTTTAGCACCACACCAGTGGAAAACTGGGTAGTCCTTTGAGGAAACGGGGTTTTTCTTGTGGCAGTGGTCAGTCACCTGCAGCTGTCAGTGCCATGTGCTGAGTGCAACATGCAGTTCATGTCCCGGGTGCTGCTGCAGCTTTAATCTGTTCACTTTTAAGATATGTGAAATTTAGGGGTTTGAGGTGGTTTTTTCTCCCCAGAGCATCATTGCCAGTGGGCTGTCCCACAGGCTGGCTGACCTTTACAGCAGTAGCCTGAGGGACTTTTCCAGCTCCTGGAGAAGGATGAGAGGTGGACAATGGGTGCAAACAGGGTTTGTCCACCTGCCTGCAAGCAAGTTTCAGGTGGGTGCAAAAGTGACCTATTTAAGAACCAAAGTGGACCTTAGGAGTGAACATTGGCTACTGGAAGATAACCAAGACACCAGGAATAACCTCATTTAGCTGTGAAAAAACCCCAAGGACAATAACTAGCAGCCAGTCACAGTTACCACATGGTTGTGGGGGTGGGTTTTGGGGGGTGGGGAGGAGTGTGGAGGGTTTTTTGAGGGTAGTGGCACTAGGCAGCGCATGCAGAGCAATGCGATAAGAGTATCTGCTGTGGTTCAGTTCCAGTACGAGAAAGCCTCCTCAAAGGGCAAATGTCTTCATAGCTGAAGATCTGGGAATGTATTCCAGGGGCTCAGGACCTGCTGGCAGGCTCAGGACAGACTTCCAGCTCTATATTTACGTGCAGGACCTTGTCCTACTTGAGGTGCCAGTGTTATCTCTGCTGTCCTGGATTAAATGCTAATGATTTAGGGACAAACAGTGTGGCTCTGCCAGCTCCTGTGTGGGGCATCAGGAGGAAGGGGGAGGAGGGGGGAGCAAATGACACCAGCCCTGCCTCAGCACAGCAGCTTCTCATGACCCTTGGGCTGTATGAACCTTTTAGGAGCACGACAGCCACTAAAAGTTCTCTCTGAGTCCTGCTGGAGGAGAGCCCAGGGCAGGGCTGGGTGCTCACCCATATCCCCTGGGATAGACCTGCCTGGGCAGACAACAGGAGCTGGGAATGTGCTGGAGGGGATTTAAGGCAGCTGGTCCTTAATACTCTGCCCAGCCTTTTGCCTGATAATGTTTCTCAGTCTGTGCAACCCTGAAAGCCTTGTGAGAACACCCAGAAAGGCTTGATTTTAGGTGGCCAACGGTCGTGGTTATACTGAGGGAGGCAGCAGTCTCTGGGCAGCTTAGGGATGCTGATATGCAGCCATCAGATAAGGGCGAGGATACCGGATACCTGGCTGGGAGATTTAAAAATAAAAACTTGGTTTCAGTGGCAGGTTGGCTGAGTATAACGTTACTGAGAAATAGCAGTGTGGGCTCAGCCCAGTGATGCCCCATGGGGTGATGTCCCAAGCACTCATGTGGCATGATCCTGAGATGTTCTGCAGCAAAATTGGACTCACTGACCTCAGAGGTCTTTTCCAACCTAATTGATTCTGTGATTTTCGGAAAATACTGACCTTTTGCCAGGAATTAGCCTACAACAGATTATGGGCTCTTGGACATTTTAGGAGCAAAAGACCTCATCTCCATATGGGTTAGGTTTCCTTCATCGTTAACCATCACTGCACCCAGATACAACAACAGATTTTGGTATTGCTGGACATGGACGAGGGAAGTTGCTGTGTCTGTGTGCACTGAACTGTGTGTTGTAACCGTGTCATCATAAGCCTCCTCACATCCAAATCCTACATCAGCATCTTCATTCTCAGGAGGAATTTCTTTGCTGAAGGGGTTGTTGGAATGAGCTGCCCAGGCAGGTGGTGGAGTCACCATCCCTGGGATTGTTCAAGAAGTGACTGGACATCGTGCTATAGTTTAGTTGGCACAGTGGCGATCAGTCAAAGGCTGGACTTGATGATCTTGGAGGTCTTTTCCAACCTAAATCATTCAAGGGTTCTTATGATCTTTCAGCTTTCACTTGTGTGCTCCAGTCAGAAGTTCTACAGAGTTATCTTTGAGATAGATAGAGCAGAAAACATTCCCCTTGTAAAAGAAAAATCAAACTGGGGGGAGGAGGAAATCACAGTTTTTATGAGAAGTGTCTTAGAGGTGCAAGTGTACAATTTTTTCAGAGGTAGCAAATGAAAAGAAAAGGAGCAAATCTGGCAGAGCAAGAGTCTGAGCAGGCAAAAAATTGTTTAACTGAGAGCCTAGTGATCCATCCTCAATTCTGGTTAACAGAGAAACAATATGTGTGTCACTAGCTGATGATACCTTTGGAAAGCCACTTCAGCAGCTACAAAGTGAAAAGCAAGGGTGGAATGAGTTTTCCAGCACTGAACAAAATGAGTTGGCAATTACCATAAGTGCAACTTCAATTCCTAATTTTCAAAATCAGTGCAAAATGCTGTTTACAGAGCTCGGTGGAGCCTTTAGCAATTATGGCTATGTTGTGAAGAATACCATGGCTAATGCTCTCTATGGCTTATTTGCACATCGACGAGATGGGAGAACATAAGACAGCGTATGAGTGAAGTGCTGCTGTGTTTGAATAGGTATTTGATTGCCCTATGTGTGCCAGGAGTTGGCTTTTTCAGCTCTGCCTGGTGTTTCTCCATCCTCTGGTCCCGCTGGCGCCTGCTGGGTAAGAGCCTGAGGACCTGCCAGCACAACCCGTGGCTTCCTTCCCTCCGGGTCACAGCCATGGAATGTTTTGGGTGTGCTGCTGGACAGTACTGAGCTGTGCATTAATGTGGAAACTGCACTAGAAAAATCAATTTGGCCTTCAGCTCGGAAATGTTCCCAGTCCCTGAGCTCGGGGGAAGGTCGGTCCCCTCCCCACCACCCTCCTCCTCTCCCTCTGGAATTCACCCTGGGGGTGCTGGGGGTACCAGGGGCAGACACAGCAGAGGTGCTGGCTGCTGAATGAGGGTGCTGGGGCAGCTCAGCACCTTCTCCCCTTGCTGCTCACCAGGGTGGTGGGTGCTGCCAGGCAAAGGAGGAGCGTGGTATTTTCCCTCATAGGTCTCCAAGTTCTGCTGAGAAACAGCCTTGGGAAAGAATGAGGGGGTTTGTGCTGGCAGGTTTTGGTACCTGGAAAGAGGATAGAGGGGTGGGAGTGTCTTGCTTCAGCATTTCCTTTCCTCCCTGCCAGTGGTTACCCACGTTTGGCATTTCTGCCTTAGAGCAAAGCCCCGGGGAGCTGCAGGGATGGTGGATGCAGGGCAGCAGGGGATATATGAGTTAAGAAAGTGGGCTTTTCTGCAGCTGAGGAGAAGCTGACGTGCATTTCTGCTCATCTTCCAGAAGCTGGGTGTTGTGTCTGCTTTCAAAAACTTGAAAACACAGAAAAAAATCTCACACAGGGAGGAAGAGCTGCTCACTGCTCTGTCTTTTTTTCTTTCTTTATTACTTTTGGCACTTCCTTCCTCTTCAGATTACTTTGGCAAGCTATCTTGCTTGAGATCTGCCAAAGAAGAAACACTCTTTCTCTCTATTCTGGCAAATCTCTTCCATTCTCTAATGTCTTGTATGCTTTATATGCTCATTTTGGTGCTCTTCAGTGGTTGTGCTCATCTCTCCTTCTCAAAATACCTTCACTTTCTCTTAACATTTATCTCCATGCTGCCACTGCCAAGCATCTTTAGGGGAGCCTTTCTATGCATTGACACAGACCTTGTGTCTCACCCACGCTCATCACCTTCTTTTGGTGTATTTAACGCTCAAAGGGGAGGAAGGATTTGGCTTTGAAGAGCAGGCTGGCAATCAGAGAAACTTCCAGACCAGAGGATATCATAAAGCAATTAGCTCAGTACTTACTGTACATGGACCTGTTACTGTCACTGATAATGACAAATCAACTGAGATATGAGAAAAATAGTTCTTTTTAAAGTAGGCTTTTATTTGTCTTGTTGCAAGGTGAGTCATTTATTTGGGCTGTCTGAGAAAGCATTAAATGCCTCTAAAAGTTTTAAAAACTATGAAGGCATAATGTCCCTCCAACGCTTCTCCCCCTTAGTCCTCATTACTGAAATGTTGTTTTAAATGTTGGTTTAACTTGAATTACTTTGTGGTTCTTTGGGGTTTTTTCGCATTTGCCTCTTGCCATGCTAACATACCCTGACTAGAGTCATTGCTTCCCTGCCACAGGGATCATATCTTTCCCCAATTAATACGAAACTGATTAGGAAGATTTATGTTTACATCTTTTTGCAGTGAAACCTCCTTCATTATTTCTGCTTTCCTTAAAGTATTTATGTTTGGATGGCAGGTTCTCCCCGAGCAGAATTCATCTCCTCCAACCTGGGGCAGCATGGGCAGAAACACAACACCTCATGCCGAGGGATCCTCTGCCATGCTCCCTTAATTCAGGTGGACTTGGAGGACCCAGTGATGGAGGAGCCAGTTTGGGGTGGTAACAAGCTTTCCCTAATTCTCTTTGCAATCCGCTTTCATCTTCCCTGGTGTGCACCAAGAGGAAGTTTTTCCCCTGGTGCCCCTCCAGCTGTGGTGACTTCTAGGAAATAGTTTCCCTTCCCTCTCCCAAGCAGCCAAAGCACCACTGGATACTCACCAGAGCCTTCTTTCATTTCAGTTCAGAAAACACAGCAGTCTCCATTTCTGGAATGAGTAATTGTCCCTCAGGAAGGAGTCTGGGGTCCCTTCAGTCCTCTGGGAGAAATGACTCAACTTCAGTAAACAAAAGGGAGTGAGGATGATTAGAAGGAAAAACAGCCCTGCAGGCACAGACAAAACTGTTTTGGGTAAGGTATCAAGAGAGCTTCATCATGGTAGTTTATCTCTCAAGAAACCCAAGAGCACAAGGAGATGTGAGGAGGGACAGGTTCCTGAGCTACCAGTTTTCAACTGGGAGGAAAGCAAATTCTCTGAGTCAGGTTTTCAGACTCTAAAAAGCAAAGACCAGATCAACTCTTTTGGACCATTTTGTCTCTATGAAAAGCAAGAAACCCATATTAATCCATGCGCAGCCACTGAAAGCTGTTTCGGATGTTGATATAAAAAGTCTTTTGAGGGTACCTGCCCTCAAAAATTAAACCAGGTTCATTTTTGCCCAATAACTTGCTTTTGATTATGATGAAAGTTTGTTCTGAATGAACATTTCCAGATGTGCAAAATGGCTAATCTGCCAAACCAGCACTTTAAGAGATCTGGGACCTCAAAACTCCCACGTGCCATTACAAAGTGCTCTCTCCCTCCTACTCACAACTCTGATGTCAAGGTGGTTTCTCTGGATCAGGATAAGCTTATTTCCTCCAAGTTGGGTTTGTTTGTTGTTTGGTGGGGTTTTTTTTCTGAAAAAGGAGGTATTAGTGGAAGATCAGGGTGTTTCCTTGAGAAGACAGTGAGTCATTAGTAGCTATGTTGCAATAGCTTTATTCATAAATATTGTAAAATTTTTCACTTATTTAATTTTACAGACATGACAAAGCTAAAGACTTCTTTTCAACTGGGAAAGATGTTTCCTTGGTTGTTGGAAATGGGCAGCTACTGAGCTGGGATGTGACACTGGGCGTCCCAGCCCTTGTTCTGGCCATTCCTGTGACATTTGAAATTCACTTGGCTGGCACATTTTGCCAAATCTCTGATTTTCTGTCTGGGGAGGAATGTAAGGAAACAAGACAAAGATGGGTCCTTGTCCTGTTGTGCCTTCCCACTGCCCTACAATCCCTGACATGGGGATTTCCTCCACAGTCACTTCTTTTCAGGCTCATAACACCTTGCAAGGCTGACCTCCCTGGGAAAACCCTCCCATGCCCCTGCCTCTCTGGTTATCACGTTTTCCTCTGTGCTGCACTGAAACCCCAACTCTCCCCAGCCTCCCTTGGCAGGTTGAGCTCCCCAGGGGCCCTTCTCTGCTCCTGGGTTTCTCCCCATGATGAGCATCTGCCTTTAACAGAGTCACACACACTCCGAGCAGGGTTCCTCACTCACACCCACTGGGTCCCGTTTCCACCAGACCCATTATTCACCAACTTTCCTACAAAGCAGCACCCAAGTCTTGGTGGAGGTGAGGTGCACAACCCCCACCTTCCCTCATGTGCTCCTCACCCTGACAGATGGGGAGGCTGGGGTGGGTTTCACCCACTTCTAGTCTTAAGTGATTACTCTTGTTTGTTCTTTGAGACGCCACCTGTGAGTACCATTGCAAAATCCTGATTTCTTCATTCCCTTGGCTGCCTTGCCCTGAGATTTCATGCTGGCCACAGCAGCTCTTCTGGCAGGCTTTCTGCCTCTGATGTGCTTGAGAAAGAGCTTATTGTCAGCCTCAGCACTCTTAGCAAGTAGCTCCTTGGATTTCTCTTCTGGGGCTGCCTTATTGTAGTCTTGCATCTAATTTGCCTAATTCCCGCATCTGATTTCTACTTTTTGAAGGGTGCCTGTTTGGTTTGAATCACTGCCTTGTGCTGCTGTTTAGCCACCTGGGGTATATGTGTGTGTATATTTTTTATTTATTGTTGGTACACATTTACTCTGAACTCTAATGTGGTGTCTTTAAACAGATCCCACTGTTGCAGGGCTCTTCAAGAAAAACTTGGGCAGACATCACAGCAGATCCCACTTTCCTGTTGGGCTCTATATATGGCTTAAAAAAGTCATGAAGCAGCCCACAGCTGTCCCTGCAACCTGCAAATCCAGCCTCTAAAAGTTTCCCTCAGGGTAAGTTCACTGCCCTGCCAAGTAGCATCCCTCCATCCTTGTCCAGCAGCAGGAGGTGATTTAGGGGACTGCATTGAGGGCCTTTGTTCCCATCTGCTCCAGAAGCTGACCCATTTCAGAGAAGGAATGGGTGTGTTCTCAGATCTGGGTCTGCAGCAGGGAAAAGAGAGACTTTGTAGTCACAGTTTTCCAGTAATTCTTGATTTTTATCTCTATAGTATTGAGAGTCCTCTGGTCAGTCTGTGTGTCTGTCCAATTCAGGAACAATCCCTCTCATAAAATCCCACAAACACAGACATCCCTGGGAACAATAACCTTTTGAAGACTCTGGTCCTGTTAGAAAAGTCCTGGTTGTTTCCATGACTCTTAGCCTTTTATACTTCCTCTTTGATCTGCCAGTGCTGAGGGATTAGACTTGTTCTTGATAAATATATATATTATTTTGATGGAACCTCAAGGTCATATTCATACTCATGTCCTCCATTCAGAAGCTACTCTTTTCTGCCTGCCTTCCCTGGTAACTTTATATTGCTGTACACACAGTCCTTCAGTCATGCAAAAGCTGTATTTTTAGAAAGCTCTGCTTGGCTCCTACCTAGGGACGTGCAACCATAAAGTTCACCAGTCCTTGGCCAGTCCTTCCCTGCTCTCCCTGCAGCTGGATGAATGTTCCCTCTCATTAAGCAAAATACTAGGACAGTTGGTAACCCCAGAACTACTGCTGGAATAAAAGTCAAACAGCTTAACTTCCAAGAGCCTTTCCCTTGACAAAGCAAGACAATAACTGTTTGTTAGATTTCTTCTGGTCATTCTGCTCACAGAATTCAACAATCTGCTTCCTACATGGCTTTTTTTTTGTCTTTCACACCCTTGTAGACACAGAGAAAAACTTCTGTCAGTGTTTGTTCTCAGGCAACACAGCCTGGGAAACCCCCTGGACACTGGGCATGACCCTTGGTCCTGCTCATCAGGACATTGCTGTGGTCCTTTGGCACCTGGGAGGTTTCATCCCATGCAGCCTCCATGTGAAAGCACCCTGTGAAGTCCTCTCTGTGCTGGAAGGGGACAGGCAGAGCAAGGAGCGCCATGAGTGGAAGTGGTAGGGGATAAATAATCAGTTTCCTAAAATCTGGAAAACTGTTCCTATCCTTTGTCCACCTGCTGAAGGGATTTCCATTTTGAAACACCAGCAGTGGTACAGCAACTCCCTTCAGGGACACCTGAAATGGTGACAAGTGCCCTGACTGGGAACAGAGATGTTTAATCCCAGCACTTGTCCCCAGCAGCACCATTGTTCCAGCACCTTTCTCCTCTCGTCCTTCAGCAGTGCCTGAACTGTACAAAAATCCCTGCTTTGTTTTGCTTGTAGAAATAATGCAAACACATAAGGGCTCTTTCTTTTCTCCATCTTCATCTTTAGGTGAGGGGGGAAAAAATGAGTAAATGTTTACAGCTGCTCCAGCCAGAGCAGAGTGAAAACCCAGAGGTGATTACTCTCTTACTCTTCCTGTACAAAGAATCTGAACAGAGGGAGGTTTCAATCCCTGTGAAAAGTCTCTGATTATTCCTAGTGTCTTGATCATTTTTCTCAAAGTAAGAAAAAACACTTTTTTAAGGCATCACTAAAGGAATGCATTTGACAAGCCTTTATCCAAATGAATGTTTAAATTTTGGAAGGGGGGAAAAAAAATCCAGCATGACTGACAAGGTCCTTTTCAAGCGCATAATATGCTGAACCTTACATGACATTTCTGTGGGTGTTCGTCTAAAGAGCTATCTTTACATGCAGTGTAGCAAATGAACTGTGTAAGGCGAGGACTGGAGCTATGTGCATCCTTGCTGAGTAGTACTATAGGATTGTAAAACCTGTCAAGCTTGTTCTTTTAAAGCTCCACGTCCCCATGCAAAAGGCTGTGTATTCTTGTTCCTCAAACACCTGAAAAGTTTGTTCTAGACTAACTATTGTAATTAATAGTCTATGTTGGAAGGAATTGTTGCAAGAAATAGATCTTGGTTTGGTTTTGGTTTATTTTTTTCAATCCTAAACTTAGGTAAGCTGATCCCCAAGGAAGTGAGGGGCTCAGGGTGGAAGAGGTGCTGTGGGAGAAGCTGCTAGAGGTGAAGGAAATTCAGCTCTGGCTCTCACCAGGTCCCATTGTCCTTTTAGGTGAAGGAAATGCAGCTCTGGCTCTCGCCAGGTCTCATTGTCTTTTTCCCATTGAGGAAATGTTTGCCTGGTTTTCCCCCTGGAGGGGGGCTGGGGGTCCTGTAACAAGTCTATCCCAGCCTTCTGGTAGAGAGAGGTGAGAAACTCAGTGGTGGGGTTTGATCACTTTGGTCAGGAATGAGGAGTGTCAACAGCAGCTGGGGATCCTTTATCCTGCAGGCAGCCTCCTTCAGTTCCAGTTGGAGACCTGTGGGAAAAGGGTCACTCCTTGTTGCTTCAGAAGAGCTGAAAGGTAGAATGTTTCAAGTAAAGTTATGACAGAAAGACAGGGTTGCATTTTTTCAATGAGAAACTTAGATTATTGCTGCTGCCCCACTTCCTTCTGGTGATCTACACACAGGTGGGTAACACCACCTTATCCCCATCTTTTAATTGCATTTTAAAACAAATTGTTTGAAGATCTTTATTTTGTGTCTCTCCTTAGTTTTCCATGTGTCTTTTCCTCTCTCTTCACTGTTTTGTGGACTTTTGGGTCATCCTCACCCTTCCCTGGGGTTCTCTTGCCAGTTGTTCAGATCATTTTTGAAACCCCAATCCCCCTTTGGCTGATCTCATCCCCCCTGAGGAGAACAGATAAGTCTGGCCATATTTTCTAATCTGTAAGGTAGAAACTCCCTCAACTCCCCAGGGATCTTACCACTAGTAGCTATTTGCATTTAATTTTCCTTTCTCTGAATTTCGCATTTGTTTGCCTTTACTTTCAGGATGGCTACCAAGCTCCTTTCAGCACTGAATTAGGGAAATAGAGGATACAGTAGCAGCTGAACTCATCTATTAATCAAATTAATATGTCTTGGTGAACCAACTCAGAACCCCGTGGTTCTGGCTCTTGTGATTTCATAACATCTCATGACATTCAATATTTTTGTTAAAGGTCTGCTTTCTGGATTGATGTGATGATGGGAGAAGCTGAGGAAGAATTAGCAATAAAGTATCTGGAGCACCTGGCTATAGAGAGTAATTGGCAAATGGGACCCAAGTGCATCCTAAAGTCTCAAAAAACCAGCAGGCAAATAAAAGGCACCTGCAAGCAACTGTTGTTGGCTGAGCTTGTTGGAAAGATGCATGAAATGTGCCTGACTGGCTGCTCCTGTGGACAGGAGCTGTTGAGTGCTGATCCCAGATCCTCCAAAATGCCACAATGTTTTCTGGGTAGCCTCATGTGGGAGCCAGCGGGGAGCGGAGGGATTGGGAGTGGGTACAAAGTGGGGCAAGAAATTATCCCAGAATAACAGAGTATGCTGAGTCACCTCCTGTGCCTGAGAGCATTGTCCGAGTGCTTCTTGAACTCTGCCAGGAACCCACAAAACTTATGGAGTGGGAAATCTCAATTTCCAACCCTCCAGGACGGGTTGTGATGAAAGTGCCCCCTGCAGGAGGGTTTTGAGGTGCTCTACATGTTACCAGACACTGACTACAAATACCTGTGTGGGTTTTCCCAGCAATAAAGAGCACACCCCCTTTTCTTTGGATATGCAGTGGTCAGGAGGTGCCAGGAGGCACCAGAACAGCCCAGATTCAAGGGGCACAAAGGCTCCTGTGAGGTTTGGGAGCACAAGGCCACTTCAGAGGCTCTGTCTTGGTGCCCTTTCCCCTGTGCATCAGCCACATCTGAGTAAGTGGGTGCAGAGCGAACAGGCATTGTGTGCATTCCTTGTGGAAGGGGACCAGATTTTACCAAATTTCCACTTTAATGTGATGAAAGCCTGTTTCAGCCAATGCTGCTTGTCCCACTTTGGTGGGAGGAGTGCATGAAAAATCATAGAATCATAGGAAGGCATAGGCTGGAAGGGGCCTTAAAAATACCTATTTCCAATCCCCTGCCATGGGCAGTGATGCCACCCATGAGATGAATCACGGGCTGGCATTCCTTCCCAAAGGGTTGTGCTGGAAGGGGCAGCAGAGTGAGCACCACAGACATGTGAAGGTGCTGACTTACAGGAGCAGTGGACTATGCTGGGTGAAACTGGGACTGTCATTTGCCGTGGGCTGCCCATACATTGCCCTCAATCCCTGAGGAATGACTATGCTGCTAGTCAAAACAAGGGCAGAAAATACAGTTTTACAAACCTCTTGACATGAAAACTTTAAAAATATGTGGGATGTGAGGCAGTAAGAGAGGCAACTGATGAACAGCTGGGCATAAAGGCAAACTACCCACAGACACAGGAGGTGCTGGGGCTGACTGTGAGACTGGGGGAAGACCTCTCCTGCCATTCCTGTTCTGCTGTGGAAATGGCTTAAGTTGTTACCAGGAACAGTTTGCAGAGGCTCACACAAAGCCACTGTCAGAAATAACTCAAACGCAGAGAGGCAAAAATTGCTTGAGAGTTCTTTTGGGAAGGATTAGGTTTTAAATAATTGCCATTCATAAGTTAATTTCACATCCTCTTGGAGCTTGGCCTACTAGGATTTGAAGGCTTGACTGGAGCTGGCAGACAGGGTGGGCACTGATTCCAGGGCCTGACTGCCAAGAAAAAGGAAAATATTAAGAGTAAAAATTGGCTATGCAAAAAAAAAAAAAAAAAGAAGAAAAGGAAAAAGAAAGGCTGGGGAAATATAGGGAAATGAGATTTACTTTAGGAAAATTATTGTTCTCTGAGCCGTGGACTGATTTTATGGCTGGCTTGTTAGTCACAGTCTTATATGAGCCTGGCCTTTGCAATCAACATATGAAGAGAAACTGGCGGAGAACACAACTCCCAATGCTTTAATAATTTGTAAATCCAAGATTTCGTTATTTTTAATCATGGATTTTTTTTTATTTAAATTCGTATCAAAGTCTATTAAAAGCAGTGGGGAGACTCCTCTCAGCTTTTACAACTTTGAATCAAGCCCTGTAAAAATAGATGCTGTGTGCCTCAAGGCTTCTGCTGCAGCCTTGCCAACTGAGTCCAAGCAGCAAAGTAAAACCACGACTCTCCTGTTTCTTACCCCCAGCTCTTTTGGATCTGGAGTTATCAGGGCCCAGACAAAGCCCTTGTGACACCTCTCACTCCTTTTACCCAGTGTTGGACTACACCTGAGGGATCTGAACTTGCTCCTGCTGTTCTTTAAGGTGCTGAGCACACACATCCCCTCTATGTTTGATAGCAGAGAGTGTCTCCTGCTGCCCAGGAGACACTTTGAACACACCCATGGAGTAGACGAATGGCTCGTTTCCAAAAGGAAAATGTGTGTGGTGGAAAGAAAAATTCCCAGGACACATGGGAGAGCAGAGAACACAGAGTGGAGCCCTGTTGCAAGGGCTTCTTCTCCTCCCAGGGCAAGTCAAGCCATTGAGAACACTGAATTGGTTTCAGTCAGCACCCAGCACCCAGCACAGAGCTGGATACTCTCTGTGGGAGAAGGGGCCCAGGGTTAACATCCAGCTCTCAGGTAAAACCACACACCAAGAGATTGGAGATGCAGACAGATTCAAGAAAAACTGATGAAAACAGATTGTTAGACTGCCTTATGGATCTCAGTGAAGGACATGTTTTTCTTTCTGGAAGAGAGCCATGATGTAGAAATAGACTGAAACCAAGAAAGAGGGCTGCAGCCATAGCTGAGGCTGTATATTTAAACATTTTTGCTGTCTGACCATCTGGGCCTGTAGCTAAATTTACCTACTAATTATTTTCAATGTTTCTACATCTTGAGAGGTAAAAGGTGCACTTGATGCTTTATGCCAGGAGGAAAGGCAAAATAATTGTCCTGGGTCAGATTTCCCCAGTGTCAGACTTGTGCTTGTGGTTTAGGATGCCCAGCCTGTCTTGTCAACCTTCAACCACACCTGACTTGAACCCCAGGCTGGATCCTTTGGACACAACGAGCCCCTCCACAGCCAACACAAAATCTTGATTTGCATTCTTGCTCTGCAGAACACAACTCATTGCAACGATTGGCAATGCAAATGACTCACATCTTTTTCTGCCTTTATGCTGTCACTGGTTTTTTTCTCAAACCATAGCTACAGCAAGACTCTTTCCATGATGAAAATACTTACTGGTGGTCCAGAAAGCCCAGTTGCTGACCCAGTTCAGTCAAACTGGTGACTCCTGCACACCTGAATCCCAGGGAAAAAGCCCCAAGGAGAGGTGAGGTCTGTCAGACCGCCAGACATCAGTGAAGGTTTGGTGTGGGCTTCTGACACCCCATGTGATGCTCATGTGAGGGGGACTGACAGATTGTGGATGAGAAAGTTGTGTTTTGCAACCTTTTACAACCTTCTTGACAAAATGGGGCTCCTGTATCAAACCCTGTGTTGACCACTGCTGTTAAAGAAATCCACTACCCCAAATTTTAAGCACCCCAGTCATCCTTTGAGGACTGGCTTACCAGTTTCTCTTTTGAAAGGCAAATGAATGAGGATGGCCTGAACTTGTTGATCAGAATTTAGACCTCCTGATCTCTTGGGGTGTGCCTCAGCACCTGCACTGGAGTACTGAGTGTTCAGCAAGTCTCGCCAGATTCAGTGTAAACTAATGTCTCATCCTCTGCCTGTGTTGTTTCTCCTCCTAAGGCAGTTTTCCTGTCTGAATGGTTTTGTGAAATTGGTTCCTCCACTTTTCTTTAGAGAGAAAATTGTGAAGGTATCTGCTGAACAATCACATCCCAGAGCTGATTTTTCTTCAGATCTTAAACCAAAACCCTGTAATAGTCTCCAATTACTGCCCATCAAATTGGGAAAGACTAGAAGTAATTATATTTGGGGATTAGAGAAATTAAGTCTCAGAAACATGGGAGGACCTTTCAGCTTTTTAATGCTGCTGATTGTGTCTTTCTGTTCTGTGTGCTTTAAGAGAAATAAAATTTAAATATTTTATAAAAGTGATCTGTGATGGGTGATGGGACAGAACTAATCTGATGGTTCAGTTTATCTATGATTTTACCACATTAAAAAGAGCCATAGGGAAAGTCTTAAATGCTTCCATCCATCCCTCATTATGTATAAATCATTTCAGTAAGAGAGACTTTCTTGGTAACAGAGCTCCTCTCTCTAGCTGGTTGTGAGCATCCTGACTTCAGAGGGTTTCTTTTCAACAAATGGCATGGAAAACTCTTCCAAGGCCAAAATAATGTGAATGAGATTTATTAATCCCATAGCCCTTGTCACTCGTGATAATGCTAATAATCCGTAAGCTGTACATCATGCCTAATATCCCATGTAACAACTACATCTCTGGGAGATGAACAATAAATCCTGTGTGCACTCTGCTCCCTCCTCCTCCACCCAGAGGAGAAAGCCCCAGATTTGATGCAGCGTTTTCCAGCTACCCTGGTTTCTTCTTGCTTCCCGCACTGGCAGGGGGCTGACACTGCCCCAGTCCTTCCCAGGGGCTCCTCCTCCATCAGTACTTGTCGCTGTATTTGCAGTCAGGGTAGCGGTAGGCAAAACGGGAATCGCAGGACCGCAGAGGCTTCAGGATCTCTGCCAGTTTGGCAATGGCCTCATTGACACCCTGGTCATTGGTGAGGCCGCTGGCACAGTGCTGGAGGAAGCTGTCTATCTTCTCCTGCACGGGTTGCAGGAATTTCCCCTTCAGGAGCTTCGGCAAAAGCTCCTGACACACCATGACGAGGCTGTGCTTCTCCCTGATGGAGTCACAGGACACAAACGCGGATTGGCAGTCCACAGTCAAACAGCTAAATATATCTTTGTGCTCCTGCTGGCCATCGATCAGCTGGCTCCCTGTAGGAGGCAATTAAACCACTTGTTAGAAACACGTTAGTGAACTCTTGGGTAATCCCAGATGTCCGTAACTCTGTGTTAACACGGGGTTTGTTGTTATCTAAAGGATGTGGGCACCTTTCACCACAGAGCACTCTGTGCTGTGGCTGTATATGGGCCAAATTTCTCACTCCTGAAATATGCATGTTTTTCTGAATGGCAGAGCTGTGCAGAACTGCCTGACTGAGGAATTGGAGAGGAGCCTGTCAAGTCAAACTGATGCAGAAAAAAAAGAGAACTGGAATACAAACCTAAATTGTGGAGCTCCTACGAAAACTACCACAAATAAGCAGACCTGTAATTCTTTCCATGTTACCCAAATCATTAACTTGCAACAACAGCTCATTTAGCTGGAGTCAAGTTAACAGTAATAGCTGTTGGGACAAGAAAAAGAAGCCCAGTGGAAAATTTTCTGACAGCTGCTTCTGAATATTTGAGACCTGCTTAGCAGAATGTGTGAGCTGAGGAAAGGCCTTTTGATTGAAAATCTGAACATTCAAAATTAAACTGCTAAATTATTGGAAGAATTTTCTTTGACTAGCTCTACTTCCTGGATTAGACCAACATAACTGTGAAGAGTGAATAATGAAACTTGATTTTATGTAAAAATGACAAAAGAGGGATTTTGTTGTTATAATAATAATCATTATTAGTTAATGTGATAGATGCAAGTAAAAAGGGTTCAATTTGACCCAGTACTTAATACAAATGAAATTATGAAATTTCCACTTGCAAATGCTGACATTTGTGCTGCAGAAGTTTTAAAGGGGATGATTTAGGAAAGCTTCAAATGAAAGTGTTAAGTGCTGTATGAACTGAAAGCTGCTGCCAGCTGTGGATGGGGTCAGTCACCAAATCCCTGACTGCGCAAACTGTCTGCCTTCCCCACGCAGAGCCAGGATGGCAGGAGCTGCTGTCGGTAAATCTCTCCGTGAGCTTTTCATTATTTCATTTAGCATGTTTGGCTTATTAAACAAAACAAAACAAAACAAAAAACCCAAACAAAGCAGTTGAGTTGAGCATCGCAGGTGACAGATTTGTTCTCCCTGCCTCGCTCAGCCCTCCCGCGACAGACGCTCGGCCACAGAGCCTGCTGAGCACCTTCCTCCTTGTCGATGACCCCCAGCGTGCTGGCATCCCGGATGAACAGATGCCCGTTGCTGAACACGCCGAAGGTGCCAGAGTCCACGTGTGTGAAGTAGAAGAAGTAGTTGAGGTCGTTGGTGCCCATGGAGCGGAGCACGGCGAGGAGCTGCAGGGCCAGGTCTGCGGCCACCTCGGGGGCTGCGCTGTAGAAGTCACGTAGGGGTCGGGTGCTGGCACTGACCACCAACCTCCCACAGGAGCCCAGGTACCGTGGGAAGGGCCATCCCTCCACGTCAGGGAAGATCTGCCAGGGAGAGAAGGAAAAGGGGGATTTTCCCTTTACCTCTGTCTTCAAACAGCAAAACTAGTGTTGTTTTCGCTTCTAAATCATCCTGAAACCCTTCCTCACCCCATCTTGCCCCTGGGTGAGCAGCTGGGAAAGGTGCTGCTCCATCCTGGTGTAGCTATGATGCTCTTATTTCCTAATTTATTTTTTTTTGTCCTTTCTTGTAATGAAGGAAGAATCTGGTGTTTTGAGACTTATTCTATGAGGGAGACTAACTGGAAAGTCTGAGATAATAATGGGTTTCAAATTCATGAAAATTTTAGCCACAGAACATCTAATTTTAGTGTCTTTGATGGGTCCCTCATGAACACCGTGTAGCTGAAGTCACGTCTCGGAGGTGAGGTGGGGCCAAAGCAGTTTTTGGTGATTTGTGAGAACTGCCAGGCTCTTTTGAAAGAGACTTTGCAGCTCAGGAACAGAAATGCTGGGTGTCTGCTCTGGTGGGGACACCTGGGCTGGGCTCCCTGCATCCCTGCAGCTCATACAGTTATCCCAGGTGGAAACTAAACTGTGTGACTGCTGAGCTTTCTGTCATTTACATCATAACTCATCTGTCTCCCCACGGTCCCAGACTCTGCTGAGGTATTACAGATTTGTCCAGTTTCATGTTTAAAGTTGTTTTTCCCTTCTGTTGTGAAGGTATTTTAGGTACCAATGTAAAATTAAGCTCTTTCTTTTCATCATATTTTTCTTACGTCTCTGAGCTGCATTTCCATATCTTTAGGGTGCTAAGAGCCATGTCCTCATGTCCCAGTGAGCCATGGCTGGGGAGTCTGAATGATCCCCAGGAGCCTCCTGGAGCACGAGCACCATTCCCCCTCCCTGGAACAGGGTAGAGCACTGTGTACTGCTGAGGGCAGCAATGACATGGGGCCAGAGACAGATGGTGCTGACACTGCCCCTGTTCCTCAGGGAATTGTAAATGGTTGCAAGAAACACCAATGGAGACCAAAGGTGTGCTGGTGTGGGGAAAGGTGAGGATACTCCCTCAGACACAGAAGGAAAGAGAGAAGCCACATGCCAGGCTTGTCAGCTGGGAACCAGGGGAAGGGTGTGATCACTGCCTTCAAATCCAGAGTTCAGTCATATTTGGGATTCCACCAAACACTTCTACAAAGCTGCTTTTTGTCATGGAGCTAGTTACATGGAAAATATAGCACTGGCACACAGAACATGGGAAATCAATACTCTTCAAGTCCATGTTCACCATCCGTACTGCCTCTTGGTCCTCCCACTCTAAAGCATGCTCTTTCTCTTTCATAAACAGACTGTCATTTTAAGTAATACATTAGCAATGCAAACTTCACACTGTGAAGTATCTGGGGTGTGTAAAACCCTGGTTTTCACAGTCACTGCTGCAATACCCAGCCTGGGCTCTGATTTATTTAAGGATCTGGGCATTCCTCTCTCTCCACAGCTTCATGGGCTGATGCAATAGGGACTGCAGGAATCTACCTGGCTGCAGCCATCCAACCCACAGAAGAAACATGCTTTATGCAGACCAGGGAATGTGCCAAAGGCCAGGGATGGGACTCTTCTGCAGCTGGGAACCAGCACACATCTCATGGCAGGATTTGCTTTGTGAGGGGCTGCAGGGTGTTGTTTCAAGCAGGGGCAGGGTGGCACGTACCTGCAGCAAGATGGGGTGTGAGTTCACTGACAGTGTGTACAACAGGCGCAGCTTGTCGCGGTCGGTGAGATGGTCCATGTAGATGCTGCCAGCGTCCGGCACCTCGGCATAGCGCCGCACGATCCTGTCCAGGAGGCGCTGGGATGGGCAGCGCAGCAGGGGGCTGGACAGGCCCTGGTGAGAGGGGATAACAGGGAAAAGATGTTTATTTTCCAGCTTGAGATGTTGCAATGTGCTTGTACTGTGGGTACAGGCAGCTCTGTGCTCTGCCCGCTCTGGCACAGCTCCGAAGGGGACTGGCACACAGCAGGATCTCAACAGCAAAACCCTCCTAGGAATAGATCCATGCCATCCCAAAATGCCTGTTCACAGCTCAAGTTTCCAGAATGGCTCTCAGTCTTTATGGCATAGCCATGGACTCTCCAAAACTCATATTCCCCCCGACTGTAGGGCACCATGTGTGTCCACACCACGGGCCTCCTCCTGGGTTTCCAGCCCTGGCATCCCAGCTCACTGGTGGAGGCCCTCCTGTTGTTAAAACAGTGAGTCACTTCCCTCATTAAATAATCTTCAGATCGCTTCACTATTTGCTTAACCTGTGAGCAGCTTTCCTGTAAATACTATTTGCTAAGGTCAGTAAACATGCTTTAAAAGTGTAAATAAACACTGTGTGTGAGTACAAGCACAGGATATATTCTCTCTCTGATAAACTCGTGCATTAACTAGCAAAACTAAATTTGAATAACCTGTGTGTATTTTTTGTAAGTACCAGCAATAAATAGAGAACCGTTTGGCTAATGGAGTCAATTATTACTGTATTTGGAGGTTTGGCTTGTAAAATTGCATGAGCAATCGATGGCTGGCATAAATGGCATAGAAATTTATACTTTCATAGTCAAAAATTACATGGTTTTTTGTTTGTTTTTTTTCAGTTGGTCTTCCTTAATAGCCAAGGAGAATGGATGTATGGAGGGTTGTCCACAGTAACATAGAAGCACTGCCCTGCCATGTCTCTGCTGGGCAAAAGAATCAGGGGGTTTTAGGACTTTTTATTAAAAATGTAGCCAAATACACTCTTTTGGGTTTTCTTTATGATTTGTTGGTTGGGAGATGTTTTTCAGAGGAAAGGGCACTGGAGCTCACTTTTTTCCCTGCCATTCTTCATGCTGAGAGCAAAGATTTGACTCAGCATCTCCCCGAGTCATTTGGTGTCTCTGAGGTAGGTCCCTCTCAGCCCTTCCTGTGCGAGCTGTTCATTTGGCATAAAACACTTTACTATCCAGCCATAACAAAGAAATAAAGAAATATGGAAAGAAAAAGTGTGACATTTTCCCAGTTTGAGGTGGAAAGGGGGGACTTGATGTCCCATGTCTCCTCCTTTGTTTCCCTGCTGGCCAAGGAGGTTCCAAGCATGCCTTCCTTGGCCATCAGTTGCACAGAACAAGCCCTGAATACCAACAGCTTGACAAAACTACCTGAGAAAATCAACCCCAACTGAAGAGTTGTTTCACATCAACCAAAGAACCCTTTTTTCCCTTTTTTTGTCAAAAATAATTCTCTGCAGTTCTAGTCATCAGTCTTCATACACTCCTCTCCTCTGGTGTGACCTTATCAAGGAAATATTTCTCAATTATTTGTCTAAAACCATAGAAGATGTGCGGGGTTGGGGGGAGTTGGTTATGGATTTCTGTCTTGCAGCACTTGTAGGAAGGTTATGGCTGACTCTGTCACTTTCCTTTTGGGGAAGAAGTGAGAAAAAATGAGCAGAACGGAACTGTGTTAAGTAAGAGATAAATGCTGGAGAAAGTCTCTTGCAGCTCTGTGTGCATGCAAATATTTGCAGCCAAAGTTAGAAAGCCTTGCTGCCTCCAGGAGTTTGCAATGCAGAAGCTGAGACCCTGAAGAGCACACAGTAGGAGCAGAAATCACAGTGTCAGAGGAAGCAGGAAAGGTGTAATTAGGATTTTTCCAGGATCAGAGCTCATCCTCTTAACACACGTATGCACACACTGCATGTGGGGCAAATGGCTGCTGGTTTCCTGCAGAATCATTTTTGGCACACCAGCATCACTGTGCGAGCAGAGGAGCAGGGCTGGGTGCTGCCACCTTCGTACCAACCATTGGTGCAGCTTTCTACAGTTTAATGAAAGCCTGACTCACGAAAAATGGACAGTGGAGCCTTTGGATTTTGGTATAGTCAACAGTGTAAGGCTCAGCACCTGCTTAATTGTTTCAGTGGAGCAGTGGGTCCCCCCTTCCTGCAGGTTCACGGAAACATCCCTACAGCAAGAAAGGAGCTGGAGTTGTAAAACTGCCAGACAAAAATTCTCAGTGGCAGAAAAATGGGAAGAACACATACTGGAAACACTGGAAATACTGATTTATCTGAGAATATATTCAGTCCTTTGCAGCGTCATATCACCCCAGAGAATAAGACCTGACAGACAGCCTGATGTATTGTTTGTGATTGATGTGGAAAGCTTCTTATTTACTTTGATTAAATACCCACATGTTTATATCAAATAATGAGTAGTTTCTGCAAAGCCTACCTGCACTCAGCTGTGATTTTCTTTCCCCTGTTGCACAGTACATGAGGCATTTTAAACTCAGTGTGTGGATACATGTGCATATATGGCACACACACCCCCAGAATTCACTGTGACATAAAGACAATGTCTGGAAGACAACTTCTTCTTGTTCTGCTTTCTCTTCTGCCAGCCCAAGGAGGGGTGGGCAAACCAGGACCAGAGTTGTCTCCTGCCCCACATGCCACCACCTGGGTGCAGCTTTGCCAAACTACCAGGTTTAGGGTGGGCTCCAGGAGGAAACACTTGGATGTAGGCGTCAAAGCACCTACAGCTCCTGGCCATGTAAATCCAAGGGTTTCTCTCACTCCCAAAAGAAAGAAAGTAAGGGTGCTCTGAGAAACTATAGGACTCATCCCCACTGCCAGCAGGTTTATGAAACACGTCTGATGATGAGGTAACCAGGTCAAAGAGAGCAGCAGGTCTGGGAGGCCCTCTGGGACAGATGAGAGAGCTGCTTCCCGTGTCCAGCAAGCAAAGCAATGTGTGCTTTGGCACTCAGAGGCCAAATAACCTGAGTGCTGGCACATCTGCTAGGGCAGGTGGAAGTGCTGGTCAGTAGTTTCAAACATTCTGTCCTGGAGAGATGAGCTGCAAATGCTGTTTTCACCTCAGTACTGCTTTTTTCTGCCTGCTTTCAGCATTTTCCAGGCTGTGCTTTGTAGGTAAGGGCTGTAAATTTGCCCCGTGGGCAATCTGTGCTGAAACTAACCTGCTTTGTTGTTGCCCTTCTCCTGCAACATGAAAATCATGCAGCTTGGTTTGAGGTGATGAGATCCTGGGCAAAGCAGTGGGTGGCTGGGGCTGCCGTGCAGGCTGAACCCCTGCTAAATCCTGCTCATCTCTGAGGCAGGCTGGAATTTAAGACTGAAGACTTTGCTGCATCCAATAAAGATTTTCATTCTGGTGGGTGAAATAATCACTGTGGCAGGCAGCCTGGCTGATGGTTGGGTCAGGCAGGGCAGGCAGTGTAAAGTGGGAAAATGTTGCTTCATGGTCTGTCATTTTGATTCAAGCACGTTATGGTTTGTCTCAATTCTCTGCCTATAAGACAAAATTACCTGAGCCCATTAGCTTTCCTCGGTGCTGCTGTAAGGGACAAACTGCAGGAAGGGGAGCACAGACACCACAGCTTTGTGAGACAGAGTGGGCATCATGTCAGGCATCGAGAGACATGTGCTGTTAATGTCTCTGAAAAGAGGGAGGTGGGTAAATCAAGCCCTAAGAGCAGGGCTGCAGATAAGTCTTTGCAGTGATATGTGGTACCCCCAAGAAACTCCCCTCTGATGGCTCATGCTGGGTTACCAACAGGTGTCTGCCCAGCAAACACTGCAGCAGGGGCAGCAGAACAGGGCTGGAGTGCAGGCAGAGGTTCTCCTGTGGTTTCTGGCTGGGAGGAGGGAAGGTGGAGTTGCCAGAGAGGAAAGAGATCCCTATCTCTATGGGGCCATATAACTTGGGGAGGTCACAGTGTAAACTGCAGTGGCTGGGGGGTGTCACCCCCAAAGTCACACACACAGTGAGACTGAAATGTGGCTGTCTCTGGCTGTTTTTCAATTTAGACCATTGTGAGACCAGAAGCCATTTTGCAGAGCACATGCCTGATCTGAGAAAGTGATGGCTGCTGCAATTTGGAGGTGGGGGAGTAGGTCCCACATCCTCTGGATCACTGTGCTTCTCTGTGTATTCAAACCTGTACATTGTTAGAAAGGATTTATATTGTAATTTAGGTTTCTCTGATTTACAGAACCAAGTGACCATAAAAACATGAGCAGAGCAATCCTGAGGCTGATGTGCAAAAGTCTGGGCCTCCCTGCAGCCTCCTGTGCCCTCTCCAGCTAAAAAGCTGCAGGGTTTGCTGAAATGTCCCAGGGAATTTGTCCCTGGGCACAATCCCCGAGGCTGGCCCTGAGCTCACATGAGAGGTGCCCTAGAGCCAGTGTCAGCTCAGCTTCCCACTGCTGCTGCCCAGGGAAATTCAAGCCCCAGGCAGAAACTGGATAGGTGCAAGGGCAGGGTGCCCCAGCCAGCATCTCTGTGTGCTGCTGTGTGTGCAAATGTGTGTGTGTGTGCATGGGTGTGTACACGTGTGCATCCACATGGGTGTATGTGCAGCCCAGCCAGCTCAGCTGGGAGCTCAGGCTCAAACAGGACAGGGTAGGGAAAGCTGTAAAGCACACGAAGAGCCTTTTAAGGAGAAGGATTTGGGCTCAGCTAATGACTTAACTTCTCAGCAGATCTGAGATACCACAGAGCCGCATTTCTGTAGTTGCTTTTCCACCCAGCTCAGCAAATGGAAGTTTTAATCTCTCGACTTGCACACAGCTCTTCTGGGGGAGGCAGCACAGTTTTGCACAAACACCTTGGATGCTCCAGCGAGGCTGGAGGACCTGTCAGCCCAATTTGCCCCCCAGAGCCTGCAGTGCTGCCTGGGGGACAGTGGTGGCCAGCAGGTGCCTGGGAAGTTGCTGCTGCCACCCCTTCCTGTGGAATTGTCCCTTCCTGTGGCCCATGAGCTCAGGTGAGGGATGCTCTGAGGGAAAGTGATACAAATCTGTCCACTACTGATTACCTGAGTTTACCTCAACATGTTCATCCCCTCCCCTAGAGATTGCCACAGATTTTACCCCCATAATTTTCCCTACCTGTGCACTACTGATTGCCTCAGTTTACCTCATAGTGTTCATTCTATCTGTTACAGATTACCTCAGATTTTACCCTAAAAATTTTCCCAGCATTTTCACTAGATTAACACATTTTTACCTCAAAATGTTCGTTCTCTGCCCTAGAGACTGCCTCAAATTGACTCCCAAAATTCTCCTGCCTGTCCACTATTGATTATCTAATTTTTACCTCAAAATGTTATTTTTTTCTCTTCTACAGATTACCTCAGATTTTATCCTCAAAATTCTCCAGGCCTGTCCACTACCAATTACCTAATTTTTACCTCAAAATTATCTTTTCCTTCCTGTACAAATTACCTCAGATTTTACCCCCAAATTTTCCCTACCTGTCCACTACTGAGTAATGCAGTTTGTTCCAAAATGTTAATTTACTCTGATAGAGATTATCACAGATTTTTACCAGGATTCTCTCCCTAGTGCCTCTCCCTAAGTTACTAGACACAGTACAGTGTAGATATACCCAAAAATGTTTCCCTGTCAGGTAGTCGTCCTTACAGGAAAAAAAAGAAGTCCTTTTTTTCACACCCACTTTCCTCTTGGAAGGGGAAGAACTACTGGAATAATCTTTCTTTGCCTCTCAGGGTCTTGTTTAGTGTATCTCAAACCTCCTCCCTGCCCCTCTCCAGTGGTTGTTGCAATGTTTTGCTGTTGCTTTGGTGGGTGAGGGGATGCCCTATGCTGTAGTCACCCATCTGTCTGGAGGCAGCGATCCCCACACAGAGTGTGCCTGTCCTGGCTTCGCCTGTGACACCCCAGGACTGTGACAGAAAGGGCAGCGTGCTTCTTTGTGCCTGAGCTCATTTGCTATGGATGGCAGGGGAATGAGTAATCCAGGCTCTGGATCTGACTGCCCATGCTGATCCTCCTGCCAGCCACAAGCAAGAGGAGCTCAAACTGCCTTGGTCTCCAGCCCAAGCAAAATCAATTTCAAGGCATGGGCTGCCCTTTTGGGTGCAACTTTATGACCCAAAAAAAAGAATAAAACCAAATAAAAATGTTGAGACATGATTGAAAACTAGAAAAAAAAGGAAAAAAAGGGTAGAAATTCCCCCATGGAGCTGTTGCTCTGTTTGTGTTTTGGCCTTATATTATCCCTGTACCTGAAGCCAGTGGGTGCTACAGCTTTCCATGGGTCTTCAGCCTCAGCCTGCATAAGGAGCTGAGAGCTGATGCTCTCCTTGCTTGGGCCAAGCTTCCCCACATCCTGGCCATGGAGTTACCTGTGCCTGGCCATGGTTTGCCCTGGGCTGTGACATCCTTCTTCCCATCAGGGCCTCTTTTTTTTCCCCTGTGTCCTGGAGGGACATGGGGCTGCCCCATCTCCACCAATCGGGAAGGAGGGAGAGTGCCAACCATCCCCCAAACTCGCCCTCCACCCAGCAACTCGCAGCCACGTCGCCTTCAGACCCTTTTTCCCCAAACCCCCAGACCACAGGGCATCCCCTGGGTGGTGTTGGGGGGGACAGGAGCCTTGGGGCACAGACCTGGACCAGGTCCGGGGTGAGGCGCTTGGCCCGCAGCCACTTCTGGAAGCGCTGAGTGCGGCGCAGGGCTCGCTCCAGGCTGCAGGTCTTGGTCTTGAGCAGGGAGGTGCAGATGCGCTTGTCAGCCCGGTCGTGCTGGTACTTGGAGGTCAGCCGGGTGATGTCGACCATCCGCCAGCTCTTGGCATCGTCCGTGTAGTTGCCTGAGTAGCTGAGCAGGTAGCTGGGGGGCAGCTTTAAATGAGAAGAAAGCCAGGTGTCAAACCTGCCAAACCAAAACGAGAGCCCCACGGAGAGCGGGTTAACAAACCACATGGACACCTGCACAGCGCCCACCCCACTCAGCTCCTCCACCTCATGCTGACCCCAGGGTCTTTCTGCCATCACAGAGTCACAGCATATTCTGAGTTGGAAGGGACCCACAAGGATGATCAAATCCAGCTCTTAAAGCAAATAACTCATTCAGGGGTCAAACCCATGAACTTGGTGTTTTTAGCACCATGATCCAACCAACTGAGCAAATCTCAGGGTCATTGTATGGCACAGGCTGAGTGACCTTGGGTGGGTGGTCCCAGGCGGTAAGGTGAGCAGGATGAAACCGTCAGCTGAGGAAACATGCTTTGGAAAAGATATCCTTCTTTCTTCCCAATTAAACCACCTTGTGTCACAAAGACTGCCAATGGGGCTAGGAGTGAAGCACCCAAATGGGATTTTTTGGACCACATAGAGGGAAGGAGAAAAGGGAGAGGGTTGCCTGGGTTTTGGTTTATGAAGAATCCCTGGTGTTTTTTAAATTAATCCTAGATGAAGGCTCCCATAAAATGAGTACTCAACAGTTAAAGGGACCCTCCTGACAATAAAATCTCCTGACAACAGATGTATTTGGGAATATCAAAATGAACTTTTGTTTTTAGGTGGTGGCTTTACTCAGCACTGGGGTCAACTTGTCTCCCCCAACACCACTGACTGTATTTTAGCAGCTGGGATGAGTGACCTCCCCAGCAGCAGTGGAGTTTGGGGTGTGATGGGGGTACGGGGTATGTGTGCCCTGGGTGTGCAGCACCACTGTAGCCATGGAGATCTTGCACTAATTTGCTCCCCCTACCCGAGCACAGGAGGGGAGCATATGGGCTGGGTAATTAGGTAATATTTTTTTTGTTTCAGCAGCCCCCTCAGCCCTGCCCACACACACACGTCGCACATGCTGGTGCTGAGCAGTGTGGTGCCTTCCCTGTAACCATGTCTATAACCTGCTGTGGGACAGAGGCCGAACTCTGACCTTTGGTTTGGCCAATGTCCTGCATTCGCTGCCTCTGAAACCTCCTGTTCTAACCTCCTTGCCCAATTAGGACGAAAGCACGTCCTAATTTATTCTCACCATAAATTAAAGCTGGTCGCTCAGAAGTGAAACAGGAGAGGCAAGAGGTTCCCTGCAGGATTATCTAGCTGGAGTTAGATGAAAAGACATTAAGGAATCTGAAAGCTGAAGCTGGTCTATCCTTTCAACTTCCAGCTGGGAAATCGGCATGGAAAACTTTGGGGGGTATTAATTTCCTCTGATTTCAGGCAAACAACTGGCTCAGCGATGCTCCCACCATCAGAGACTGTTCAACCTCCTCTCCATGGTCCCTCTTGAAGGCAGCACCTCACTCCTCTTCCCCACCACAGACCCTGTGCAGCTCAGCTCTGGGATAAGCACGAATGTCCAGGAAGGAGAAAACCCTTCTGCTTGCCCTGCTTTGACATTCAGCTCTAGTCACGTGCCTCTTTCCAACAATTTGCCTTGGAGATGCAGCCTGACCAGAAGAGGGGGAGCCCAGCCCTTTGTGAGGACAGGTTGGTGGGTTCCAGTATTTCGGTCATTTGGGTATTTTGCCCAATGTGAAATTGAATCTTCCTTAAGATTATGGCAGCTGACATGAAATTAAAACTTTGTTTGGATCTGGGTGTTTTTTCTGGTGTGGTTTTGAGATAGGACTAAAGAGCAGAGAATAATTTCTGCATCTCATTGTGATTTGCTGTGCATCAGGACCTCTCTCAGAGTCTAAAGTCTAATCTGCACAGTGGGGGCAGTGTGCAAGGCATCCATCTTTCCTTCTTTCTTTCTTTCTTTCTTTCTTTCTTTCTTTCTTTCTTTCTTTCTTTCTTTCTTTCTTTCTTTCTTTCTTTCTTTCTTTCTTTCTTTCTTTCTTTCTTTCTTTCT
>WBMV01008405.1:721466-772702 GCA_013396655.1 Campylorhamphus procurvoides | reverse complement strand
CTCTTTCTCTTTCTCTTTCTCTTTCTCTTTCTCTTTCTCTTTCTCTTTCTCTTTCTCTTTCTCTTTCTCTTTCTCTTTCTCTTTCTCTTTCTCTCTTCCTCTTTCTCTCTTTCCTCTCTTTCCTCTCCTTCTTTCCTCTCTTTCCTCTCTTTCCCTCTCTCTCTCACCCTTTCTTTCCTTTCTTTTCTTTCTCTTTACTTTCTTTCTTCTTTCCAAATATGCTTTCTGATTTGGCTCAAACGTGTGTTCAGGGGAGCTCACATCAGGCATATAGCAGGAAAGTGCTGCCTCTGTCACTCAAGCAGCTCATGGATGTGTGAAATCCAGGGCTGAGCGTTAATTTGAGGGCGGATGGAGTGATTTCCTCTGCAGAGCTCTTGGGGGAGAGCCACACAGGCCTGGGAACCCGGCATGGGCTGCAGCAAGTCTGTATTTGGCTTCATTTCTGGGCAGAGCAGTGCTGGCCTGGCACACTTGCTGGATACTTTCAAGATTCATCATCAAGTTGTGCTGTAACAACAACTCACTCTCGTATGAAGCCCTTTAGCTGAGGGCCTGAATACACTTTAATTAAGACTTTCAGTAAGATCTGTGTGAATAAGTGAGTCACAGATTACAGATTTCAGATCAACCCAGAACTAAATCCTGAAAAATTCAAACTTTTCTCTTTTCTTTTTTTTTTACTGGATGAAATGGAGTATTTTGTTTCAACCAAAATAATTTTGCTTGCATTTGGGATTTTACTTTTTTTTTTAAAAAAATAACTAAGTTAAATCTTAAAACAAAATATAAAAATATAAAATCTAAAACCTCATCAAATCTAGGCATTCCAGCTTTTTCAGACTTCTTTCCCATTATTTTTGGCCAAAGCTCATCACCAATGTTGGCGCAAGTCTGCAAATAGTTTTGGTCAACTCAGTTTTGCAGTGTTTTGAAAGTCTAGTATTTTATAAAAACTTCCACTGTTCTCTGCTCCTCATACAGTTGGCAGGCAGGCTTGGTATTCTCATTTACAGATGGATAACGTTGGGCAAAGATAAGGGAAGTAAAGAACATTAGAGCACAAGATGAGTCACCAGCCGTTCTGGGAACAAAACCCACATCTTCTTACTGTGAAAGCATGTCACAGCTCCCCAAAATGATGGAGAATTAATGAAGCATGTTCTAATGTGAAATAACAGAGAGAAACACAAGTGCCCTCCACCTTTGTAACATGTGAAAAGGTACATGAGGGTGGATCAAAGAGCGTAAGTGCCACTGAAATTTCTCCTTCTTAACCTCCTACTTGCCAAAAAAATCCCAGTTTTTCAAGCAATCAAGTGGGAGAACAAGTTTTACCCCTGCAAAGTAAAGCCTGAAGCTGGGCGACTGCTCAGGAGAACATTTATAAGTTCTCCTTTCCAAAGTGCTCGGAGCAGAACTGCACTTTATCACTTACTTGTGTTCTGCACAGCTTGTGGGAAGCCAGCTGAGGGCTGGCTGGAGAGCAAGAAGAGTTTTCAGCTTGGGAAGCCCCCCCTGCCTTCCCCGAGGCAGAAGCATTGTGCTCCCACATTTGTGGCTCTGCATTCCCAGTCCCAGTGGGACTCCCTGCACACCTTCACCCCTTTCCCGCTGTCCCCCAGAGGAAAAGCCAGCAT
The DNA here is from genome assembly GCA_013396655.1 of Campylorhamphus procurvoides. Classification (NCBI taxonomy): domain Eukaryota; kingdom Metazoa; phylum Chordata; class Aves; order Passeriformes; family Dendrocolaptidae; genus Campylorhamphus; species Campylorhamphus procurvoides. The sequence goes on along the minus strand of WBMV01008405.1, from coordinate 771,062 downwards.
GGGGATCTCCTGCCTTCACTCATGTGGCACCTTTTTCCCCACACCCCAGTGCACATGCAGCTGGCCACGGGCCAGCCAGAGGCAGTGGCTGGCTGCAGAAAGCTCCTGCTATTTTTGGAGGGCTGAAGGAAACTGCAGCCTCCCCAGGGACTAAGTGGGCATAACCGAACAGGTGTACCTGCCATGGGCTGCATGTGTGGAAGGTGCTTTGTACCTGGCAAGCAGGTCCCTGAAAAACCCTGCAAAAGTGAGAGGCAAAGGGGTCACAGCAGGTTGGGGCACAGGGCAGGAACCAACTCCTGTGCCATCCTGCTCCAGCAGATACAATACAGAGCAGCCCATACCCCAAATGCACCCCTGCACACCCACACCAGGGTCTGTCAACCAGCTGAGCACACTGATTGCAAATCCATTCTGCATTTTGGGAGAGAAGTCCAGGCTAGGCTGCAAGAAATCCAGCACCACTGGCATGGACCTTCCTGGTGCCTCTGCACCTCACTTACTGCTAACCCTGGCATTGTGGATGTGGAGAGCCAAAGGGCAAAGTGACCAGGGCTGGGACCCCCGATGTGCCACAGCAAAGGGGTTCTATGGCTTAGCAAGGCCACAAGCTGCCTTTTCCCAGCAGCAGCAAGGAAAGGATGGATGTTCAGTATTACAAGTCCATCCCAGACAAACCATTATGGTTTTACTATGCTACATTTTATAGGATAGTTTAAGATAAAAATGGTGATTTGTCTAATACTATACTACTTACATTATAGCATTAAAAATACAATTTTACTATAATAAGTTCTTCTCCCCCAGGCTTTTATATCTATAAAAGAAAGTGCATATGGCTCTATAAATCATATCAGACCCAATAAACCCTTCCTCTGCCAAGCACTGCCTTTAGCTTTCCCCTCAAATACAACTGACAACATTTTCCCTGATGTTGTCAGATATGCTCTGATTTTGAGTCTAAAACTGATTGGGTTGGTCTGATGACCACTTGGACAGCATTATGTCTCATCAGCATCAAGGCAGATGCAATTTCTGTCTCTGCCTTCAAGTTTTCACAGAAAACCTCCCCAAAGTGTACCAATATTTCAGCCATATCTATTTTTGAGCATATGGGTAGTTTGATGTGCAAAAGTCCTTGTGCCTCAGGCCGGTTTAGATCGCCTTTGATCTTAGTTAACACACACGTGAAATTCTGCACATTCATATTGTTGTACCTGGTCCAAAATTATATAGCATGTTTATGTGTTTCTAGTTAACATACTCAGTTTGGAGCATAAAAAGCTAAATCCCTTTTGCCTTTGCCAGTTGCTGATATAAAATATTTCCAGTAAATCTAAGCAATCTGATTTCTTCCTTCCCTCTCCCCTTCCCCCATCGCTGCCTTGAATTGTTTTAGAGCCACTCTCTAGGCAGAAATTTGTACCTTTTACTCCTGCTTTCAAATTATAATTCAGGGCTGAAGTATGGTCATGTTTGCTTGGCTTTAAAAGAAGAGAGGCAAAACAGCAGTTTATAGACATTAATTAAAATAGTAAGTGCTGCAATGGCAGCCAGGTGCTAAGTTGCTCTTTGCATTGTCATTCATGAAAGTATTTGGAAATTCTAAAAGGCAACTTTCAAATTACTATGCAGAATGCTTTAAAAATTACTGTGCTGAGTTTCTGACCTTATTTCTTCTTTAAAGAACTTCTTGCATATGGATGTCCCAATGCAGGCGTTGCATTTATCAAGTCCCAGGAACGTCCGGCCAAAACTGTAGCTGGGTTTGATGTGGGGCACAGATGGAGAAGTTGTTGCTGCTGTGGAAGGTTTACAGCTCAGAGCCAAAACCAGGAGCAGCATCAATGGATCTGCAATTCTGGAGCAAAGGCAACATATCCAGCGCCCCATCTACAGGAGTGAAGAGCTCTGCCTTTTGCACGTTATCCCTCTCTATGCTTTCAGTCTCTTTTTGATGAGTTCAGCCTGCAGTGGCGAGCCCCGAAACACAGCAAGACACTCTGGGTGCATGAGACCCTGCTGCAGTCCCCATCCTTCTAGCTGGTCACTGGCTCTATTGGCTTGAGGTTTGGGTGGGAAAGATATTATGTAGGGTGGGGAGAAGGAAATACATGGAGGATGCAGATAACTTGGGTTGCCACGGTTACCTTTCCTTTACTTGGTGCAGCTGCTTTGGCCCCTGCCGACCCTCCCATCAGCCGACTTGGAAAACAACATGAAGAAGTGCTCATCTGCACTTGCTGCAGACAAATGAAGGATATCCTGTCGCTGGAGCAGAGGGCATATGCCGGACACATAGTAAAGACTGATTTGGAAAGAGTAAAAGTGTGGCAGAAATGCACATTTTACCAGAAGCCAGACCCTTGGTGTTGCTTTATTCCTGGAGATTTGTGATGGTGCACGGCTTGACTTCTTGGATGCTTCCTTGGCTCAGTCTGCCCTTCTCTCAGAAGCACTGAAAAGGCTGTCAGGTGGAATCATTGCTGTTCTGTTTCTTGAGAGAACCATTGTTCAGCAGCGATTGCACCACAGTGTTTCATGCCACAGAAAGCAAGACAGCCTGAAACCTTCCAAAGCTCTCAGCTGACGTAGCAGCCTGGCCTTTAAGCCACTCTTAGAAAATGGAGCTTTTCAGCAAGACTAGTGTACTTTTGAATGCCTTTTTCTGATGTCACTGACATAGGAAAGAACCTGGAGAAAAGGACAGGGGCTACCTCAGGAGCATGCCAGAGGTTTTAAATATACTTAGAAATTAGGATAATCACACCCAGAAGCTGTTCTCATTAGGTCAAAGACTCAAAAGTTACTGAAAATTCTGGATACCCATCCTGGCACAGAACTATGCTTTTCCTGGTACGGGAGCTCTGGGATGCAGGCACAGGCCCTGGGAGGCTGCCAGGGAGGGCAGGCAGCACACCTTGAAGGAGCAAGTGGTACTGAAGTTGCTGTGGTGGCACCAGTCTTTGGTCCTCTCCCTTCGTGTTTTGATTGACACAGGAGGCTCTCCTGTGCCATATCTCACTATTGGAGCAGCCTGAGGCTTCTCATCTCCAGCTGGACTTCTCCCACCATGGGGATAAGCCATTTCCTAGGACATTTTTAATGGAAAAAAGGTGCACTCTACTCTTTATTATCCCCTCCAGTATTTAGCCACAGCCTGGTGAAACTAAGGGATGTGAGCGCCCCAGGGGTGCACACTGGGCTCTGTGATTGCCCCTTGCTTTCTGGAGGGGTTGCTGAAGGATGGTGATCCTAACAGGGCAAGGTGGCTCTTTAAAGCACAGATTCTTATTAGTTGTGGCACTTGGGAGATCAGGGGTCTCTCCTCGGCTTGGTACCCTTGTGGGAGGTTGTTTTGTCTCCTGGTGGCTCCCTATGCACAAAATGGAGATAGTGACATTTAGGGTTTGTCTACAGGGTGCGGCACAGACAGAGAAGGATAATGAGCTCTGCTGGGAGGGAAGAGGGAGGTAATGAACCCTTGGGAAGCTGCAAAGGAGAGGGGCTGGGAGCTGCTATTATGCCAGCAAGTGCATTCAGCTCACAGCTCTGCCTTGTGCCGTGGTCACATTTGGCCTTATACTCCAATATAAAGCTCTTTGAAATACATTGGTGGAAGGAGACACACCAGAGCTAAACACCCAGATTAGCTGTTTCCCACTTCCAGAAATTTATCCCAGGGCTTTTTCTATTGCTGGTACATTGTTCCTCTCCCCTCTGCAGGAATCATCCCTGCCCATCATTTCCTGCCAGGAGCTCTGCAACATTGGCCATGTTCACATTGCTCCCTTCCCAGTTCTTCCTTGGATGGTACCAAAATTCCACATCAGCAATCTGTCTTCATTACATAATATATAAAATATAAATCCTTCCGTTTCTTTACTAATTGAATTGCCTGCCTTCTGCCTTCAATTCTCTCTTGTAATTTTAAGAGCAGAGGCCCAAGCTCCCATCTCCTGCTGCCTGCATTGCCCCATGGAAAGGGAAGGGCTTCAGCCTCTGGGGCTGGTAAGTGGACTTTTCTCATGGCAACCCCCATGCTCTGGCACAAAAAGCCCACTACATGGGTAGTAGGGTGTCAGTGCTATCAATGATGCCTCGAGGGCTGTGTTGTTGTTGCACTTTTGCATAGTTTGGGCACATGTGAAGTAATGCTTATCTCTCCTTAGCAAAAGCAAGTGTAATTGTGTTTCTTACAGCATATCACACCTGCAACACCTTGAAGTGTAATAAAAGCAACTTTTTGTTCAAAGAGTGGGAACTGGTCCATCGTATCCACCTCAAGCTTGCTGCTGGCATTTGCACTTGCCCCCAGGGTCTGAGCCCCCTCCTCCCCTCAAACACTTTTGTCAGGCTGGGCAGACCTCAAGCACAGATGATGTGTGTAGGAAACACTCATTCGTGCTCACAGCACTGAAAAACAAAGCTTAAAAATAGGTACACATAAGTCTGAACTAGCCCAAAGTGTCTAGGAAGGCAAGAAACCCAAGCTTACTGTATGTTGTGAGAAGGGCTGTGCTTCTGAAAGCAGCCTCTTTTAATGAGGTGGTTCAGTAGGTAACGTCAAACCTGTACTTGTTTTCCTTTCCTTCTGATGGTATTGTGGTCAGGTGGTGAACAGCCTGGTCTGTAGAAGCCTTGTAGGTCTTCTCCCTGTGCCAGATGGGATTTTCAGAGCACTGGTGGCAGTGGTGTCTGCTGGAGCTGCCGATGGGTTGGCCATAATGACCCAATGGGACCTTCACAAGCCTTGTCACAAGACACTTCTGTGCAACAGCATTAACCATGTGAGACCATGGAGGCAGTGGCCCTTACAGAAAAGCCTAGCTAGTTTTCTAGAAGTTATAATATCTAAAAATTTCTAATATGAATCAATATGCATGCGCCGCCCTATCAAAGTCAGACCAAGACTTCTTTTTGGTAGAAAAGCTTTTGGAGTGATTTCCAGCACCAGAGGTAAAAGTGTTTATCTAGCCCTCTGTTCCCATGTTCTCCACATTCCATGAGGGGTGTGGAAACACACTTGGCAGCACAGCCCCACTTCTGGCCATGACCCTGTGGGCAGCAGAATCTCTGGGTCCCGAAACTGCCCAGTCTTTCTGCAGAGCCCATTGGCTGTGGGTTTGGATAGGTGTGATCTCTGACTGCTAATCAGGTGGGAGAGGACCTGCCCTCCTGTGCTGCTGGCTCTGGAGGGGATGAGAGGACCACAGGCTGATTTTTCCTAAGTATTCATGGGGTGAAACACACCTTTTACCTCTTACAATGCCAGCTGTCTCCAGGGGTGGGATTCGTGCCAGCAGAGCCTTACAGATGCCCTGTCTCCATCTCACATGGGCTGCTGGCTGGCTCCATCCCAAGCAAAATGTGGTGCCAGTTCCTTGCTGGAAATAGCTGTGCAGACATTAATTAGTTAAATTGAATTTGGTTGATTAATTTTTGGTAATCATCAGTAAATATTTCAGAACAGCCCAGGTGCAGAGGAGCAGAAGGTGCAAGTGCTGCTGCTCCATAGCTGGCATTGCCACCAGGGTTCTCGCTCCTACTGACCTGCTTCTGCTCACAGGGATATTGCTGCTTGGCCAACCTAAATGGCAGGTTTCAAGTGTCACATCATCTCATCTTCCTCTTTATCCCAGGTTTGCTGCTGCAAAAGAGCCTTCTCAGCAAGTATGGGGTTGCAGAGCAGCAGGGGAATGCCAGGAGGGTTGTGGGAGGGCTGTATTTCACTGCCATGGACAGAGAGGAAACAACAGACAGGAAAAATCAAAGTTTTACTGGAAGAGGAGAGGCTCCTGCTCTTCCTGAGGTCCTCGGGAAGCCCTGCCTGGGTCTTGTTGCCTGCAGGGCCCGGATAAGACCTTGGCTGCCACACAGAGAGGCTTCTCAGGACAGGGTGGAAGTCAGCTCAGGGTGTGGTGCAACATGATTATTCTTAATAGTATTTTTCATTAATCACATCCAAGATAATCGTTAAACTATTGCCAAGTAACCAGTACAGACTTGATATCAAACTGCTTATCACATCAATCCCAGTTCAGGCTGGATGTGTGGATTAATAGCTGGAGTGGTTTTGACACATTTTCAATTCTTTTCTAAACGAAAAATGTGTCTTTTTGAATGCTACAAAACTCATAGCACTTGGGAGGATGCGATCACTTCCTTTTTCTCTGCTTTCCTCCTGATTGCATGATTATGAAAGAAACATCTGTTTTGAAGTGATCTGCAACAGAAAATTTTTGTTCCATTTGGATTTGTAATGGACAACTTCTGTTGCACATTCTTATTCTCCCCACCCTGTTGCTTTCCCTTTTTCTCTTGCTAAAAGATGAAAGAGAAAGGAAGAGGATGAGGAAAAAAACCCCCAAGCAAACAAACACCACTGCCCAGACTACAAATACAGACAGAAAATGGGGGCACTGAGGTGTGGGAGGTGTGAAACACCACAGCTGAGTTGGCAGAGCATGTTTGCACTTCAATTCACTTTGAGAAGGTTTGACGTTGCGTGTATATGGAATTTTTTACATTTTGAATCAATGAAAATACTAAAACAGAGATAAAAATTTGGCACTTTTTTTTTTCTCACCAGGGAATAATTCCTGTTGTTTGATAAGCTTGGATGTAATTAATCTGAAACATCAATAATCTATTGACCTATCTATTAATCTATATTAATTATATAAAAATAGGTATTGTTCTGTATCTGTGGTATTTTTTTGATTCTCCCTGTCTCCATTCTTCCACTGCAGAAGAGAAAACCTGTTGTTCCTCTGGAAATCTCTGCCTTTGCATACTGGTAGGCAGCTGCAATAAAAAGCCAGTGAGAAGAAAAGCCTCAGGCACTGCAGCCAACAGATAAGGCCAGTTCTAGTTTGTGAGAGGCTGAAATGTCAGTACAAAAGGCCACCAAACGCTATCAGCTACTGTGGCGTTTGCAGCACTTATGGGACATGGTGCCAAGCAGCAAAAGCTGTGGAAGAGGATCCTGGGATTTGGTGTATCAGTACCCACAGACAGAAAATGAGATACAGGAATTCGAGCCTAAGGGAAGAGGACAGCAAAAAGAAAATTGGCTGCACACCAGAACAACAGGGTGTGCTGGTCACTCCCTGCACACACCATGCAGGAAAGAGGTGAGGATGAGCTGTTTGGAAAGGGAACAAAGCTCCTCGTCCAGGAGAAGTTGTCCTTGGTGGTGGCCTTGCATGTGCTCTGGGACCACTCCCACAGCCCAGCAGCTCTTCAGGTCAAGTCCAAGTCCACGTGATGCAACTGGAACAGCAGCACCTGCATGGTGATTTCCTTTGATGATACTGCAACAGAGAAACAAAACATCCCTTCCTAGGCAAAATAAATAAATAAGTAAAATTCCCTTCCTACAGAAAACCAGAAATATTTTCACATCATTTGATTTTCCACAGGGGAGAGACCTCCCCACAGTATTTTTCTTGGATATGTGCTATTGCTTCTGTGTCCCAGCAGTTAAAAGGATTTAAAATAATGCAGAATTTTTGGTGAAATTCAGATTTTCAGTCAAATTCCTCTGTGAGGTAGAAACAGGGCAAAACATGGTCATCTACAATGGAAATGGCATGGCAGGGAGACACTCTTGGAATGGGTTGACTAATGAAACTGAGCTGTTAAAATAGCAACCTGGTTTCCAAGACCAAAATGAAATACATTTAAAATACAGATATAAAAAGATTCCTTCTGAACTAATTACCTGGTGAAGGAAAAATCTTCTAAAAAATATGCCCTGAAAGAATAAAATATGACAGCTATTTGATCCTGTGACAGACTGCTATCTGTGTCAAACCACAAATTTCTTTCCAGATACCTGTTATTTTGTCCCATTTGTTTTCTGTCCACCAGATTGGAATCTCTGGTTAATATTTTTTAATCAGCTGCATCATTCCAGCTCTCTGGATGAAAGGAAAAGTAGTTCATGAGAAAGATGTAAAGATGCTTTGACTAACCTTGGGAGTGGTTTTGACCAATACCCAGTGGTAGGACTGGGGAATTTAAATATGAATTTTAACAGTACAAGTGCACTTTAGACAATGACCTTTGTTTTTCCCATGCACCAAAGGGAACATGTGCCCTATAGTCTTAAATGCTCCTGTTATCATGCAACTGACATTTACAGGTGACAATTTTCCACATGCATAAACAATTTTTGATATTCAGGCATCGATTCCTGTTCAGGTGGGATCAGAGCTGATACAGCCCAAGTTCTTCTGTGTCCAGTGAAAACATGAGCAGGTTCTTAAAAACTGGGCTAATCCAGAAGTATATTAATTGGAAGGAAAAATTAATCAAAACGTGAAATGTATTGATTTTCTTCTCTTTTTAAAAATTTATTTATTTTTTTTAAATCTGTCTCTTAAACCACTGGTTTCTGTTCTTGTCTGGCTATAAACCTGGTATTTAAGTGCTTTGGTAACTAAATATGTGACTTGGCTGCCTCCATTGACTTTAGCCATGTTGTCCCACCAGCCTCCTCCTGACATTTTATAAGAAATAAAAACCAATTGAAGGAGAGTTCTCCAAAGTCCTGCAGGTCTAAGCAGACTTACAATCCAGAAAACCTTTTCTACATGTAAGCCTTGGTCCAGCAGTGTGAAATAGTATAACATATACATATCATTTGTATTTGTTTTGGCTTGTGGAGGACTCGGGTAGATGGTTCAATGCTTTATTACATGGGGGTTTACATGTCTGGATCCAGATTTTCTAGGATAGGCAGCAAACCCCATGTTAATGAAGCAAGGTAAGTGAATCAAATCCCTAAACATTACTTAATCTTGGTTCAGGTTCAGTAATGAACTCAAAGAAAACCCACACATTTCATGCTCCATGAGCAGTGGTCATCCCCAGCCTGTACCAACTCTGTATCTTGGTCTGTAATGCTTTGACTCCCCATCAAATTTTCTGTGTTACCTGGCACCTCTGAAAGCTTGTGGCACGTCCATTGCCAAAATAGGAGAGAAAAAAAAGAAAAAGGTAAGGAAAAATCTGAATTTCAATGGGGAGAGACCATACATAGTTTTAGAGGAGAAATACTCTGGAAAGCAAGGAAGTGCCATTTCTTTTCATCAAACTGCTCCCTTCCATTGCCAATTTATTACTTCTGCCTTTGACCTCCACGGAGGGCAATTGTGCATGTCCTCACCCCTTATATCACACACTTCTTTTTCCTTCCCCTTCTGCTTTTGCTTTTTTCCCTTCCCTCTCTGCTTTCCCACACGTCACTTGCCCCCTGAACCAGCCGATGGCAGAGCAGCCTTTGTGCCAGCTGGGATGCCGGGGAGACTGGCCCTGGGAGCAGAGCAGAGCCTTGTGGAGCCCCTGGAAGGTGGGAAACCTCTGAGAGAGGCATGGCCAGGCAGTGCCAGGACTTGGTGCACGCCTCCATCCTGGAGAGCTCTATCAAGGAGACTACAAACCTGCAGCAGAAAGATGTCCTGCCAACGTGGGGGCACAGCCAGCTCCTCTATCCCACCCTTCCTTAACTCTCCTGTACATTAACTATTTTCTGGTGATTTTTAGCATCCTTAAAGTAAATTGGTGACTACTTTGAAGATCCATGTGAGAAAATGAAGTGCACACACATACGCACATGCAAACACCTGAGTAGATCCGTGAAGGTATCTGGGCTGCTCTTCATTGTGTTTCCAGAGACTTTGTGTCTGCAGTTCTGGCAACAAATTAATCTGGAGTGGAAAATCAAGTAAGGGTTAATTAAAAAAAAAAAGCAGCAAACTTTGTCCTGTTTGCAATGATTTTGCATCAGTTTCCATGGAAATGGAAGTAGAACAAGCCAAGAGCAGTGGTGTAGCCAACTTCAGCTGCTGGCTTCTAGTTCTTGCTTCTGTTTCCATGGAAATAGATGCCAAATCAGCAAAAAATAAGGTAACTTGTTTTAAGATACTAGAGTTTTAAAGGCTTGTCCTTATTTAACCTCAGTCAGGAAGATAGCTGGTGAGGGGAGACAGCCAGCAGGGAGGTGAAAACTTTTAGAGGTTCTTTCAGCAGCTGACTCTTGTTGAACTCTGCAGAGAGTGAATTCACCGAATAGCCACCGATCTTCAGAAATACTTCGCAAGTTTCCTGCATGTTGTAAGTAAAACACACTTTTCCCTTGTCTTGGATAGTCACAGAAGCCTGTAAGACAGGCTGTAAGACCCAAGCTGACATCTCTTTGCAATGCAACCCTGCAGCTGCCTCCTTAAGGCTGTCTTTGCCTCCAAGAGTTCAGAGAGAGACGTGCTTTTCCCAGTTACAAAATGAAAACTACTTCCATTCCAAACGCAAAACTTTGTGTCTCAACGTATGGAAAGAGAAGCAAAGAAATATTAGCTGGGGGAATTCCTGACAGTGTTTTGCAACAAACATCCCACTTTCCCCCCCCTAATCTCTGAAGGCAAGGTTTCAGTGAGATAAAATAAGTTGACCATAACCAATTGCTTATAGCAAAATGCAGATGGTGAAGCAGACAAATATGAACTGAATCCAAAAAATTTGTAGTTTCAAGAACTGAAATTTCATCCAAAGCTCATTTTTTTAAAAACCAACTTTAGCAGAAAGTTATTTCAAGGTTGGCTTTTGACCCTTAGCTGCTGCTGTGGAAGAACTGTCTGTATTTCTTGGTGGGGAGTTGTGTCAAGACAGATATGAAAGTCCCATCCTCAACCCCATTGTTCTTTGAATTGCTCGTAAATTGGGTTTGTTCCCAGCTATCCTCCACCTCTCCCTTCCCACATAACCCCTTTGCTCACACTCCTCAGGCATCTCTTTAATAGGCTGCAAAGACACCCTAAGACATCAGATCACATCACAGGTCACTTGTGGCCCCTTTTTTTGGTAGCAGAATGTGTCTGGAAGCCGTAGTGTGGGTATATGTCCAAAAAAAATTCTTGGCTGGCATTTGTGGCAAAGTAAATGCAGTTCTAATGAGGCATTCCTTCATTTGCAGTATTACATTTTTCCCTTTAATGACATAAAATCTGCTCTTGCAAGGGCACGTGCTTTGCTTCATGTACTAAGAATATTCCCTTGGGCTGATGAGTGAGTAAATAGATGAGGAGTGCAGGCCAACCTAATTTGAAAGAAGTAGATCAGGCTTAGACCGGGGCCTCATAGTTGTTAATTTTAGGTATTATGAGGAATGTGCTCATTTTCTGACTCGTTTCTGTGGATCTTCTTTGAAGAAAACCCAAGAAACACCAAGATCTTCAAAAATTGCCAAAAAAAAAAAAAGAGAATTTTTTACGTAAGGAACATTTTAAAATATGGGAGATTTTTGTTTTCTTTTTCCATTGCACACTTTGTCTTAAAATTCATGGATCTTGTTCCAGTTGCTTTATCAGACACTTATTGTTGCTGTTGCTGCCATGATGTGATTTTTTTGAAGCTGTTTTTATCCTGTCTGAGGAAGGGGAAACCCTGTGCCATGTTACCTGTAATCCTCCATGGCATTTCACTAATATTTCCTCTGGAAAAGCTTTAGCCTCCCTTTTAATGGAAAAAAAATATCAGGGAAGAAATAGAAAGCCAATTAATACATTTTAAGGGGAGATGGGAGGGTGGTGGAGCTGAGAGCATCACTGATCCCCAGGTGTTTGCAATTCAGCCTTCAGAGTCCCTTTTTAAGTCTTCATTACACAACAGTTCATCGTCCTTCAGCCTTGCAGTGGTGCTTCCAGGCCTCCAGGTCACCAACCTGCATAAATGTCCTGCCCTTCAACTTGCAATGGTTAAATCATGCCAAGTGAAATGGGAGCTACTTGCCAACTCTTCTGCAAACAGCTCAAAGCACCATAACATGACTCAAGGGATCATGAGCACAAACTATGAGAGCAGCACGTTGTGGAGTCAAAACCAAGGGGAAAAAAAGGAAAAAAAAAAAGAGCAAGGTCTGGCATGAGGTATTTGTGGCAAAAAAATTACATGTATGCACTTTTCTGTGAGTTTCATGATGCTGGCAAGTCAACCTTCCTGCAGCACTCTGGAATAAGCTGACATCCCTGTTCTGGGAATCCAGCCCTGCCAGCCCACCCAAATAGGCTGCTGCCCCTGCCATCCCCAGGATGCCACAGTGGGTGGGCACAGAGCATGGCATGGCAGGAGGGTTGGAAACATTCCAGGCAAGCACAGGCTGTCCTCTGCTTTTCCTGCAAAATTACTTCTCCCAGAGCAGAAACCACTCCCAGAGGAGCATCTCATCAATAATGTGGAGCAGCAGCAGCCACCAGGTGCTTGCCAGGAGTGGAGGGAGGCACCATGCTGGAAAACTTCCTTCCCAGGGCTCTGGCCAAAAGGCCATGTAAAAACCTCCTCCCAGAGGCACCTGGTGAAGCTGAATGGTGATTAAACAATGAACAAAAACACAATCACACACAGCCCTGCTGGTAGCCTGTGATGTGATGGGCTGGAAAAAGCAGACAGGGAGAATTTGGGGTTGCTGGTGCCTGCTGGGGCTGGCACCTGAGGATGCTCCTGTCCTGATCCCTGGGGTTGGGAAGACATAATTTCTTCCAAGTTTGGTCTCAGGTCATCATGTACCTCATTTTAAGCTCCATACCCTCCAGGATACTCCTTGCTCTCCCACCTTTATGGTGCAAGTTAGAGTGGATTTGCATGACACCTTGACCCATGACAGCCCCTTCTGCAACTGAGGCAAGGGTTAGAACAGAGAAAATGTGATCAGTGAAGCAGCACAATTGCTTTGCTCCAAAGCTCAGCCTTGACTGGGGCATGACCTTTGTCCAATCACCTCACCAATGGACTTTTAAAGCTTGTGAGTTTTCTCAGTGTCTGCAAAATTTTTTCGTTTAATTTAAAGTCTAATTTGTTCCTCAGTCACAGAGTAAAAGGCACACCACCTCTTTTTTCATCCTTCACCCATGACTAGATAAGGCTGCCTTGTACATGCCTTATAACATGTACCTTTTTATTTTATTTTATTTTTATTGTTTGTACTAATGATTTTAATTCTGGAGGTTTTTGCATTGAAAATGGAAGGCCTGTAGCTTTCACAGCACAGATGGGAGATAAAAGCACCATAATCACAGAGTGGGATCAATGAGACTTTTTTCCAGGAAGATGCTAAAGGCATTATTTGGCATTAACAAAGAAAGGCATAATTAGAAAATAGGCAGAGAAGGCTTTATTCCTGTAATTAATTTCAAAGTTGGAAGTTCCCTAGTGCTCTTCTGTTCAAAAGTGACAGCATATGAACCATTGCAAAAGAGATGTGTCTTAATCATAAATCAGAAACAGGGAGGAAATTGAAACCTGTGTTTCCACTGACTTAAAAAAGAAAAAGCTGTAATCTGGAGTTAATGTGTATTCCTACTGTATGTGAAGAAAAACAATTATAAATAGTTATTGACAGATTATATGAAAGGCAAGAGGAAGATGTAGCCAAACTTGGTTTCCTGGGAGACTGGGCATTTTTCTCCAGACAAAAAATAATGCTTAGAAGTCACTTTGATAGCTTGAGGCTGTGCCTGTGTTTGCAGCTGCTTTTTTTTCTTTTTTTTGCACTTATTTCCTACTATCGGCCCCACTTATGGTCACAATTATTGAAGAAGTGTTCAGCAAACTTCCCATCTCCCATCTTTTTAACACTGTCAAAACTATTTCTGAACAGGAATAACTGGATCTGCTTCAGGAATGGCAGCAGCCACAGATGTCTTGGTTACAGCCTTGCTCCCATCTGGATCTTCAGCTTTTTAACAGGCAACCTGAACATCTCCCTGCATGGTAAGAACAAAAATCAGCAGGGGAAAAAGGCATGCACAGCTTTCTGTATGTTATTTTTCCCTCCTGTCCCTAGTCCTTGGCTGTTGTCCCCATGACCATGTCCACAGCTGAGGTGTGATTTGGTGCTTGTGAAGGCATCAGCCCTGCCACAAGGGGTGAGGTTGGAGAGCTCCAGCATTGATGTTTTAACTTAGAAACACTGGATCCCCTCAAGGCAGCTGGAGCTGTACACAGAACCACACACTCAATCTTTATTTTGTATTTTTTTTTTTAATACTGGCAGCTTTACAATTAGGCTTTTTAGTTTAATCTGAGTTGAACTGATAGCTCTGCATCATGGGTAGTGCTGGCTTGGCTGATGACTGGTGTAGGTGAAGGTAGCTCTCATCGTGCCTCCTCACACCACAAGTTTACTCACAGCCTGCACATTCTTGCAAGTTCCCGTTTGTGTCCATATTTTTTGGGCTGACTTTAGAACAATCACACCTTCAGCTCCAATGCAGGATATATTTATTTATATATACCACCTCTCACAGGGCAAAATTTTGCATGTGCACACACACTCACACTCTCTTTGTACCGACTTCCATGCTCATTTGCTTATGAGGTTGGTTAAGTCTCTTTGCTTATATTCCACTCCAGCTATCTAGACCTTCAGCGTGGTGGCAGGTGAACTTGGCATCTCCCTTTGCAATTGGATCAAAATATGCATAAAGGTAAGAAAATTACATACAGATTCTACATGGCTTTATTTTTTTCAGAGTTCATTTAAGGACAATCCTTCTTTTAAGTCCCATTTGTAAGGTCTCTTGCTTAATGCAAAGAAATATGTGTGTGAGCTTATCACAGAGCTCTACCCAGCATTTCACAATATGCAGTTAACATTTGCTGATGGCAGCACTGGTGGAACGCTCTGTGTTTCCTAATGCATAGATAGAATGTTTAAAACAGCAGTTTCCTTTTCTATTACTTGTTTATTTCTAGATTCTGTCCTCAGTGCATGAGCTTCAACACTTTGCTCTCAAGCAAGTGATGCGATTTAAGTTCTCCTGGAGGTATTTTTTACATATGCAGGAATTAAAAACATTATTTGTGTGTGTCTCTGGCAGAACCACTTCTTCTGGAACCACTAATGGTTTTCTTACCTCACAACTATATCCAGGGAATGTTCCTGTATTTACCATTCCAAGTCACTACAGTGATGGCTTAACTCAAGACAGACGAGCTGCCCTTCTCCTTCCAATAAAATGATTTTCTCCTGATGTGTGGTCCAGTCTCATTCTTGAACGTAAGCTGGGAAAATCACCCCATTCACTGTCAGTGGATAGTCTTTGGCCTGCATTTGTAGTGCAAGTCCTCTTTTTGTTTTATTCATCCATCTCTTCACAAAACAAAGTTTATTAACGTTGGCAGAAAAATGATTTAGACTTTAATTGGATGATTCCTTTTAGAAGGTAGCAGTAATTACTTTTGAGTTATAGTGTTAAATCAAGTTTGCAGAAAGACATAAATAGTCAAGTACCTAAAACATCTAAAATAATATACAGGATAAGACAAAAGAAAAAGGCTCCAAAAGTTACAATATTCCAAAACATTTAGATTTGATACTAACACAAGCAAAAATACTTGCTTAGAATACAACTTAAAGATGTGACGGGATAGAATGTCATAGGACACAATGTCATTCCTTTACTGCCCATGTAAGATGCGTGATGAGACACTGCAAAACAAAAAACTTCAAAGATGACTTAATAATATCTTGATTAATGTAAATTTTATGAAACATTCAAAAGGATATTAACAGATTAGTTCAAAGTATAAAATGTAATATTTTTTTGAATACGTATTAAAATTTTATCTCTCATTGGCAAATGTAAATGTAATATTTAGCTAAATAATTGACCAAACCTCCACTTCAAAACCTTTCAGTAGGTGATCAGACTGCAGAATTAACTTTAGTATAAAACTCCTAGAACCTTTTGATTGTCTTCCCAATTGTCACTTGGAATTGATCATAAAAATTACAGTAGCAAACTTCAAATTATTTGAACATCCCTAGAGCTAAGAGGCAAATGAATTTAAATTTCTTTTTTGTTATTGCACTATTCCTGCTCTTTGCTCCTCCAGAAGGAAGAGCAACGTTTTGGCTTGTGCTAGAAGGGAGTCCAACTTGACTGCAGGCAACTCCAGCCTATGGAGGGACCCAAAATAGACACCTGGCTCATTCCCAAGCAATAGTTTCCAAGTGAACCAGCTCACAGCTCAGTCTCAGCGATCTCTCCCTCACACAGAGACAGACTCTGCCTCCTTGTTCATGCTCAACAACATGTTAGTCCTCAGTTAATTACACGGGCTGCACCCAGGATAAAGCATTATTCTCTGGAAATAGGTTTAACACAACCTAGATCTCCAAAATGGTCTTTCTTTGTGGGGATAAACCTCACTTGCTCCAACCCCTCCAATCACCCCCTGTGATTGTCCAATTCAGCCTCTGCTGGAGCACAGAAAAATTCTCTCTTTCAGCCCAAGCCATCCCGTGGTGGGCAGCAGAAGGCAGGTCTGTGTGGGATGCGCAGTCCATAGACTGTCCTGAGCTGCTCCCAACCCCTTCTAAAGATCTAACACACTGTTGGTGTTGTTTGTTGGCGAGGTACTCTGGTCTTCAGAGCAAGAAAAAAATAATTGAAATTCATGGGTTTTCTTTGCTGTGAAAGGGAAATTAGTTTCTTACCCACTCCTCCTTCCAGACTGGGATATGACTCAGTCTCTCAGAGTTTAAAGATGATCAGAGCCGATACTGGGTTTCTTTTGTGAGATGTGTTGTAGCTGTACTAAACACTGAGGATAAAATTACTTTCTGATGCTGTCTGCAGTCTTCTTCTTCCTGTCTGTTACATAGCTGGAGGTAGATTGCTTTTCATCCAAATTTCAGTCAAATTCATAGTTTTAGGACCTCCCATCTAATGCAACCTAAAATTCTTCTAGAAAAATTAAAACATACTCGTGCAACTTGGGTAGAGCTGATGACTGCGGAATATACATCATGGGCAATGGCATGAGAAAGGTTTGATCTGCTTGGCTTCAAAATGAAAAATATCTCAGGGAAATGGGGGTTATTTGTAGTGCTAACAATGCATATTTTTGAGGGTCTCTGGTTTCCTGCGGCGCCTCATCCTTGAGGCTCTTTATTGTGAACGTGTTGGCACACATCCTTTTCCCAAGCCAAAAGCCACCTGGCAGTTACAGCAGGAAGAATGAAAAGCAACATCCCACATCCAATGGTAAATTCTCAACCTATGCATGATTTGTTGTAACAATATGCCCATTTGTTCTCCTGCCGTGATAAATTACTAGTGTTTGGACTATGCTGTAGGAGGAAAATGATTTCATAATACTCCCTAAACTTACACTCCAATGCATGAAGGTTTCTCCTTTATTTTAAAATATGAGAATATCTAAGGCAATATGCTCCCCATGTAGACTTGAAACAGTTCTGGAAGCCATAGGTTTATTTTGCCTCTGACATAACCTTTAACTTAAAGTAAACATACAAGCATTGCAAAAAAACCAAACCAAACCAAACTTTAAAAAATTAAAAATACTAGTTATTAATTTTGGGTGCCTGGTTTAAAATACTTTGCAGATGTACTGATTTTCAGATCGTTGTAACTGAGTACAGTTTGAACACACCTCCTAAGGCATTTTGAGCATCATATCCCAAAGCAGAGCACTCACTAGGATTATTTGCTTTTGAAAATCTTGACTGGGAGTGACACTGCTGTTAGCTAGATTCCTTAACTCCAGGTAATACTCGCCAGAAATGAACTGCCTCTCTGTACACATGCTCATGTCTTTTTAAAATCATACTTTAAATGTAAGGTGCTTGAGCTCACTAGCAATTCCCTGAATTCTTGAGGTTCAATCAGCACACTAGTCCTTATATGTAGGAAGCCTCAAGATGGCACTCTTGAACTGTAGAGTTTTTCAGGGAGTCTGTCTATGATTTTTTTGCAAGGGGAAAAAAAAAAAGAAATTCAATCATGAGTGTGAACCTGTGCATGAATAATCAAAGCAAATATCAAGTAAAACAGCAATATCAGACTAGGGCATCAAAACCTATCAAACTTCACATGGCAAAATTTATCTGAAAGCAATAAAAATTAGTGTTGATAAACCCACAAATTTTGTGAACAAATCCATGGGTTTTTTTGAAGTTTCTTCCAGCTTTTCCCTTACTCACCATCCCTTATTAACTACTTTCTTTTCTCTCATAGAGGATCTCTTCATGTTACCTTCTGAGGACCCTGAAGCTGGTAAGGTGCTGCTTGGGTTTGGTTCTCAGATCCTCCTTCCGTTGTCTCCCTGTGCTGGTGTCTGTGACAAAAGGCTCTGGTGGCTTCTCCCTTGCTATTCCTGCTTCCTCCTCGTGCAGCGTGGGGACAGAGGGAGGAAGGCTTGACATCCCCAAGCACAGAGGGTGAGGAGGGACAGCTGTCTGGCCCTCATTTGGGTGCTGTACAGCTCACCTACTCCTCACCAGCCTCACATGAGCTCCTTGCTTTTTTAGCTTTCACTTCTCACGTGTTGCAGCATCATTTCCTTGCATCTCCACCAGGCTCCTGGGTGTAAATCCTGTGTGGGGCTGTGTCAGCACTGCCTGGGGATTGGACACAGCTGCTGTGCTGTGGCTCCAAGGCAGTTATGGAGCAGCTGGCTCCAACCCAGGCACTGTGGTGAGTGGGGAAATTCTGGTACTACCAGGTGGTTAGCCCTGTTCTGTGGGGCAACAGGGGCCCTCCCCAACCCAAACTTCTGTGAAAGAGGAGCTGGGAAGGGGAGCATCAGCTCCCTGCCCTCACAGAGCCTTTCTCCCTCTCTTCCTCTGCATCCTCCTCTTATATAAGAGGGATTTTTGTAGAAGTCAGAGAAATGCAAGAGGAAGCAGCCATGGGAGGAAAGAGCAAGACCATGGTGGACCTACCCTCACCTGCAAAGACTTTTTGGTGTTTTTCTCCCATGGCATTCTTGCCTTCCCTCCCTCAGCAGTTTTCCTCAGCTGTTGCTTCTCTCCGTGTTGACTTTGGTGACTCGTGGCCTTGGCTGTGTCTTGTGTGAGGTCAGGGGCATGGCTGGCACCCTCCCAGCCCACCAGCCAGCCTGCCTTGCCCGTCGCCCTCGGAGCCACCACGGATTGGGAGCCAGCTGCGAGCGCTCTTACGAAACCCTCTGCTGACTCACCCTTCCCTCGCCTGCCGAAGTGGAATCATGCCTGCCTTTAAAATTCACACTGCAGCATTACATGACATATTTGTCCACTTCTTTTCCCTGTCATGAACGCTTCAGGTAAGCAGCTGTGAGGTTGCTGGAAAAGATATCAGGTTTTTTCCTTTGCTCTAGGGTCACTGAAGAAAGCATTTTTTTTCTGTTCTGCTTAAATATGAATCCGTGGAAAAACTGGGAACTGCATTCTGAGTTGGTATAGATGTGTCCCAAGGTGGGAAGCCCTGGTTTTTTAATGGCATCTGTGTCTCCCACATGTTGTTCTCTCAGGTATGTTGTGTGAGCACAGTGTCCTGTCCACTTAGGGCAGCAGACTGATGCCTCTGAGGGTGTCTCATCATGTCAATGTTCTTTCCTGTCATCAGTCTCCACTGAACCATGGACTCAGACAACTCTCTGTGGGTCAGGTTTTGGGACCAGCACTGTGAGGTTTCTCAGTTACTGTGGCTGGATCACAGACATTATTTACTTGCACCCTACTTTGCAGAGCCAGTGTCACGAGATGAGTCTTTGTCCAAGCCAGGCTCTGGCACAACAGCTACCCAAAGCAAGAGTGTGATGAGTGATGGGTTTTAGAGATGGACAGACAGGTAAAAAATGAGTGAGATTTTGTCTATATTGAGCCAAACCACAAAGCTTTTTGTTTGTTTTGTTCTGGTTTGGTTTGGTTTTATTATTATTGTTTTATTTTTTTTACTACATGTTGATCAATCTGAGTTTCAGGTTTGCTTCTGATTTCATTACTATTTGATTTAGTGTTGGTTTTGACTCTGATTCATCTGACAATTTAAAAATTTGTTTGCTTTATAAAACAGTAGGCTAATTTTTAATAGGGAAAAAACTTATGAGTTGAAGGTTTTGATGTTTCCCAAATTTAACAAAAAGTTAGTTGCTTTTTCCAAAGTAATACATTTGAATGCAACTTTAAGAAAAATGCCACCTATTTTTTTTTCTTTAGGAAAAACTATTTGTCAATTATGACAAGTCTTATTTCTTTAATTTTGTGATGATTATTAAAACAGTAATGAAAGCATGCTTTGGTAAGTGATATACTACTATACCTTGTTTTTTCCATGCTTCAGAGTTGAGTAAAACAGAGACATGGATAGATACTAGTTGTTTCAAAGGTGCTGAGAATGCCTTTTAAGCACAACAGTCAAGAGGACATTTTCAGTCCCAGAAGTCTATGTTCTACCATTAGAGAACTTACTAGACAACTTGAGCAGGTTGATGGTGTGGCTGGCAATCTATCAGCTTCCAGAAAGATCTGTGCTCTAGTCTCTGCCTTTCCCAGATCAACTCCACCTAGTGAAAAGCATCATTTTTCTGTCACTGCCATTACACTGGTCATCTGCAGATCTCAAGTCTTCACATACTCCCACATTGCTGCCTAATGTGAATGAATTCTGGGGGCTTTACATGTATAACACCCCTCAAAACTTCAAGCAATCTTTGAGCTTTGTACTAGAATATTTTAGTTTCAACAGCTGTGAGATGAAAACTAATGCTCCTCTCTGTCTTAGACTGGAATACTGATTTGCAGAACTTCTTACTAGAGGACATGGTAGATATTTTTAAATCGTGCTTCCTCTTTAATGTGGAGAGCCATCTCTGGGAAAGTTTGCAAGATCAGGCCCACGGTCATCATTTAGTCAAACTGCATAATTCTTAGGTCTTTTAATCTTTTCTCATAAATCAATCCTCCAATCCCCTTAGTCGTATTTGTTGCTCGTCTCTGAATTCCTTCCAATTTTGCAATTTACATTATAATTAAGGCTTAGTGAAACTGATGAGAAAGTGATTTTTGGGGCCAATTTTTATGCTGCTTGTAAATACTCAAGATCTTGCTTTCCACACGATCATGAGGGCCCCCTGAACTTCGTGATGATGGCAGGGACCAGAGAAACTCCCATTCCTGGGGCAAGGACAGATGTATTCCCAAGTTCTCCCATTGTGGCTTGCCACTAATTAGTATGCATTATCCCATTGATTTCCATGGGACTGTAACTGCCTACAGCACAATTCACAGCGAATAAGGACAGGAGGATCTGCCCCAGCCTGCACCTGGTATCACTAAATCACTGCCTGATCTTACTCAAGGTGAGTAGAGTTGGGAGGCAGGCGGGGAATGGGTTGTAATGGGGCTGTTTGGGGAAAACCAAAAAGCATCAGGCAGAGATGTCTCTGCCGGAATGGCTGTGCTGGTGGAAGACAGTGCTGGGAAAAAAACACCTTCTCTGGGTGTTTTTGGCTGCCATAACACATTCTGTGGGCAGCTGGGGTAAATGGTGAAGTGATAGCCTGTACCCCATGATTGTTGCCCCACACCCCTCACTGCTCTCAGCTCTGCCAGGGCTCCACTCACCCACCCTCCAGGTAACTGCTGTCTGGAAGAGTGTACACACAAATCCAGTGGGACCAAAGGTGTTTTCCTGATGGGAGGACTGGAGAAGATGTATGTCTGGCAGAGAAGCAGCCGCTTCTGCCACAACCATCTCCCCTGTTGCTGCTGCCTCACTGCGGGGACATCTGCCCACGGCCAAAGCTTGCCCTGGCACTGCACATGGAGAGGATGAGAGACCACACATGATCCTTCATGCTGGGGAGAGAATGTGGCCATCCTAAAGACCTCATGGACTGAACCAGTCTCATCCAGCACAGCCAGCTGGGGTGTGTTCTTGTCCATGGGTGGAAGGGTTGCTCAGGGTAAGGCCATCTGTGAACCTTTGTGGAAGAGGCCTGAGCAACGGGTCCTTGATATCCCTCTCATATCAGCTGCCAATTATTCCTCACAAGGGCTCAGAATTGTTTTGTGATCCTGTTTTTCAACTTTAAGTTTTTCTTTTCTTATGTGATAGCTGCAGTGGATTGGAAATCTGCCCCACTGGCAACAGGCTGAAGACTCCTGTGAGAGTCTTAGCTCAAATGCAAGCTAGAAAACAACAGAATAAATAGCTGAAACCCTGCCTGCCTGTTTTATGCCCATAGCCATACCAGCCATATTGACATTTTGGTTCTGCTTCCTCTGGGTGCACATGAGAAGCTATGAGTGCGTTTTTCTAGTCTCAGTCCCTCCGGTTAAAGAAAATTAAGATTTTCATGAGCCTTCCACTCACTTTTCTTCAAATATTTTGAGATTCCTATGGGAAGTATTTCCTATTGCTCTTACAATACTACTTTATAATAATAATTATTATTGTGTTGATTAAAACACTATTTTATGTACAGCATAAGTGCTAGAACCAGAAGCAGAATTAATGCTCCCATTCAGAAAGTAGGAGACAGTGAATCCTTCAATAAACAGACAGTACCAGTGAGGGAGAGCCATTATCTCCATTCTGAGGTGAAACTCATCCTGCTGATATTGAACAGGAGCTGGGTTTGGGGAGCCTCTGGAACAGAGCCAGTCTCAGATCCTAACCCAAACAAGCCTTTTCATAGATACTTTCTGATACAACATGTGCATTCCAGCCCTCTCAAACCAAAGAGTCACCACATTTGCTGACTGATGTCTCAGATAAGGACTGCGTGGTTGTCTGTGCCACGTTGCCAGGAAGAGAGACCAACAAGTATATTCCCTGTCCAAATGTATCACCATGGCAACTAAAAATTGTATTTTGGAATACTGTAGTACCTTGATTTTATAATGATTCTCAGGCTCTATGATCTCCAAAGGTTCCTTCTTCCTCAACAGTCCTGTTTCTGTGACAGGAGAGAATGGTTTGACAAAATGTGCAGTGCTCCTTTAAAACAATTTCCTTTAATCAGAAAGTTATGTTTTCACCGTGATATGGGTTTTGCTTTGTAAGTTTATTGATATTATTAAATTAAATTATTATCCCGATTTATTAGTGATTGCAGTGGTTGGCCAGGAAGGCAACACCTGGAAAAATTCCCCAGAAATAAGAGGTTATCTGGATTCAGATGGTGTTTTCTGTTTGTGGGGTATCTGTCCCGCAAAAGTCCAGAAGTCAAGTTCATACTTGAGCCTAGGCCCACCAGTTGCTGCTGGGGTTGTGATGGACCATGTTTTCAATCTTCTTCATCACTATTGAGATGCTTCTTGAAGGCAATGTCTTCCCTGCACGGTGACAGAGTCACACTTGATATGGGGTGAGAAAACAGCTCTGTTTGCATGTAGAAGTGGCTTATTGTGGGTCTCCTTTTCACTGTCCTCTCTGCCAGGGGAGCGGTTTCTCTCACCTGCTTCAGGCAAAGCAAACTGGCGTTATAAAATACAATGATTTAAGCACTCCCAGTTTGGCCACTCCCTCCTATGACTGAGCAGGGTAAGAAGGGGCTCAGACAACCAGCTCTGCTGGCAGGTCAAGGGTACTAGAGCCTTTAGCTTGAAGGGGTAACAAGCAGCTATGGAGTGGGTGAGCAACAATAATCTCTTCCAGCACCCTGAAATGGAGGATATTCAGACCTTCAGGACAAATTCCTCCTATATGAATCTTTGTAGCATCTTCCACCAAGACAGAGTTTGATTTCTTCTTCTCTACACAAGGTGCAGAATGTACAAAGATTCTCCCTCAGTAGTGTGGGAGTATGGAAAATGGCAGTCAAAACAATGACTGCAATGTTAAAATTTCAGATTTTTAAGTCCTGTATCAATTTTGTCTGATCTTCAGTAGAAAGGCTTAAATTCACAGAGCTGCTTGCTGGTGTTCTGACGAATTTAAACCAGTGATTTAGGATGAAGAAAATATGATCTGGCAAATCACTCATCTCTTTTGTTATTTTTTCCCCAAGGACAAGCATTAGTACTGGTACTTTTTGAACTGAACCAAGGTGCTGTGTTAACAGCTGCAAAATTACTGGAAGCAACTTTGGAAATAGCCAATATGTGCCAATTTGCTCTAGCTGTGCCTTTCTCCTGAGTTTCTCTCTTAATTTCTGGAAACTCTATTTTCATTTAACAGCTGACAGAGTTGCAGGTGCTGTGATGGGGAAGGAAAACCTCAAAAATGAGAAATTAAGGTAAGTAAGGAAGATATGAGCCTTCAGACAGCCTGGGACCATAGCTCCACGACATGTCAAGTGGCTCGTTACCTCATTGAGATATTCATTCATCATGTTCCTGGGACTGATACTGAAAACTCAGTGTTAATAATTGTGGTGTTCCTGTAAGAGAGGAAGAGGATAATGCCACAAATCAGTAACATTTAGAAAGAGCCATGATTTGTTATTCTGCCACTTTCAGGGTCAGGAAGAGACTGAGCTCAAGAAACCCAAGATGCTTCTTGACACCCAAGAAGAGCAGATCTATTGGTCAGAGCCGGGACTTTCACAGGATGTTCTTGTTGAATATGGCTGAGTCTTGTAACCCTTCTGTCTCCACTTCTCCAGGCAGAACTGTCCCTCTCAGATCAGCTAGTCAATAGATCAGCTTAACTATAATATCAGACCTAAAAAGGGAGATCCAAGCAGTTCAAACCACAACACATCAATTTTTTTAGATGAACAATTTACTGCAAATGATGTGCCACACCAGCACCCCCAGCTGGAAGCCAGTGATAGGACTGATACACAGTGTTTGAACACATCCAACACTGAAGCCTTTGAAGTTGTGAAATGGTCTTGAGAAGACCCTGGCCAGCAGCTCAAACCACAGAATCACAGAATGGTTGAGGCTGGAAGCAACATCTGGAGGTCATCTATCCAACCCGTCTGTTCCAGCAGGGTCACCTAGAGACGTTACCCAGAACCATGTCCAGGCAGCTTTTGAATATCTCCAATGACAGAGATTCCTCAATGTCCCCAGGCAATCTGTGCCACTGTAACATCACCCCCACAGTAAAGAACTTCCCTGGTCTTCAGGCAGAACCTCCTGTGTTTCAGTTTGTGCCCACTGCCTCTGGTCCTGCCTCTGGGCATCACTGGGAAGAGCCTGTCTCTGTCCTCTTTTCACCCTCCCTTTGGATATTTATATACACTGATGAGATCCCTGCTGAGCCTTCTTATCTCCAGGCTGAGCAGTTCCATCTCTCTCAGTCTTTCCCCACAGAAGACATGCTTCAGTTCCTTAAATATCTCTGCGTGGCATTTTGCTGAAGCATCTCCAATATGTCCAATGCTAAGCAAGGGGGAAGGATCACTTCTCTCCACCTGCTGGCAACGCTTTTTCTAATGCAGTTCAGGATTCCTTTAGCTACCCTTGCTGTCAGCTCACATTGTTCAACTTAGTCTCTACTAAGACCCCAGGACCTCTTCTGTAAAGCTGCTTTCCTGCTGAGCAGCCCCTACCATGTACTGGTGCAAAGGGTTGTTCCCCATCCAGTGGAGTATTTTGCACTTTCCCTTGCTGAACTTCACAATTTCAATGTCCATCCATTTCTCCAGCCTGGCAAGGTCCCTCTGGATGGTAACATGACCCTCTGGCATATCAGCCACCCCTCCAGGTTTGGTGTGATCAGCAAATGTGCTGAGGGTACAGACTGTCCATCACCCCTGTACTGACGCCTGGGGAACACCACTAGATACTCCCTCCACCTAGACTTCATGTCACCATGATCACCATCCTTCAGGCCAGACTCTTCAGGTAGATTTTAGTTCACCTCACTGTCTGCTCGTCCAGGCCATTCTTTGTCAACCTGACTATGAGTATCTTATGTGGGCGAGTGTTCAATGCCATACTCAAGCCTAGGCAGGAAATGTCCACTGCCTAACCCTCCCCTCTCCTCCCAGGCCAGTCATTTCATCATACAGGTTCGACCATAGCTTCCACTTGGTGAAGCCACTCATGATGACTTCCTTGTCCTTCATGTGCCTGGAAATTAGCTGCCTTAACAAGGATGGAGGTGAGGCAAGTTGACCTGGAGTTCCCTGGGTCTTCCTTCTTGTACAGGCAAATAGTTGCTCAGATCTGTGAATAATCAACTTCACCCATTTTTAGGCTTACGAAAGCCTAAAAAACCCAGTATTTCTGTGTTCATTGAGAACAGGAATTAGACTAAGACATGTCAACCAAATCAGTCCTGTGAGGTGTCTCTAGAATCCCCCCAGAACATAAGGCTGCTAACAGGTACAAACATTCAGCACCTTGCTGCCTTGTGGAGCTTGTGGTCCAAACACAGAGCATGGGGAGAGGAGATAGAGAGCAGTGAAGTAGTTTCCACAAGGTTGTTTTAGAGGGTCAGTGCAAAAGTTGCATTGGGAGCTCAGGGAAAGACCTGAAAATAGTGAAAATTGGCTTGTATTCTGGAGCAAGGACTTTATCACTGTAATTTTTTTGTCCTGTGTGGTACAAAGGCACCTGTGCTGGTCCTCTAACTGCTGGCAGGTACTGTTCTGTGCCCTGCTTGTCCTGCTTAACCATTTGCACAAACTAAAAGAATGGGAGAGAGATTAAGAGTTGCAAGGAGGGGTTTGGAAAATTTCATTGCTATGGATGTAGGAAATAGTGGAAGGGAAACCTCCCTGGGACAGATAATTGATAGACATTCGAAAGGTCTCCCATACTCTGTGAATTGTCATAGGTCTGCCCAGGGGATGCCCAGTTCTTCTGTCATCTTTGGTTTGGGGAATCATCTGCCAGAGCTGGGACATCCCTGACCCTCTTCTGACCAGCTCCTACAAGCTGAGCTTGATTGGTAACAGCATTTAGAGTGAAGGGTCCAAGAGATCAAAAACTACTTGCAAACTTTTGCATTCAAATATAAAAGTGGAGGACCAACCATGCTTTATCAACCTTTCCCCCTTAAATATTTCTGATGACAGTTTGGTCTTTTCTGCCCTTCAGACAGAGCATTTATCACAGTTGTGCTTACCGTGCCTCCTGGAGTCTTTTCACCTGAGATGTGCTTGTTGAAAACACCATCACAGGTTAGAAGAAAAGTATCTGGAAGGAAATTTTTAATGTTTTTATGCACCAAGTTTTGTAGGTAAGTTCTTTTCTCCACGTGGTGCTTAACTCTTACCAGGTCAGATCACCCATGTTTCTGGACCGGTGCTCGTTTCTGGCACCAACCAGAGTCAGAGGATGGTGGGAGCTGCTTCCCCCTGACCCAGGCCATAGAGCAGTTAGGCAATCATGCAGGGGGATCTGTGTCTGTGTGGGGCTGCTGATGGTGGAGAAACCAGTGCTATCAAAGTGGCAGGTTAAAAGCAAGAGGAGAACTTGCCTCTCTCTTTCATGCTGTCATGTCTGCTTCTAGTTCAAGCCCTGCGATGCAGCTAATCAAGAGAGGGAGTAGCAGAGAGATCATCTGGGCAAACAGAGGCCAGTATTTGATTTGATGATGACAGTGCAAGTGTCTTATCTTGCTTTGGTGGTCAAGTGACCAACCCCTACCACCCAGCCTTCTGTGCACCACAGACCGACCACAACGTGCTGGGGAGCTCAAAGTCACCACAAAGGTCTTGCCCTCCCAGCTGCCTTTGAGGAGAGCTCCAGAGAGGGAGAGGATGAGCGTGTTTGCCCACAGGCGAGAGAATGAGCCTGGAAGGAGCATTCCTGCAGAGAATGGGGGAGTTTCTTTTCCTGGCAAAGAGTTTGAATTCTTTGCCAAAGCTTGTCACCACCTTCCAAAGCACCGGGCTGTTCTCTCTCCCATGCTGGTATTTGGCTCCTGCCTTCTGTCCTCAGCTGCCGAGAAGTTCCCCCTGGTTTTGGCAAAGGAGAGGAGATCCTGGCTTGGGGCTCAGCACCCTCCTGAGCTGGAAGGGGAGTTGCTCAGATGTTCAGGGTGCATTGGATGTGTCACCCTGGCTGCCATACACTGCTGCAGGGCTCTTTGGCACCCATGGCAATATGAACACGTCCTTGGGTGTTTAAACCCATTTCATGCACCATTCTCTGGTGGGGGGAGGTGTCTGCTGCTCTCACCAACATTTGTCCCAGA
The DNA here is from genome assembly GCA_013396655.1 of Campylorhamphus procurvoides. Classification (NCBI taxonomy): domain Eukaryota; kingdom Metazoa; phylum Chordata; class Aves; order Passeriformes; family Dendrocolaptidae; genus Campylorhamphus; species Campylorhamphus procurvoides. The sequence goes on along the minus strand of WBMV01008405.1, from coordinate 743,166 downwards.
GGTGCAGAAGCAGAATTTGGGAGGGTGATAGATGAGCTCAGGGTAGTGAAGGCTGAAAGTGCTGCTCAGCCCTTGGAGACCCGGATCTCCAAGGTGGATGAGGGAGTCAGTTCAAGCACTGCAAAGAGGAGGGAACTGCCTTCAGTGCCTAAAATGTACATAACTTTCAATGTATGTATGTAGGCCATTTTGAATTCGCCTGGATGGAGCTCTGGTGTTTGGGTTTTTTTATTCTTTATAGTAGGAGCTACCATAAGGTAAGGTAAGTGTATACAGTTTTTTAAGAAAGGACCATATATAGCCTCAGAGAATGAATATATTTTGTATTAGTAAATTGGGTAGTATTCTTCCCTTTGAAGTATGTTTTCTCAACTTCTACCCCCCCATCACACTAAGAGACTGATTTTAGCTATTTCAAAATGCATGTATGCATAGATGTAGACACATGCTGTCTCCTTTTCTGCTTTAGTCCCTTGGCAGTACTATGGTTACCCTGAATGAAAATCCTTTAGGAGATGTTCCAGGAGAAATGAAGATGTTTCCATCAAACCAAAAAGTGAATGCAAATAACATTTTGAACAGAGTAGTGTTGTCCAGTAGAAACAATGATTTGCCTCCCTGCATGTATCTTGGAAAAACTGATCCGTGCTGTTCTCCATGCTGGGATGTGGTATCATAATTTTAAAGCTACATATAGTTAGTTTGGATGGGGTTTTTTCCCTTTGTTTTACAGAGAAGAGGTATTCCTCAAGGAAAATTTTCAGAGGAGCGATCAATACACAGAATGAATTGTCTGTTGTTAGCTCTGAACTGCATATCTGGAGACAGTACATTTTTGTACTCCAGGGTGCTCTAACAAGCATCATAGCTGAATCATAATAAACATTTGATTTCCTTATCAAAAGCACATGTACACACACAAACAAACATATTTCACCCTATTTTCAATGTCTTTGACAGCATAAAATTTAAATACCTGAGTCAATTTGTAAAGCAGATATAGTACAAAATCCACAGCCAGACCACTAGGATTCAAGTATCTAAGACTTTAAGAAACAGAATAGAGCCAGGAGACATGCAGTTGCATAAATGCTCCATTCTCTGCTTTCCTTGATTTCAGAAGGACTTTATAAAAAAAATCCCCTACCATCTGCTATATCCCCACCTATAAGGCATGCTTGTAAATCCTTTTGATGTATAGATCATCATTTGGGATTAAATTTTCATATATGCTTACCAGTTTCTTCTCACCTTCCCATTCTGCTTCCATGCTCTTGCTTAGGTAAGATGTCTACCCATTTGGTGGAGATCTGCTTCTCTGGTGCTCCCTCTTGTGGGGTTGGCTATGGAAGAATTAGAAGAGCACTCTCTCCATGCATATCCAGTTAAGGCTGCTGGAGATTATCACTTCCACCAAATACTTTGGCTGGAGCTCATCTACCTGGGTATGTGGGGAACCCTGGTGAGTTCCTGCTGTTCCCTTAGCAAGGGTTTGCTGCACAGTTACACTTCTACCCCCTGTCCCTGTATACTCACAAAGAAATATACACATAAGTAAGTATACTAACTAGCAAATAGTTGGTGTTGAATCCTACTGAATCAGTTATCCAAGATGAATAAGAAAAATTATCTCTGGTATAATGAAAAGCTCCTTTCTGTTCTTTAGACCACCCTTAATTCGATCAGCCTGCTGGCCAGGACTATGTATTACTCTGCTGCAAATCCCACTTTGTTCTGTTTTGCTGTGGGAACTTCTTCATTTTGATCTTGCTAAAAAATATTTTTACTCATTTGGCAGGTACAGAATGGGGAGGACTGTGATCCATTAGGGTACAAACACTTGCTGCTTGTTTCTAAATCTTACCTAAGCATAAGCTTTTTGCTTAAATGCATCTGAAATCTGACATTTCAAAGTACAGTCTTTTGTAAATTAGAGGGAACTGAAACTGTTAGACTTGCAATCTGGGAGCTGTTAGATCCACAGGGAATGTACTTCTCTGATTTGTATTCCCAGATTTTCAGACAGTACTCAGAGGAGAACTGGGTTGAACCGCTGAGGGTGATGGGAGCAGGACCCAGAGATGTCCATGGTGAAAACCTCCGTACCAACACATGATAATTGAAAGTCCTTAGAGGTACAGTTTAAGCAGATGAAGAGAAGGGAAAGGCAGATATAGAGAAATGAAGTTCTTTCCTCAAAATGATGCCAAACTGTGGTGATAGAGCCAGGTTTTAATACCAGGTTTTGAAAATTCTAGTCCAGTGTCCTATGATGTGTCCTGCTACCTGCCAACACTTGTGGAATATGTCTCTTTCTGTATCACTGCATATCTCTCTCTGCCTATACAGACACATCTGTATGAACATACAGAGTTCTCTATATAGACAGATAATTCTTTATGCTTTTACTAATTTGTCATATATACCACATTCCAAACAATGTAAATATTTTAAATACTTTATTCTAAATGCTATCTGTTTATTTTTCTCTGTTAGAATTATCCAGAATGTCACACACTTTTCCTTCCCATTTTGGAAAGGAAACCTTTCTTGCCTGCAGAGAAAAAGGCAGTGATATTGAAATTTCCACAAAGAGTGTTTGTCCCTTGAGTGTTCTTGCAGGCATTTGCGCTGAAGAGAAGTTAACACAAGCAGCATTTTACATGAAATATATTCCCATTGCTGCTTGATGCTTGCGATGCTGCAGCTCCCCATGTTTGCCAGCCCTCCAAGGAACCCTACAGCACAAATAAGAAAGCCAGGACTTAATATTTAGATTTTATTTTTTTTAAGAAAAAGGAATAACACTTGAAGCTTTTTCTTTTATATGCAACACAGCAGGGGGAAATGGTAAAGATTTGCTTTGGGATCGCTTTAAATCAACTTACTTAGTCCTGTGTGGCTAGACCAGTCTTTGCTTTTGGTGAGGACTCAGGCAGGTGGGTGTTGACCCCTAATACTGTGTTATCCTCAACACAAACCCACCCAGCCCCTGACTGGGGGGTGAACGAACATCTCAAAAGGAGCAAGGGAGCCTTTTTCATTGTGCTTGGCAGTGAGGAGCTCCCCTCCCAGGGACAGGGGCATCCCCTGACCTGAAGCTTTGCTGACTGCAGAATACTTCCCAGGTGAACCAGCAGTGTTATATAAATGCTGGGGTTTATTGCTGTGGGTATGGGAAGAGATCAACCACCCCAGCTGGCAAGGGAACTGAAGTGAAACCTCCTTCCCTAACTCTGATCTCAGATCAAAAGCTGCAGCCCTGCCTGACACACCCTGAACCTGCAAGGATCTGTGCAGGAGGACAATGCCAGGGACGCCCAGATGGCACAGCCACCACAGGGACCCCAGCTCTCTCAGGGCAGCCTGGCACTGCTGGCTCCTGCTAACACCTGCTATGGGTCGAGGAGGAGGAGGAGACCCCAGGGAGAAGGTGGAAAAGGGAGGGAAGAAGGACAGAAAACACCATACCAGTACATCATTTGCACAGATGTTAAAAACCAGGAGCATCTTTGCTAATTGCGGCAAACTTGGCAGGAATTAAGCCTAATAGGCCTCCTTCATATGATTGTGTGACTAAACACCAGATGCCCTAAAGGCACAAACTGACAAGGCTGTGTAAATCTTCAATAAAGTGTCTGTGATCCTTCTGAAGGAGGGAGGGTGTCACACAGCCATCCTCCTGGGGTTCAGACTCTGGTGGGGTAGGGATGAAGGTGTTGGGACAGTGTGTTATAAAACCCAACAACAAAATCTAGTTCCATGACAAAGATGCTCTTCAGAGTGTGTTTCCACAAAAAACATAATTCTTCTGGAAAAGTGGCAAAGCTCCAAATACTTCCTTCCTATTTTGCTGTACTAGCACAGCACTTCTGTCCGCTGTCATGAAGAGAACTGGATCCTGTGCAAATGGCCTTGGTGCATCGTGGGATTTATCCAAGAGTGTTGTAAACCACATGGCCCTTCTCTCTCCAGCCTTATCTTTGAAATGTCTCAAGAGACATCTTATTTTTATGACTGCTCAAGGACTGTAAGCCCGAGGAGCTGCTTTTGGGAGTGCATATGATCCCTGTCACATCAAATGACTGCATCGTAATGTCAGCGCTGTCTGTGCAACATAAAGTAGCTGCTGCATCCCAGCTCTCCATCTGCAGTTCCCCAAAATCCAGGATTTTGAATCTGAAATTTCTATTTTAGTATTTTCAATAATTTGAAATTGTCTATTGAAAGGGCTAAGGCATGATATTTTACCTCCATGTGCTCTGTGGTCAGGAAAACATACAGAGGTTGCTCTTGAGAAATTTTTATCTGCCTTTGTGGTTACTGTGCATGATTGCCTTAGGGAACATCGTGGGACTGTGCCAGTGGTTCTTCTCCAAGCACAGTAAAACTTTACAGTTTTAAATCATTGGCACAATACCTTTTTAGGTTATGTCAGAAATACCAGCTATCAGTTTCAATAAAGTTGCAGCATTTTGTTTTGATCTTTAGATTTATTGCTAGCATGAGAATAGTAATCTGCAATGTACCTGCAGGTCAAAATGAAGAAATTAATATTGTTGAAATGAAACTTTTAAGGTTTTACTCTCTGTTTTAACATGCCACAAAACAGTGATTTGAGGTTTTTAAAGGCATCGTTTTCTGATTGACAAATTCCATGGGAAGATGTGTGACTAACACTAATTATCAGGACAAATCTGGGGATCGTGAGAATGTTCAGAATAAGAAAATAAGGAAGTGTGTGCTGGTAATACTTTGACATGGGTTGCTGCACATGATAGTGTAAGTTAGAGGGCTTGTGATAACAATTCTGTCTTTCAAAAGATAAAATCAAGCAGCGTTTCTCCAGACTGGTTTTGTGGAGCTGATGTCTGAATCAGTCTCCTTGACCCCTCAGTGGACTTGAATCTGGTGGAACACATCACTAAACATCAGAGCAGGAAATAAATATTATTAGTAAGGACATATTCCTCTTCTGTGATGTTCCGTGTCAGGCTTTTGAATCTGTTCTGGCTCTCCTCAGTAAAGAATTAGCTGACACAAACAATGCAGCAATGTCAAAAGATAACTGGCTGATCTCATCTTCCAAACTGCCTCACCTATTTCTCACAGGGAGCTTGGTTACTCATTTTAGACATTCATTTATTTCTGTTTCACAGACCTATATTATGCTGCCATATGTCACTGGAAACCTTGACGTCAGGGATGACTAGTCTTGTACCTGACTCTAAATGTTAGAGGTTCATCAAATGTGTCGCTAATGACTGCTTTTTTTTCATGCTGCTACCCAGAGTTTTGTTCCTAAGTTGAAAGAGATATAATCCAGCAAAAGAGAGCAGCTTGGGAGGGATGACTGGATGACTTCACAGGAATACTTATTTTCTGGAATATGAAAACAGTTTGGTAATGTAGGAGAAGCAGTAGGCTGAATTACTGCGTGTTTTTTGGGTTAATGACTAAGTATGTATCACAGCAAAGGTCATTCATTTCATGTACCCCACAACTATGCAAGCCAAAGTCTGCATGGTGGTGACTAGTGACAACACTTCTTGTTTGTCTCCATCATCTGGGCTTGTGACTGTGGTGGGGAGGCCTCAGTTCTATGATTTTATTCCTGCTGATGTAATTATTGCACAGATAATGGTCATGGTTCCCCAGAGGCTGAAGAAATTGCAGTAGATGGGAGAAATGGCTTCTAGAACAATCCGCTCCGTAACCCAGTGCCCTGCCATTCTCACCAACAGGCACCAGAGTTTGGGTGAGCACATTTCTTTGGTGAATGAGCAGGAGAATGTATCTGGGTTCAAGCAGAGACTTATAGACTTAAGGTGAGACAGCAAAAAGGGAAATTTCACTCATTCACAGAAATTTTGATTTCAAAAATAAATCCCACAGACACCAAGTACCTCCAGCCAGATCATAGCCTGGAATTGCTCACATACCTAATGTCTGTGTCTGCGAAATCTGAGTGAAGGTTTTATAAGCAATTATTAACAAGGTAGGTTTCCTCCTAACTGGCCAACCAGGAGACACCTATTTGAATCTCTCTGTAGTGTAAAAAAATAACAGCATAAAAGAGATTATTTCATCTTGTGACGTAAGAACCCTCTGGCAAGTGTTGCCCATCTACCCCGAGATGATGTGTAAGCAGGTCATGCTGACACTGGCTCCTGTCACTGGGAGATAAAGATGCCAGGTGCACAGCAGGAGGCAGAGCCACTGCCTTTGATCGCTCACAGACACAGACTCAGCAGGGCCAGTGCCCACTCATGCTGCAGATCGCACTGACTGTATCACCACACACTCGACCATGTCACTGCCCAGTCCCTGCACATGGAAGGAAACAAACCATGATTTTAAAACTTGAATAGAGGAGTCCTATTACAAAGTTGTCCCTGCCACGGTCAGAAAGAAGGAAGACTTACATTACCCGAACCTAAAGAATCATCCGCTCCTTCCTGCCTTGGAAATTGTTTCTTTGCTGCTAATGCTGACTCAGCTGAACACCAAATAACTGTGTGCTTTGCTTTCCAGTGAAAGAGACTCTCTTAGCAGCTCACAGACACACTGTAGTATCTACCCCAGAAAATTTGTGTGGGTTTTTTTTTTGTTTTGTTTGTTCGTTTTTACAAAAGTGTTATCTTCATAAACTGGTATTTCAGAACCTTTCTGACACATATGAAGTAAAATTTCTTACAGTCACACCTGTGTTAGGCTGAGTATGGACTGAGCCTGCCTTTGAGCACTGATGAGCTAAAGGAAACACTTTTCCCTCATCTCCCTTCTCTGACCAGATAGTTCTATACCATATTGTGGAGATACCACAATACAAGCTTAAAAGTACACATTATTTCCTTAAATCTGGGAAGCTACCCTGGAGTTTGACACTTTCCCCAAAATAACTGTATGGACAAATAGGATCTGAGTGAATAACCCAGGGTTTAAAAATAAATACTTCTCCTTACTAAAATATCCATACAGCATTAATAATTCCATATAAACAGTCTTTAATCAAAGTGTACATTATTTTCCTCAGTTGTTCAAAAAAGGTTTGCTTTCCATTTGAATCCTATGCTCCTATATATTTAATTTCTTTTTTACTAAAAATGTGTTTATTGAAAGTATTCTATAAGTCTCAGGAGACTTGGCAATCATTTTTATTGGATTGATCAGTTCCACTTGCATACAAATTGCACTGTTTGAATTGACTGTTGCAACACAACTTCTTAATATAAACTGTTCCATTGATTCTGACATAAATAACGTAGAGAGCACTTCAAATCATAAAAACCATCAGTTTTGGGAATTCTTACAAGCATCTACTACACACCAGACAACAACAAGCATACAAACAAAATGCAGCTGTAAGGATCTGTGAAATCATTAGCTTTTAGAAACTTTTCCCTCCTGGCTTTGGCAGCTGCCATTTGTCTGTCAAATAAATCCCTAATTTGCACATGTTGCACATGTTTTTGCATTCATGAAACATGAATGGAAAAAAATCCCTGCAACAGATCTAATGTGTCTAATGGGAGAAAAAGAAAGAAGAAAATGGGGGGGAAATAACACACAGCTACTCTAGGTTTGCTTTGAGCTTTTATTCTGGGATGGGATGTTCTTACCTTACAGGTACGGCTGCCTTTTTGCTCAAGTGGAGTGAAAGCTACATGTGTCCAAGAAACATCTGTTCTACCAAAAACATACTTGCCACTCTTAGGACATTTTGGCCAAACTGCAGCATATTTGGAAATTAGGTGTCTCAGTAGTGATTTGCTCCTCGATCTACACTTCCTGTTCCTTCATTTCTGAGTCATCACCAGCAATGGATTTAAGGCTGGTCTCTATTTCTCTTTCCACTGCGACATTCCTTGTATGTATAACCCGCCTCACACTTGCCTACTAACCACTGTCTGGGACTTGGGGTTACTTTTGGTTCTCCAAACCCCTGCAGTTGGAAAACACACTCTAATTTCCTTGGCTTCCAGTCAGGGCTCACTAGCAGGAGCCTAGAAGCAAGGCTGAGCCGGGATTTGCTGAAACAAGGGTGAATTGGCACAATGGGATCCAGTTTGTAGTAGAAATTACTGAAACTGAGGTATAATGACAAAAGTTCTTTCCAAGGGAGGATGCATCCAGTCCATCTGTGCTGTCAGAGATACAACTGCCATGTGTCTGGGTTTTGTTGGTCTTGTCTCATTTTCTGTCTGGAAATATCACTCCTTCTGGACTGCTGAACATCTAGAAATTTAGGCCAAATGGACATGTATTTTTCAGATCCTGTCTGGACAGAGTTTCTGGGCAGAGATAGAAGGCACAGCTGGTAAATCTAAATCCTAGGCAGATGTTCTGCCCTCGCATGGTGAATCCAACAAACTGAAGATGGGTAAAGGCCTGTGAACATGTGGTGTCCTGTATGCGCACATGCATTTCTGTCCAGAACATCTCTGGCAGACTTATGAAAGTCCGAGGAAGAGAAGTCTTTGTGAATGTCGACAGAAAAAGGGAAAAATAAGGACGGAAAAGCATTCACTGTGCAGCTCTCCACCTAAATTATGTACTTGATAATGTATTGGCCTTGATTTCCTACCTAGATTTTACACTGAAACCTGGAGCACACTGACTAGGTGTCCTTGACCGACAATGGTGGTGGTCTCTTGCTTGCTGTTGGTCAGCTATGGAGCACAGCTTCAATGTGCCAGTGACTGCTACATGATTTCTGGCACAAAATGGAAGAAAGCCTGATGCAACATCCTTACATTTCACATAACAGGACACTGTAGTTTGGTTTTGTGTTTTTTTCTTCTTTTTTCAAAAACTATTTAAATCAACAGGGGGTGCCTGTATTTCCTTAGACTGCAGAGGAATGGATGAATGGATGGCATTTGTTTCTTCCCAAGGGGTTGGGGTTTTTTTAGAAATTAAGAAAAGCAGAAAAATAAAACAAATGTTCTCACCCATCTGTCAGCAGTCCATTAGCAAACCAGTCCTTGGCAGCAGGGAAAGGAAGAACATTTACCACTCTCTAAGGTGGATGGTGGGGCAGAAGCAATACTAGTTGGCTTGTGGCAGTGGCACTATGTCATGTCATGTCATGTTGGAGCTACTCCTTTGGCAAAAGCCAGATTGATGCTTCTTTTTCCTCTCTGTCTTCTGCTGACTGAAATTTCCTTTTGCATACAATGCAGTGTCATGGAGTGGTGAGATTCCACATCTCCTGCCAATGCTGGGTTTATCTCCTTATCTCTCAAATAGAAAGCTGCTTTCCAAGAAAACCTTCCCATGTGAGCTTGAAATTCTTCACGGGACTTGCCTCACCGATACTTTCCTTGTCTCACCAGAATCTGTTATTATCTTCTTGCTTCCTCACACTTTGAGCAATCTCGGGAGAAGCCAGAAACCAGTGGGGCTGCCCTCTCCAAGCAGCTCTGGCCAGCTTGCCTCCCTCTGTTCCCTCAGCTAGCACGTCTTAATAACACTTTAGATGCCCCTATCCACACTGTGGAAATGTTGTGTGAAAAATGGAAAACTATGATCAGCTTAAATTATGGTCTACAGTGACAGGATGGGGAAAATGAAGCTGTTTTTCTATTTACATTGTGCTCCGTGGAGACAGCGAAGCTTCACTGGGGCTTGGTTGAATAATGAGCCACTAAACAGAGAACCCTGCATATCACTTAACAAACAGCTCCTCGCAGAATTCGTGTTAATTATGCCATTCCTTCTGATTAGATTCAGCTGATTTCTCACTCACTCTCACATGACTTTGTGCAAGGCTCTATGATGCCTTGTGAGAACAGCAATGACATATCCATGCTGATACAGTCATTAGATAGCCTGAGAACTCACACTTCCTGGCATGGTCATTTGCTTGCAAACTGATACTGCTGCCATGCAGTGAAGGTCTGTGTTCATGTAAAAATTGTTGCAAATCTGCAGCGCAGATTGTCAGGGGGGAAGGGGTAGAGGGTCAAATCTGCTTCCCAAAGATGTGCATAATCCTCCAGTGCTGGGGTATGGTTGGGAAGATTTATTCTTGCTGCAGATTTGGTAATGCCAACATGGCAGTTACAGCTTTCTCAGTTTTTATTTTTCACTCTTTGCAACTGGACCAGTGATGGATTCCACATCGGTGAATGGCTGGTAATCCTGCAGCAAGAAGTAAGGTGGGAGGAGGAAAGCATTTTCCTGGGAACTCAGACGTGGTGACAAGGCAGCCCATGCTGATTCAGGGAACAGAATACAAAAGGAGCTTGAATAACTAAAAACCCAGAAAATGAAATGTTCAAATGCAGAGCATTGAATTGGTGCCTCTTTTACCTTTTTGCCCAGTAGCTTTCTGTTTTGTGTGGCTTATGTGTATAATTTCCCCCTTAAGTGGTAATGAAAAGGCCAGACTTAAAGAGGGAAGGGAAAGGGAATGGGAAAAGGATCTCTGCTCCCCATGTCAAATCATGTTGTTGAGCCATGTTCCTGGGGGGCACAATACCTTCTCTGCCCAGAGACCATGAGCACACCAGAGGCAGTGCTTGGAGGTCACTGCAGAGGTGCTGGCAGTCCTGCTGTCTCTGGATGGGAGGCAGCACAGCTGCACCATCACTGCCCTGCTGGTGAAAATATAATAGTTTGAGTTTGATGCCTTTCCCAGGTGGGACTAAGCTGTTCCTCACACTGAAGAGAGAGCTGGTATATCTGACTTGCAGCAGTTCTAGCTCAGGGCCCACTGAATCACACTGAGTTGCAAAGTAAAGACAATTCCAAGGTTTTTTGTTTCCTCTGACAATGGAGGTTTCACTGGTTACCTCTTCTGAACCTTTCCTGGCGGGTTCCAAACTCATTGCTCTTGAAGAGAAACAAGAGCAGAGCTCAGCTGTGAGCTCGAGGAGGAGGACTGTACTCTTCCAGGGTTCTTTAACTCCCCTGCTCTCTGATGGAGGGCTGGTATTTCATCTAGAGATCTTCCAGGCCTGGGAATGAGTACCACAATGTATTGTCTGTATTTCTATTTTCAAATATCTTAGTTTGATTTGACATAGCTGAGAAAAAAAAATAATGGTAGCATTTCACTTTGGTAGCTCTTAATAGCAGTTCTTTTCTGCTAGCAAGCAAGTGCTGATTTCATCCTCTGCATATCAACATTTGTCTTTGAAACACTTTAGCTGCAGCACCAGAAATGGTGTTTCTGCATTAACCAAGGCCAACAAGTGCAGTTGTGAACCTCTGCTTCACAGCACTGATAAAACACAAACGTTTTTGGTGCATACATACTTCATTTATAATCTCATCACTGTGTATATGGCTTTCATTGCAAACGGTGGGGTATATAATCCTGCCTCTTACAATGGAGAAATAGTGTATGAAAATTGGATTGAGTCCTTTATTTATAGTTGTCAAGAACCAGATGACAGAAAACATCTTCTGCTTGAAGAATGATTACTGTTGATGTTTCCTGGGTACCCTCTTCATCAAACAGTGGGAATGTTTCTTGTGCTTAGTATCACATCTGCAACGCTAGAGCCAAGAAAATGTCAATAACTCCATTATTATGAATCCCTGCTTTCAAGGATTAATAATTTCACACATACTCACACACAGGCAAAAGCACCGGAAACTGAAATTTGGCACAAACATTTGTAACTCAAGAGCAAAGCTTACTTCTGCAAAATGATCTCTGCAGTTCTGGGTCTGAGAGAATTCTCAAGGTGCCTACATTTTATTTTTTTTTCTTTGAGTCAGTTGTTTGGAAGTGATACAAGCTCACTTGCTATCTGGAAAGAATTCATTTGTATGCCTGAAACTCTCAGTAGGGAAAAGAATTGTGGTTTACTTTGTCATGCTTTCTTACTTTTCTAATGGAGCTTTCTCTATATGCCAAGGAAGGGGAGATGGTGAAGTCCAATTGGTACAGTGGAATCTCTCCCTCCCTTCTAAATTTATCCATTAAATATTCCAGCCTCCTATTGTTTAAACTCCCTTTATATGTAGCTGAATTTTATGTGTAAGGAACACTATGCAGGAAAATATCATTGCATAAAGAAATCAAAACCCAAGTAAGTCCCCAAGCACTGGAATTAAGGAAGTCTTGTTTACTGCAGTTTTTGTTTGAGATTTGATCCACTTCAGTTTTACTAATATATTAACTGTAACTAAAATTTTCCCTATAGCTAGACATTTATAGTCTATCTTTCATTCTTTCTCTCCTTCTTGCCCTTTCTCTTCTCCCATGTAAATTTTAATTAGTTCTTTCTCTCTACCTTTTAATGAATTTGGCCAAGAGTTATATCTTTGACATCTCTTCCCCTCTTCCTGTTGTATCTTTTCCTTTTAAACTAGTGATCAGGTTCAAAAAGTATTACCAGGTCTCATAGCTGTGCATAATTAAAAATACACATACACTGGAAATACACAAACCTCATTAGCTTAGAAAAGCAGGTTTAAAAAAGCCCTCTTGCTCTCTCAAATTTTGTGTGACATTATCTCATTTGTCCAAGAATTACTAATAATCTAAGAAACTGCAGTAATGGTGTGAATTTCTCATCAGTCATTGCCCAATGATCTTTGGGCACCTATGCAAAATGTAAATAAACCAAAGTGCCAAACATAAGGCAACATGCCCAGTTTGATTTTATTATGCAACTGGCAAGTTGCTAAATTACAGAAGTGTTGGTGAAGATAAATTTGAACAGATGTTTTTTTTGTGGTGATGTAAAATTTCGTGTCAAACCCCAGGACTTGGTAGCATTCAGAACACCCACGCTGTTGTTGGTGATGATGAGAGAACACAGTCCAGTTCAGCTTCTTCCAGAGACCTGACATCCCTCCTTTGCATTTCTGGGCTGTTGGCTTACATAATTCACTTATTCTGAAACCATGCACTTGCTTTCCTCCCTCAGTCACTTATCCAAAGTATGAATAAACTTCCTGAAGTTATCACTTCATATTTCAGCTTGTAAAACATGGCATTTCAGGACTTTTGCAGAAGCTGCCTTGGCTGCTGCTGTTAAGCTGTGGCATGACGGGTGCCCAGAAACCAAAATGCAAGTGGAGGAAGAGTCAGGTATTTGACACACCCATCCATGCATGTAGTGCTTTTGTGTGGATCAGTCAAGATGAATATTAGACATCGCAGACTAGACAGCTTGAGTAGGAAATGTGTGGTTTCATAAGGAGTGCTCTTCATTCTCTTGTTAAACTGATAAAACTGGGTCAGAAACAACCAAAGTCAGTTCATTATTAATGTGTTGAGGGCAACCTACTCTAACTCTGACACAGCAGTTACCTTTTCCAGTTGAGGCTTCCCTTGAGGCTGAACAAATTCTTGGGCAATCTGTGTATAGAATATTTCTTCTTTGAATTGAAATGATGCTGGCTTGGAATTAGAAATATTTCTAAGACCATCATTGGAATTTACAGAATCACAGAATGTGCTGAGTTGGAAGAGACCCACAAGGATCTTCAAGTCCAACTTTTAACCCTGTACAGGACCATCCTCAAGATTCATACCCTGTGCCTGTGCAAGTATCATCCAAACATTTCTCGAACTGTTTCAGGCTTAGTGCTGTGACCATTTCTCTGGGGAGCCTGTTCCAGTGCCCAACCACCCTCTGGATTTAGACTGACCTTTGGACTTCACAATGTACTGCAAGAACACCTGCAATAAGAAATGTGGGCCAGACAAACCCAAAGGTCCACCTGTCCCTGAGGACTGGGGCCAGCCAAGCCCAAAGGTCCACCTGTCCCCGAGGACTGTCTGCACAAAACTGCCACAAAAACTCAGAAACCTGCAATGGGAAGTTGAATACAAGGAGGAGAATGTTAACCTAGATAATATTTTCATGGTATAGACCTTCATGCTATGCCAGGTCAGCTCTTTAACAATAGAGAGAAACCAGAGAGTCATATCAGAGGCAACCTTCAGATAATCTCAGTGGGAAAAGCCTGAAACAAATAATAAAAAAAAAATGCTTGAACAAAGTTCCTGGGTATTTTGGCTTCAGTTAGAGGACCCAAATATTCCAACAAGCTGGAGTCCCCTGCTAAGTGATGACCTCAAAAGGGAAAGGCAGTGTATGATATTCGAGTACTGAGTAGGCTACAAAACCTACAGTAGGTGCCCTATGTGGCCTTCTGCCTTCCCAGAGAGTACTATGAGGGGCATTTGCTGTTAACTAAAACTCTCCATATGCCTTGTAATTTTGGTAATGATGATTCCCCTGTTATTATGAGGTCAGGAGAATTTGCCCTGTAAAATTAGTTTTTGCTGTGAGATTGACAAGACAGCTTTAAAATAATGAAGACAGGTAGCTCCTCACCAGGAGAACTGGAAGAAAGTGGAAAAGTCAAAGCAGTTGCTTAATGGCTGATAAGTAATTTGTGTGTATGTCAATGACATATAACAGTGCTCATCTTCTCCAGGAGTTTTGTAGCACAGTCCATCACCTGCTCTTTCCTTAGAAATCACCCCAAAACCTGTGTGAGACATTCTGCTTATACATTTTCCCCTGCATGAATTATGCTGATATAAAACTAATGGAATAGAGAGGAGCATCAGGACATCTGCCATCAGTGTCCATACCAACATGACAAGCAGTAAAAAGCACCAGTTCCTCAGTAGTGCAGAGAATGAACACTGCACTGCATTGTATTTCTGGAACTATTATTACAGAGAGACTTGTAAGAGGCATACATGCTGTGGATGAAATGGGTATGGAATCACAGAGGCTAATGATAGAAAAAGGCCATTTATGTCAACTGCAACATTTCCCTGCTGGTATAGGATTGTTCCCAGTGAGATACAGAGTATTTTTAGTGCTTTGTCCAGTCTGGTTTTATATGTAAATAATAAAGATTGGTATTCATAAAAGATCCTGAAATAGTATTATTCCAGTTCTGTCTTTCCTCTTCCCTGCCCTCCCCTCCCCTCCTTAATTTGCTATTCAGGCTAAATGAGAACAGGAAAGACATCCATGCTTTTTTTCTCTCTTCTGTTCTCTTTTCTTCCTACTGTTTGACCCTCTTCATAGACAGGGTTTCTCTGACCTGATTTTTATAAGCCTGCATTTGGGCAGTGCAGTTTTATAGGCTCCTCTATCACACAGTTGATTTAGGAGGCTCTTCACAACGTGGAGGTTCAGTTTGACAGGCAACAACCTACTTGCAAGCCAGCCTGGAAAATAAGTGACAAACACAGCAGTGATTTCTGCTCAGATAGGAACTGAAATGAAACTTTTGCATGTGCCTTCTTGTACACTGTGTCTCATGTTATCTTATGAGTTATTGAGGGTCTACTCACTGCCCACCAGCCCATTAAACACAGCCTTCCAGAATGGTGAACCAGGGCATGGTTTAATTTGAAATCAGGTGTAAATCATATTACAAAATAACAATTAATAATAACAACAAAAAAATCATCTTTTTGTTATAGAAAGTGAACTGCCTTTTCATGTTTGGGAGAACTATTTCCCCTTGTTGACTTTGCACCCTTAGCAAGTTGCATCTCAAGTGGACAAAACTTGTAAGGTACAGATTTCAGGACAGGAAGTTTTTGGCTTGGAACTCATCTGTATTAGGAAAGAAGCTTGTCATCAGTGGTTTGTCATTGCATGTGCCAGCAAGTCAAGTGGTGAGGCTGAGGTGCTGTTATCTTGATGAGTGAATGGCCCTCAGCACATCTTGTGTTTGATCCACAAGCAGTCACATCTCTGCTTTGAATCTGGTGAGCATAATACCTCTGAGGCAGTGAAACAGTGGACAAATTAATGTCCTCTTTGTTCTTGATGGGATAAACCCATCCAAATGGTAGCCTGAATAAAAACATATAGAACAAAAAGATGTAGGGACTGAATTAATACCAGCTCAGTGTGTGTGCCCTGTTTGCAGGGAAAGAAATAGAGAAAGACAGAAAATGAGGACACACCACAAAATGGCTTGTCATCTGCTGTTAAGATAAAGCTGTAGAGAGAGAGAGAGACCAAGGGAAAAAAGAAGTTCTGTTATGGATTGTGTTGGCTGAAAAGAATCTTGAAATAGAAACTGCATCCTATTGTCCGTCCATGCTGAGTTCAGGGAAATAGGGCTTTTGACATCCGTTTTCAACAGTCAGCCTTGCATTAAGCACCCATGTCCAGCACTAGCTTCTTTTCCCAAGAGAAACAACCCTCAAAATACCCAATATTGGCCAACTGCTGTGCTTACTTTGATGAAATATAAAAAAACGGAAAAAAAAAAGTGTTTTTTCTCAGAAGAAAAAGAGAGGTAAAGAAGGTGAAGCTGAAGGTTCTTACCTAATCCATGTTACCCCCCTACTTTGTCCCATGTCTTTGGGAAGACCTCCCCCCCAGGAGCTGCTGAGAGGGAAAGAAGTGTTGTCCCTTACTTACTTCAGCTTATTCCTGATTTACTCCAGGGAGAGAAGAAATTATATCCAAGATGCTCTGAATTTATAGTCGTCCTTCTCTCTATATAGTTCCTCATGTTTGTGACATTGATTTCTGTATCCACAGTGAAATAGTCACTTTACACATTAATTTCTAATAGAAAAACTCACTGGTAATCATGTTCAGGCAATCAGAAAAATCACATCTGTGTCTTAGCAACAGAAAGCATTGCTCAATTGAAAAATGGTCAGCAACAACCTCACACTGTTGTCCTTCCACTGTCACAAGAGAAGTGAATGATATTAAATTCAGTTCAGGTTTGTGAAATGGCATGAATTTTTTAATGTAATAACTACTGACTCAACTATTTGATTTTTATTTTTCACCATCTTCCATCTTGCCATGCAACATTACAACTTGCTGTTGCATGCTGGGCTTTCGGAGTGTGGTCTTTAGGGTTTGCCAGCATCTTTCCCAAGAAACGTGTCTTTTGCTGCCTTTCTCCTATTGCAGTTACAAGATGCATTCTACAAATTGAGTCCTTTGGTCTTTAAAAGTTTTTTCATTTTTAACCACTCACTTCACAGCCCTTGTGTCCCATTTTGTCTTCTATCACACAACAACCAACATTTTGATTTCTTCAGTGTATTCATGTTTCCATGGTGAAGAGAATATGATCATCTTTTCTTGTGACTTTCCAGATTTGAATGGTATAAACTACAGATTGACTTTTTAATCTTCTAAAATGCCTTGAATCCTTTTTGTTCAAGTTAAATACGCTATAAATCCAGGTGATTTTTTGATGTCTGCATTTCCAGGCCAAGACAATTAGTGCTCTGACTTCCAGAAAATTTCACCCATCTACCTTTAACATGTCTTCAACATTTTGTATGTGCCTAAAGCACCTCTTCCAGAAAGGCACCTGGGCTTGAAATAAAGGATTCACTTCTTCATGTGGTAGTTTGTCCAAACAATTAATTATGATCTTAGAACATTGTGCTTTATTTCTCCTTTGAATTTTTCCAAATTTAACTCCCAGATATTGATTCATGCTTGGCTCCTGCTTGATAGAAGTACATAAGGTACTTATAATAAAAGAGTATTCACTCTTCTCTTCGACAGGCTAAACATATGGAGCTCTTCGAGTCTCTTGGTAGATGCTCTTCCTGAACCAAATCACAGAATTGAATTATGCTGCACTCACTATGCTACAGGGGAAACAATGGGAGCATGTTTGGCACAGAAATTGTGCTCCATCGAGGCTTGGGAGAGGAGGAGAAAGAGGAGGGGAGGCAGGGAAGGGCATGGCAGGAGACAGGAGTTCCACAGGCGAGCTGCAAAGGAAATCACCTGGGGATCAAAGAAGGTGCCTACCTGTGCCACAGCTCTGGAGTTACTTACCTGCTCTTCTGGAAAAGTGGTGTGGGGCAGTGACTGCCCACAACATAACTAGTCCCTAGCTCTGATTTCAGGTCCTGAAATTCATGTGGCAGGGACAGGATCCAGATTTCTCTGCAAAGCTGACCAAGTGATCAGACAAAAGCATTAAGTCTTCATTATAATGTGCTTTAGCTGAAATAAAGAGACTGCTAGGGAGAAAACTAAAAGAGTTTTTATTTCATTTTTTTGAAAGGAATATTTTGCCATTTGTGTATCATAGAATCATTGGATGGTTTGGGTTGGAAGGGACCTTAAAGGTCATCCAGTTCCAAACCTTTGCCATGGGCAGGGACACCTTCCACTAAACCAGGTGGCTCTAAGCCCCATCCAACCTGGCCTGGAACACTCCCAGGGATGGGTCACCCACAACTTCTCTGGCATAAAATCTGTATATAACATTAAACCTGCCTGTAAGAGTATCAAGCCGCTACCTGTACTCTCATACCATTTAAAAAAATATTAACTCATATCTATATATGTAAACATTTTTCATCCTCTTGAGTATTTTGCTGCAGGTTGTTGCTTTTTTTTAATATATATTTGAGTTTTATATTATGCTTAAACAGGTGCAATTATTACTTAATTTTAGCTTTTAAAAAATTACATAGAAAACACAAAATTAAGGACACAGTTATTAACTGCATATATACAGTTCCCAAAGATGATCATAAAAGGTTGCTCCAAGGAAAGTATATTAGGGTGAGCTGGCCCAAGTTACAGGTTTAAAATTACAATGTTAAAGTGTTAAAGTTTTAAATAGCACATTGTCATGTATGAAATAGTTGGTATGGGGTAAGTTCTGTCCTTGTAGAATTTTAATGCAAAACCAAAACTGAGCTTGGTGAGCCTAGACAAATACCTTGAAGCATATGAGATCTTTTCCAAGCTGGGCCAACTTGTTTTTCCTGGGTTGTGCTGTAAGTCAGCTGCACCACATGAAATGTATAAATGCATGGAAACCCATAAACATTGCCAAGAATGTTTGATGTGATAATCTATTCTTCTTGACTGTTGTGAACACTTCATGTGTCTTGCATTTTCTTAAGTGGATATATTTATCAGAAGCCCAATGATTCAGAGCTTGTGGTACGAGGCTCTTTACTCCCATCTGTAGGTAAAAAGGGAAAGAAAATACATAGGGCTGCTTTTATCTAACTGTAAGCTCAAAAATACTTCAGAGAGGAGAGGTCTCCTGATATTATGCAGTGGTAAAAAGGGCAGGACATGCAGCTCCCATTTCCATAGAGCTGCTATCCAGGTTTCCTCCTGTTACACTGCACCACAGGTGATCCCTGTGTGCTGACCTACAGCAGGTGAGCCTGTGTTATAGTCTGTCACCTCCAAGAACACTGCCTTGCATCCTTCTCCCTCCTTCTCTATTCATGCCATGCCCCATCCTTATTCCTGCCTGCATGGTTCTGAGCCCTCCTTTCTTCTTTTCAGCTTCAGCCATGAGTTAACTCAGCTCCTTCACTCCAGAAACAACTAAAATTTTCTTTCTTTTGAATAGATTACCTTTTCTGCCTGGCCTGGGAACTGCACAGAGTCCAATAAGCCCTGGAGCTGATGCATTGATGCCTTGTTCTAAATCTGGGCTCCTGGCTCCTCTTCCCTAAGTTGTAGCCGTCACTCACTGCCCCTCAACACTGCAGTCCAAAAATTTATGGAATAACAGGACAATGCCTGCTGGGCCTGCAGTCTGCCATGGAATGTGGCAACAGTTTCTTGAGGATGTCAGAAAAGTGGTGGTGCTTTGTCCTGAGAACTCTGCTCCACCAAAGCCTCATGATAATGGTTGTCAAGTAAAATTAATCACAGTAGACTTGGCCTTAGGGACTCAATTGACAGCACAGCACCTAAGGTGTCAAAGGACCTGTCTGCCAAATGAGGAAAAAAACCCAGACAGATCCCAGAGTGTAAATCTCACAGTCAGAAACTCCAAGGAGAGAAGTGTCCTTGACTCCCCTTGCTGGTGAATGAAGGGAAAGCCTGAACACAGAGACCTCACACAGGCAAACTGCAGCAGGCTGCAATTGGGGAATTGTCACAGCTACAAACGAGACCCCGGTGGGTTATGGTGAGGTCCAGAAACCTTTTGGGATGAAGAGTTTCTTTCTAAGCAATGGCAAGTCCATGGAAGCTTCCTACACCCACTGAACACTGAAAAAACGGACCACTGGAAAAGTGGATGAGGGAGGCAAAGGACCTGCTGCACTTTAATGTGTGGAAGATGGGAAGATGCACATGGGTGATGCGTGGAAGTCCCATTCACCTGTTGGGCACACGTGGAAAGCGTGAAATTGAGTTAAGAGACTGCTGCTAAAGATGTCCCAGGGAAGTCTGTTCATTTGCACAGAGTGGCTTTTGCTTTCCCAAGCTGATGTTACCTTCCTTTTTCTCCCCTCTGAAAGGCTTTTTTCCACGTTTCCTGCTCAGGTTTGTGAGTGGAAGAGCTGCTTATTCAGGGTACAGTAGAAGGAGCATCTGGCTCAGATGCAAGTAGGGATTGTTCTTAGGAAAGACCCTAATGTCTCACATGGTCAGATGCTGCCTCTCACAATTTGTTGCACGGTTGTGTTCTTCTAGGCAGATGGGACTTTAGAGATGCTCTTAACCTTCATGAATTTAATTTGAATTAACATGTGTTGAGTTCAACAAGAGCTTAACAGATTCTTTTTTGGTTGAGATTTTTGATACCAGATCAGGCAGATGTCTGTTGGGTGTAGAGAGTCATGCCCTCAGGAAAATAATAGACCAATGATTCCCAAGGAATCACCCAGCCTTTGTTTCTTCTTTTCTTTGTTGATTTCTTAAGAGAGTAAAATCTGGAGAAAAAGATTTGGTGGCATAATAAACTCTGCCCAGCAAGTGTTTGATACAGTGCTTTGCAAACCTTGCACAGTATTTCAGGACTGTTAGATACTCTCCCACTGCTATCTGGGAAAATTTCGGTTTTCTTCATTATTTCGGGATTACCTCATTGCTTCATTATTACTTCATAATACCTCTTTGGAATAAACGTGAATGCAAGTATGCCAAAGATCAGAAATCAGACTGCTGGCACTGACTCAGACAGTTGTCAATACCAACTTACTCTTAGGATGAAATTTTATGACTTCATGCTTTGATCTTTTCATTGCCCCAGATGGAATGGTGTTCAGTCACCCTCCTAGTTCACTAAAAAAGAAGTAAATTCCCTTCCACTTAATTTTTCCTCTTTCCATTTTCACTAATGTGATCCCTTAAAAAGTGCTGAAATTTAGAAAGCAGAAAAAACCATAATACCAAACTTTAAACAGTTCATACCAACCCCTTTAGATATGCATTTGTGTCCAAGGGCATGTATAAGTTGGGGTCTTCTGACTAGTGTTCATTAGTGATTTCAAAGGCTCACCACACTTTCCTTGGCCTGGACTAGAAAAGATGTGGTCTGGGCACAGTAATCATGTTATTGAAACTAAGCAAGACACCTTGAGTCCCTTATAACTCTTGCTGTTGAATTTTGTGGATGGCACAAAAGTTTCACTTTGCAAGCAGGATGACAGATAGTTGTTGTCCACATAAGGCAGCTCAAGAAGTACCCCCCAAAACAGCCATTACCAGGTATGAAAAGGCCAGGTGGTAAATTCATACCCACCACCATGACTATTAAAGTGAGATGTGTAATGCTCCTTTGGATATGACATCTGAGTAGTCACTGAATTCAACAGCTCAAACACCTTCTCCCAGTGCTGGCTCTGCTCGGTTCCAGTTGGCTCCTTCAGTGGGGTTTTGCAGTACGCCAGAGATTTCATTTACAACACAGAGGTGTGTGCCTGAACATATTTGCAGGCCAGGAGGGGATTTTGGCTGGAGAGGGGCTTTTTTTTCTTCTTTTTTCTTTTTTT
>WBMV01008405.1:597080-721442 GCA_013396655.1 Campylorhamphus procurvoides | reverse complement strand
TTTTTTTTTTTTTTTGGAACAAGGAGCTAGAAAAATCCTGCCTGGAGTTGGCAGAAATGGCTTGGTATGGGTTAAGGTGCCAATTCAGCTGTGCTCAGCCTCTGATGGGTGCAGGCAAGTGCTTTGCTGAGTGGGTTTCTGGGTCACCTCTGAGGTTTACCCTGCTTGTAAAGAGCCTGTGTATCTCCTGTGCAGATTTGGGGATGCATGCAAGCTTGTAAATTTATAAAACAAAGCACCTCGGTGGAGTGGGACTGCCAGAATGAGACAGGACTGTGTTTTTCCGAAATAATTCTTTTATCTGTCCTGGGTTTGATTTTTTTTCTTTCTTTTCTTCAAAGTGTATAGGAAGTGAGAGAAAAAGAGTGATGTCTTTTTTTACTGATGTTAAGTGCAGCTTGTGGCAGAAAAGCTGGCCCAGGTTTCAGCTTTCACAGCAGGTTTGAGAAGTCTGTATCTCATGCTATTAAAAGTGACTGAATCTTGGAGGTTTATCTCAATTTCACATAAATTTGAATAACCCAGAAAATCTAACTCAAGTTGCAACAAAAATTTAAAGAGATTTTTGATTCATGGGTAGATCTATTTACAGAGTCTCTTCCAGCCAGATTCCACATGCATTTGGGAAACAGTTTAAGTTGTTCAACTGTAATATTTTGTAAGTATTTTTAAAGAGATTGTCCCTGCTTGTTACCTGGACAGTAATTATCATTCCGTAGAGGAGAAGCCCCAGCTGAGCATATGTGGGCCCACAAGTAGACCCATATATTTGTGGGCATTCAGACCTAGACTTCTGTCCTGGTTCATATGCAGAAGCAAGCAGATCTCAAGCAATCCTGACTTCTGAGGTGCCCGTATTTATGGTTTGAATTTGGGCTGAATTTCGGTTTTACAGGAGCAATAAGTAAACTAAAGCATGGAAGTGAAGCACTACCAAAATCAACTTTTGGGAAGGCACTATTAGCTTCTGCAGTGAACAGATAAAAAAAGCAAAAACACAAAAAAACAAACAAAAAACCCCGCAAACCCTCAAAACAAAACGAAAACAACAAAAAAAAAACCCCAAAAACCAAAAAAATCCAACCAACCAACAAAATAACCACCAAAAAACAGAAACCCAGATGTATTTCAAACTACCATCACTTTTCCCCTCCTTTTATCCATCATATTCCTCTATTATTCTCTTACAATCTCTCTAAATTTACACATGACTCAAAAAATAATATTTGGTAAGCATAGTCATATGCTTTTCATCAATATTTTATTTTGAAACGTGGTAAAGAGTTATGTTGCATGATGAAAAACGTCTCTTTCCAAACATCATTTTCTAATGGACTTTTTTATGTCCCATAAAATCTGCTAATTTTTACTTGTCCTCCGCTGTCAATGAAACAAACTATTATTTCTTTCTGCAGAACCAAACTCCAAACAAGAATGTCTGGAATATCAAGAGTAATGATGTACAAAGTCCCTTCTGGCCCCAGCTTCTATTGAAAAATAATTGGATGGATTGGTGATGCTTACATTTCATCTAGCCTGCCACTGTGAGTAATTCCATGGTGCCTTCTTGGCCAAAGTTCAGCCATTTAAGCACTTTGTGAAAATCTGTTTGGACGGACTCAGGGCAGGAATATGTCAGATAACAGCAGAGTAACAATGAAAGCTCTTTGGAATAGTGTTGCATATGTTGCCACAGCATCTAACCCCGTGCAAACGGCATCCTGATTGTGACTTCAAGTTTCTGCCACAGTGTGAATAATAAACATTGAGGATGTTAACCATGAAAGTCAAGCTGGCCAGGATACAAACTGCAATGCGATGGGAAAGCGAATTCAGATGGTGGAATAGGCCCTTGTGTGGTGTAAATTATCACGGTACCATGTGATGCCAGTGGAGTTATGATTTACCCAATGAACTGCCTCTTTGCCTTGCCAAGAAATCATTATATGGGCTGTCACCTCTCAGAATGGATTAATGAACCAGAACAAAACAGATGCCAGCTTGCCAGTGCTCTTATTGAGGTCATAATTTGCTACAAAATTTTAATAGGAAACAATTCATAGAAAAATTATTTTTTTTCTCTTCTTCCAAATCTCTCAGATAGTAATTTTAAAACATGTATGTGCTTCTTTTAGTCTTGTGGTTCATTTGTTTTCAGCAACTTTTTCTTCTGTTCCTTTTCCTGCCTTATTATGGATAAGTTTTGAAAAGTTTTTCAGATATTCCCAGATTACTAGATCATCGCAGAAGAAACATATTTGGGAGAGGACAGACACGTGGTGAGATGAGACCAGAGAGCGGGGCTGGCTGGTGCTGCGAGGTGGGGACTCTGGTGGGGTCCCTGGTGGGGTTGCTGCCCCAAGACACTTTGGACAGCCAGTTCTTGGGCTGCTTTCTCCCAGATATTGGCAGTGCAACCTGGGAGGGAGGGACAGAGGGCATCATAAGCAGTAGCAGTTCCCCAGATCTCATAATGAAGTGAGAGGGTGAACTTTTGAAAGAGGAGATGAACTCTTTCTCCTGCACTTTGGGAGGTGAAGATGAAGAGCGATGTGTGAAGTGGAACCAGCTTGTTGCTTCCTCTTGTCCACTTGGGAAGACGCTTTTTTCCATGTGATTAGTTGCATCTGAACAAATCCTTTTTCTTTTTTCCTTTTTTTTTTTTAGTAGCTCCAAGTTTGTTTGTATTTTAACAAACCCTCCTGTAATGAAGCATTGCACTGTGACATGTATATCTGTCAGCCAGTGACTGCACCCCTCAAGGGCTGTGAGGCTGAAGCTTTGCCTGTTCATGCCTAAGGTGTGCATGCTCGGGCTGACAGACACACACTGGTATGTGCTTTTCCAGGGCAGTCTGAAAAGGCAGTGTCTTGACTTCACCCTGGTGTTGGAATAACTGCAGAGAGGGAAGCGGGAGGATCAGAAAGGATAAGTTCTGTCTAGAGTGAAACCTCCTCAGACAGCACCATGACTTCATATGGACTTGTGACACGCCGAGTCATTACTTTGGACAGAAACACAGCCAAGGCAAGGTTGTGGTCTAAGCTCTAGACAGTGCTTCAACACACACAAATGGGTGTATGAACTTTTCTCTGTACCCAAATAAATGAATACATAAAACCAAAACATACATTTTAAATTTTTCAGACTGGGTAGAGCAGGAACTAGAAGGATCTCTGGTCATTTTATGGTGCTCCTTGTCATGCACATGAATTCAAAGGATCTTCTTTTTCTGATAATGAGGATCTTCTAACATAGAGGAGTCCCACACTCCATGTGGCTTTAAATACAACTACAGTATCATAGAATCATAGAATATGAGGTTGGAAAGGACCTCAAGGATTATCTGGTCTATCCTTTCTTGGTAAAAGCACAGTCTGGACGTCCCAGAATACTCTACAGTTGCATCTTAAAAGTGTCCAGCACTGGGGAATTCACCACTTCCCTGAGGAGATCCTTCCAATGGCTGGATAGTTCTCACTGTGAATAAAATGTCCCTTGTTTATAATCAGAGTCTCCCCAGGAGTAACTTGTACCCATTATTCCTTGTCTTTTCCATGTGACTCCTTGTAAAAGTGAAGTCTCCATCTTCTTCATAGCCATCTATTAA
Source organism: Campylorhamphus procurvoides (assembly GCA_013396655.1). NCBI lineage: Eukaryota > Metazoa > Chordata > Aves > Passeriformes > Dendrocolaptidae > Campylorhamphus > Campylorhamphus procurvoides. The sequence continues at coordinate 717,832 of WBMV01008405.1, read as the reverse complement.
TTACTGGAACAAAGTACTTAATGGGTTCTCTCCTTTGGTAATACAGTGCATGTTGACAGCCTGAGACTCTGCCCTCTCTTCAGAAAGAGTCTCTTATTTCCTTTCCTTTGTTGTAAAAATGCTTCCTGGAAAAGGCTCTTTCCCTGCAAATGGTCTATGGACACTCTCCAGATACTAATCTGGGAAGTAGCTTGGGATCTTCCTCAGATCTCATGAGTGGATAGGTTTCTACAAGGGTCTGAAGGAACAGGGATGATCTTTTCATCAGGAAGGGACAAGACCTTCATCAAAACAGGGTAATTGCTTGGGCTGACCTCCTGGGTGCTGAGGAGGTGTACTCCCAGGGGAGGGGATAGTCCCCTTATTGGAAGACAGGGTGTAGAAGGATGTGTAAAAGTAGCAGCCAGGTGGCTTAAGTTCTTGTTTACTCTACATGAGAGCTGTAAAGAAATGGGGTAGTGTCTCTTGGCAGGGAATGAATAAGGAAGCTGAAAATGGGATTTTGGGGTGGGGAAAGAACTCTCAACAATGACGTTGTAAAAACAACTCCCCTAAAGTGTATCTTGGTCAAATTCAATTCTGCTTTTTGTGAAATTAGAGAGAGCTGATCTTACAAAAACAAGTGCTTGTTGAGGTTGCTGTTGTATGGAATTGGCGTGCGATGTTTTTCTAGCAGACTCTCTTCACTGTCATCAGAGTGCAATTTCTTTACAGTCACTGTGGGATGCAACAGATTTCTTGGAAAAGAAGGCTGTGTTGACACCCACAGGCTAGTAATGTTTTCACAAGAAGGAACATGACTTTACATTTGACTCTCTTGAAAAGAGATTAGCAACACTGTGATTTATAAGAATTGCCAGGGTTTGAGGTTGCTTTTCTCCTCTCTCCCTGAATCTAAGCTCCAGCAGGTAGGTGTTAAGTGAGTGAAGCATATCTGGCAAGATTTATGTGCCCATACAGTAGAATGGGAGTGAAATCTGACAGTCCAAAGGAGGGATAGCAACTGACAAATACAGGGGGTGGAAAAGGCAGCTTGGCTTGGATTTTTTCTTTCCTGTTCCTTTTCAGTCAAAACCCTTGAGACTTCACTCTTGGGTTAAAAATTTCCTTTGCACAGACATTTTCCTTCCCTGTCCTTTTGTTCTAGCAGTAAATATGGGTCCACAGCATGTACATGGAAAGCAGACACGGCCAAGGCTAAGTCTCCTTGAAATAATGCCTTTCCTAGAAACAGATGACAAGCATTTTCCCTAGAAATGAGATCTATTCAATTATGAAGTTCTCTTACCAGAAAGAAGCCCTTTCTCACCATGGAGTCTCACAGTTAAGTGAATAGTGCTAAAAGTGTCTTCATATAGTAAGAATTTCCAGCCAAAATAGCAACAAAAGCCTTTGCTTTTCAGAAAGATCTAGACCATCCTGTTTGGTTGTGTTGATCAAATGCTGGACAGCACATAATTGCTTTAGCAGATCCATAGTAATCAGCAGTTCCAGGATTTCTTGGCTGTTAGATGGGAAACAACCTATAGATGTAACATAGATGATATAGTTTGTAAGATGCCCAGAAGCTCAACACTTGATGAATAACAAATTACAAAAACCAAATGAGTGGGAATAGTTCCATTTAGCCCCATGATTCCTACTGAGCAAAACTATAGGAACACAAAATAGGGATATAGTTCAGAGGATAATGGCACTCCTCTTGCTGCAAAAAGGAACATTTTCAAAGTCTAAACAACTGAATATATATTTAAACATAAGAATTTGATCTTAAGTTCATATCTGAAGCTACTTCTGAAACACATACACCCTGAGCCATGGGTAAAAATAGAGGGGAAAAAAAGCCACACAATTTTATTGAGTCTTATCCACAGAAAAGCATAGACACAGGGGTAATGCACCATGTGTTATCTGTAGGAAAATCCAAATGTGCAGTTGTGCCTATGTTCTAACAAATTTGGAGTGTCCATCAGCCACAGAAACCCACCATCTCATCCGAAATTTAATAAATATGAGGCACTTCAGAGGAAACGCTTTGACCAATGTGGTCTATTTTATGACGGAGGTACATCACAAAGAAATGTGCCACCAGTCCTAAGAGAAAAACCTGTACCTTGGCACAGCCTGTGTGTTTGTAAGGTGACTGGAGCGACCTGCTGCTTGGGACTACTGTCGGGAAAAACAGTAAGTACAACTCATCTGGAATCTTCTGTAATTTCCCTGTCCTGTCACAACTTTTAGGATTTTAAAAAGATCCTGCTCCTCAGTGGCAACAACTTGAGACCTTTCAAAGTTTCTCAGGAAAATGAGAAAGACTCAAAAAAATTGTGCATGTCCTAAGCTCTCAGTCAGGGATTTCACTGATGTGAAGCGGAGAAGATATCAGGACCAAGTTTTTATATCACTGACTGGTTGCTTAATAAAAACTCATCAATGTGAGGCCATGAACTTGCTCCATCCTAAGAGATGATTGCTGTTATGACACTGTGTAGGGTAGGGAGGCCAGATTAAGGTCCCTGTTTTGCAAAAAAACTCAGTTTTGCTATGTCAGTGACCTAACCACTAGTGTCTTGGCTAAGCTGAGCTGTTCTCCTTCTTTGGATGCAAGCACTTTTTCTGATGAAAGCCTAAGCAAAACTGGTGTGTTTCTAAAAAAGATTTATGTTCTAACAAATCAACATCTTACAATAAAAAAAAAAAAAAGTCTGTATCACTGGAAAATTCCCAGCTAGCTCTACTGATGAGTAAAAGTTTTGCTTTACAGATGGAGTTAATAATAGTTTATAAGCTAAAGTGAAAAGGATTTTGGGTGAGCTTCCTAAAGAGGAAGTGAGTCAGTGTCTCGGCAGGAAAGTGTTCCAGATAGGCAGGGCTGGAAAAGTTACAAAACACCCCCCAACTGTGTGGAGTCACAGGGAGTGGACGAGGAATTATTGCATCCCAGATTGCAGAAAGCCAGTAATTAGTAGGGGGCCTTGCTTACCCCTCAGCCTGTGTGAATCAAGGTATGGTCTTCTCCATACTGAGTCATCCCAGGGAAGGCGTAACAGCTAAGGAAGAAGCAGGTGCTGCAGATGGGTGGGTGATTCAGTGGATGGTGTTATTCCTACTGAGTCAATGCTGAAGCAGTTTGTAAGCAGGAAGTTGGGGACAGTGTGTGGCTAGAAGATCTGCTTTCTAAATCCAGTGACATTCAAGGAGTCTGCGGTTCCCTCAGTGTGCTTTCCACAGGGTGAGTTGCTTTTAGTTGTTCTTGGGCACAGCATTTTTAAAAGCAGAAAGCAGAGAGGTATTTTTAAGGTGTCTGTCATTGGGATTTAAAATCCTGAGAGTTCAGGTCAGTTTTGACCATGGACTGGTACTTCTACATTAGGAAGGCATTTTTGGAAAACAGAAGTCCTGTGTTCTTGTGACTGACTTTGCAACCCTCCCACTGGTTCCTGGGGTCTCTGGGTGGACCCTTTGCATGAAATTCTTTTTAGTGAGAGGTAGGCACACTTTGTATTCTGCAGGGCACCAGGAACAGTGATGGCACTCCTCAGGTCTGCTTAGCAGCCCTGGAAAGCAAGTTCTCCATGGCCATCATGTCCTTTGAGATGCCAATGTTGTCTTACAGCAGAATGGTGGAGCCCCAGCATCTCCTCTGACTTGCTTAACTCATTGCAAATTTTAGAGAACATGACCTGTAATGTTCCAAAACTCTAATAATTTACCTTTTCAGAGCAGAAGTGACCTTTATTTTCTCTCTGTATGTGTACACACACAAACACATGCACAGGTCTAAACACTGTACAGCATGGAGGAGATTTAAGCCTTCAAAGTCACTGCTGTTTCCTCTGTGCTTTTTGCATTTGGGTGGCTCTTTCCTCTTGCTGGAAGCATTACAGGTTGGGAAGATGGGATATTTTTCCTTCCATTCTTCAGTAATTCAGCACTGAATCTCTTCCTTTTATTCCATGGCTTTTCCCACTTGGTCATTTAAAATTTGATAGTAACTTTCCCTCTGGTAAACAAGAGGAAAAATGACAATGTAATTAGTGAATCCCATGAGAGCAGCCACAAGCTCTCATCCATATGGTGCCTGGGAGGATGGCAAATACTTCCGTGCATCTCAGCAATGTGATGAAATGGTCCCAAGATCTGGATTGGCAGAGGTGGCCTTCCAATTTCTCATGTGGAGAGCAATTTCTGGGGAGATCAGACTTTCTGGGGACTCAAACTAACTTAACCAACCATTCTCTCTGGGCTGAGGAAAATTAAATGGGCGACTTTCCTTAACTCACGTTTGACATTTGTACTTTTTTTTTCCCACCTGTTTTATTGAGCTTTGCTCTTGGGTTTTATGTTTTATTGGTTGAGCTTTTCATCCATTTCTCCTCTGGCACATCTTCTTCCTTCAGGCAGAGTCTGTGTGCCCACACTAGCTCAGTGGAGTAAGACTCAGAGAGCAGAATTTGGATGGACTTCATCTCTGCAGTGCAGTAATGGCATACACTTACTGTTTTTTGTTTATTACTGGTTTTTCTAAATAGCTATTTTTGTCCTTAAAGGATCTAATTTTGTTTTTACTAAGAATAAAATCATCGAAATTGTTATGTAGGGAAAACTCACATCACAGGATAAGGGCGGAAATCTTCATGTGTGTTTCTTTTAGAAAGTTATGTAGTTTTAAAAACCCATACAGTTTTTGAAGTTTACCTCAATACCTTTATGCTTTCTCTTTGTATAGGTTATTTGCTCAACATTATGGAGGAAGTCCATGTCAAAGCCTGAAAAGAAAACATTTGCTCCCGAGTGCTGTGTTGATGCTTTGGCCACAGCACCATCCATCTGCTGCACAAAGAGCAGCCACATCCCAGTCCAGCTGAGTTATGAGAGCAGCTAAAGCAGAGAGACCATCAGGATTCAGAACCTTCCCACTATGGCCTCTATCTCCTGCTTCATTATTTTCGTCACAGCCTTTCTTTCCTAAATAAGGATAGACTATACTTTTTATTTCTAAAGAGGAATAGAAGCAAAATCCATCATATTAAATAGGAATTAAGTCCAGTTACATCTTCCTCATCTCTTTATGAGATGCAGGTCAAGCCTTGGGTGGGATGCCACCTCCTTCACTCCTTGCCCTCTTTCTAAACAAATTCAGTTGAATGGCATGCCTTGAATTCATTTCAGCTATTATTCACAGAATGAAATGAAGAGTAGCAGCATGTATCAATTAATTTTTCCTTATTCACAACCAGCACTGTTTTTCCACAGTGAAGCCAATGAATACAATCTCTGCTTTCATAAGGCTGCTCTGTGGTAAAAGTATTCCACAATTGCTTCCTATTGAGTTTAGCCCCAGTTTCTTTACAGAACACCATTACTAACCAGGTACAGTGAGCAGAGCTATCACTGAGAATTACCCAGGAAAGCAAACTCTAATGAAGTGCTAAATCATTATTTTTAATGCCTGTAGAATTCCTCACTGTTTCGCATATAATGTCAATATTTTTATACATCTTTTTATTACAGGTCAGGAATTAAGATTCAGAAGAAAATTTTAAAAAAGGAAGTCTACTATTATTTTTTTAACTACATATTATTCTGCTAGACTTGACAACCTGTTTTCTGATGTCCCAGCTTACAAGCTCTTTGAACCACTGGGAACACTGCTGGAGAGCTGGAAGAAAACAAATAAGGCACTGATTGAAATAAAATACAGAAGAACTAGGTTGATCATTACTATATTTTTTTATTTTAAACTACAGTGAGGCAAACAGTAAACAAAAGCCCTATGAGCGCTCTGAGTCTGCAGAAAAAAAAAAAAGAAATTTTTGTTCACAAGTTAGGGAGCAGATTTTGGATCTGCAATGTCCAGTACAGTGGGGCTCTGACCCTGATTCTATATCCCATAATGCTGTGACAATATACATATAAAAACCTGTCTCCTAAACAGGTAACTGTCTCAGGACTGCTGAGAAAGAAAAGTCCTCAAAAGAAGGGTCTCTCCCTTGTTCCCATCCCCAGAGAGTATCTGTGCCCCTCGCCTTTCCCCTGGATTCCTCATAGAGGCAATGGTTCATATTTCCCAGGATCTAAAGCAGCTCCTTGTGGGCAGCACAGGGAAGTTGTGCTACAGATTTCCAGAGAAGAGGTTTAGCCCTCGGGGTGGCCTCAGCAATAGACATCCCTGTTTTGGGTATCTGTGCTGAGCCAGACTCCGAGACCTTTTCTAGACTACTGTGTCTGCTCTGGCATCCTCTTCAAAACGAGGGTGACCAACCAGAAAGAATTCAGGGAGAGTGTGCAAAAAGCCTTGGATATGTGGAAAAATTTGCTTCACAAAGGCAGAGTTAAAGCTCTGTGTTTAGCTTACTGATGAAGCCAGCAGATGGCTTGCTCATGGTTTATTAGCTCTTATGTTAAGAGAAGGTATTTGATAGTGAAAGGTGATGTAAGCAAGGCTGGACCTTTTTTTCCTTTGTGGAACAGTTTTTACTTTAAACAGAAGTTACTTGGCTCAGGAGAGTTCATTCACATAAGAGGGAACAGTAATTCCCTCAGGGGTATTAAGGGATTGAGTGGATGAAAAACTGCAGATGAACATGATGGTAACTCCTGACCTTGAAACTTGACTGTTTCATAAAACTTCTGGGTGGAGGGATCATAACAGAGTGCACCACGGGATTTCAGAGATGTGTTTAAAATCCTACCTCAGCCTTCTCTGAATGTCTCTGGAACAAGCACTGTGCTGTCCCACACATTCAGGTTTGGCTCAAGAATGTTAAACCGACCATAAAGCTGAATGACAATGTGGCAGAGAACAGGAGGGATGGCTGGTGATGTGTAACAGGTATTTCAGATCTTTACAAGTGATTGTGAGCAGAAGATAAACAACTCACTTCTTAATCACAGTGTGCCACCCTCAGAGGAAAGGCAAATGTCATTGCAGAATGACAAGTCATCTGATGGCAGAAAATAATCAGCTTGTAGTAGTTTCAAAGGTTAGTTAAAAGCTTGGAGTCAGAGTGTTATCAGGATCTCAAGTTTCAATATTTGTGTTAAGCCAAGATGTTAAAAAAATGAAAAAATAAGGTGAAGTTTGAGCAGGTTTTTGAAGATACTTCTAGAATGTCACCTATGGTAGGAGGGGGAATTATGTGGATTCAAGAGATCTTTTCCCCACTCCATACCTGTAAAATGTAATAATCCAGTAAAAAGGATCATTATGCAAGAGACCAGCAAGCACATATAAAGTTGTGACAACCTCCAAGGTTTTATAGGAATTGCAGCTAATCTGTGTTCCTATGTCTTCTCCACATCTGTACAAATTTGAATTACAACTTGCAGTCCGAGCAGCACTGTGATTTCATAGTTTCAGAAGGATTGCTGAGGATCCATGGTCATGACCAGCACTACTGCTGCCAGGCCTTTAATCAATCCACAAATGAAAAGCCATGCCTCAAGATATAACCTTTTAAGTGAAGTCTCAGAATACTGCATTAAGTACTTTCCACAATTGCCAGAGTTATGAAATTTCTGCTTTGTAGGAATTATGAAGTCTCTTTTGGTTTAAATGTAAGTAGTTTCAAATAGCAAAATTCCTTCTGGATCTCAGACAGCTCAACAGGGCCACAGCACTGTCTCAGAGACGGGGGAAGTCAGGTCACCTTGAGAACTGAGATGGATTTTATATTACTTCTCTCTTACTGGCACTTTATTATCTAGACCTGAAGAATTTCTGCAAATGAAGGAGAGGCAGGTCTTCACTGTAATGTCCTGGTTCTCCAGTTCTGTATCCATAAGTCTGTGTGCAGTTCAGTGGCTACATGCAGTTTTTTCCTCATCCCAGTAGAAGACAGAACATTTAGGATCATGCTAGTTCATTTCCAAGAGGACGTTGTTTTGACACTGATATTTAGAGACAAATATTTATTTTGGGCAACCCTGCTTATTTATCCTGTATTGTTTTTCTTCCTGGACCAGCGGGAACAATCAACAAATCCATTTCCTTGTGGAGAAATTATGGTTGGACTTTTCAGTAAGCTCTCTAACCAAAAGAAGTTTTGGGTTTCTGCCTCTACCCAGGGCCACACTCTTTTTTTTTTTTTTTGCTGTATAATTGCCTTTTCCTTACTTTTACTCTCTGACTGATTTTCAACAGAGTTTCAGCCAAGCAGCTCTCCAATGTCTTGATCAGCAACTTATCTGCAAAGAAATCCCTAGGGACACATCTCACAACATGTGGTCAGTGGTTCGAGGTGGTCACCCAGCATCAAAGAAAGAAAACTGTTTCTTTATTGAATGTAAGATACTTAGCCCAGCATCAGCTTTTCCCAAGCCTGTGATTTATAGCAGTTGTACAGTATAGCAGCCTCTCTCAGCAGATAATGTTTCCATATTGCCCAGCAATAGTTGTCTAACTTCTATGTACTTTTCAGTTACAAAGATTATTGGTCAAAATGGTCAAAGGTACCATGACCATTAACCATCAGATGCCTTACGCTAGAAAATTGTGATGCTCTTCAGTTTAGATGGAGGCTCACAACTCTGCATGGACAAAGGAAAGGGCTGGCATTTGTGGTAATGTAAAGCCTGTATTATTCAAGAGGTGAACAGAAAAAAAAAACAACAAGCAAAATAAAGGTTACTGTGTAAATAGGGTTGAGAGGGGGAAAAAAGCCATCTTGAAAAATCATATGATGTTTACATGGCACATGTTGGAAAAGTTCTTTGTCGTTTCCAGGTCATTTTAGTTGTAACAGGACACCTGTTTGTTAAACCATTTGTCTAGAAGATTCTTGGGAGGTAGAAAGATTACATATTATGGCTTTGGCTACTGTTCAGCATATGAAATCAAGAAGAGGAAGAGTTTAACAAGTGCGAGAGTGTTGCAAAAGCTGTCAGCAGGCAGTGGCTGCACCGGTGCTGCAGCTGTGGCACTGGGTCTGTAACGTGGGCAGGCCCTGGAGAGGTCCCTTGGTGAAATCAGAAGTGACTGTGCTTGGCCCCCCAGAGCCCATCAGCACAGCGACAGTGGGAATGGCCACTGGGAGGGGTGGTGTCTCTGTGGGTGAGCAGGGTGCTACACTCTGAGGATTTCTGATTTAAGGGTTGTAGTGCCTCGGGGCTTTAGGGAGTGGATTTGGCTATAGACAAAAAAAAAGGTACCAAAAGAAGAGCTGAGAAAGCGTAAATGAGAATTTTTGAAAAACGCAGTTTTACCCCGCCTTTGTTAAAAATTCAAACAAATACCCACCAGCTGAAAAAGTAAATTGAATAATTGCACTTCAGATACTGTGCCAACAAAACACACATGGGCCGTGGTGATAAAAGGTTTTCTCCCAGTGGAACAAATCACTTATCAAGCTATGATACAAAGTAAGGAAACATTTCAGTACAAGTGAACTTTAGCTTCACAATAGCTGCAATAAGGGAATGCTGACTTTCAGCTGCCTTATTGGGAGGAGAACTATCCAGACCTACCCACAGTCTTTACTTATCTGCTATTGTGCAGTTTTTAATGTCATATTTGCTTATATGTGCCCCATAATAACTATTTTCCACTAGAGACATGTACAGCTACTATTTTGCAGTCTCAAATGTGTCCTTCAAATTTTCTTCTCCCTCTTTTCTCAGCCACTTTGTCTCTCGCTTTCTTTCTGTATCTTGGCCATTTTCACTCTCTCATTCATTTTCATACTATTTCTTCCCTTTCTTTTGTCTCTTTTTCCTTTCCCATCTTTCATATTCTGAGTCTGACACAAAGCCCATAGACTGTCATTTTCTCTTTTTCCCTATTTCCTCCTCCGTAATATTTTCATCAAACACTTGAAAAGAGACAGAAAAATTTGGAAAAACTTTTTTTCATTTATCCTGAGCTATCTATGCCCTTTCTCCACATGAGGAGACCAGCAGCTTGCCCAGCAGAGATCAATATTAGGACCACATCTGTTCTGTGGTTTGGGGTGCCAGGAGCTGGAATGAGACATGGGGTTGCAATGTAGAGCAGTGCCCAAAAATGGCACCTACATTTTTTGTTCCCCTAGTATGAAAAGAAAGTTGAGATTCCCCTAAGAATCATAATTAAGCTGACTTTTGAAAAGCATTACAAAAAAGAACCTTGTAACTGTGGTATAACCCTAAGGTCTCCCTGTGAGATTGAGGTGTTTATTTGCAGTGCATTATTACAAGAGCTCTTTCTGACTATTGCTCATGATGCTCTTTGCTGTTCCCTGCCACAAATACTCTTAAAATATGAATATTTAAGTGTCATGACAGTGAAAAGAAAAATTAAAAAGAAAACTGCCCTCCAACCTCAGAAGGTGATAACACACTGGCATTATTTAGAGCCTTTCCTCACTTTTAATCTGGTTTTGCTTGTTTGTTTGTTTGTTTTTCCAAGTACTGGACAAATTAAGGGAATCTCCAAATTCCACCTGAGGATGACATCCTTTTTATGTTCAACACATGTCTGGAAGACATCCACAACTCAACAGGAGGTAAAGTGACCCCAAATGCACTACTCTGCACTTGTATTAAAGAGAGACTAGGGGACACTATACATGTTTTAGGAGTTGAATGCATACAAAACAACTTATTTTGAAGGAAAAGGCTACATCAGCTGTGCTTGAATATAATGCACATTGTATGTTAACATTTCGTGACTAGAGGGAACTTGTAGATGCAGAAAGCCTATTGATACTGCCTTGCCTAAGCCAAGACTGTTGCATTTTCCTTCTTTCTTCTTGTTAGCAAAGAAAAGGGATTAGAATGTACCAGGCTACTCCTCCCTGGTGCAGGCAGCAAGTAGTGCCACGTATGACCTTTTGTTACTTTGACATGCTACCTTAAAAGCTGGTAGCTTTAAGAAATGCAAGGCAGAAAAATTTAATCTCCTGGAACATGATGTAAAGCCATTTAATTATTTTTAAGACATTCTTTGAGAATGACTGGATTGCTGCTTAAGGTGGGGCATTTGTGTGTGACTAAAGGTTTGCACTTCACCAAAAAAGGCCTCCCGGGTGTCCCAGGGCTGTTAAAGCAGGCTGTTTCCTGGGCTGGCCTCTAAATGCTGGGCACTTGGAGATCCTGGATGCTTTCCAACCAGGCTGCCAATTTTCAGACAAGCATGGGTAAATTCTCAGGCTCACCCACTCCTATCCACGAGCTGAAGTTTCTTTTCCCCTGACAGCGCAGTGCTTTTCTTTGGCTATTATCCCACCAAGCACCCACAGCACAAATCCAGCCCTGCCATTGCAAAAGATGCAGGCTCCTGAGTATTAGGGATGGGTGAGAGATGGATTATTTTGCTCCACAAGCAAAGCAATGTGGTTGAAAAATTCTTCTTTCTCAGAAGGAAACAATGGTGTTCCATTTTTTCCCCAAATTTCCTGAGGCCAAACCAAATCCCCCCTAAAACACTCTTAAAAAACCCTTTTTGAACTTCTCTCAGTGTTTCATTATGATAAAAACTGTGTCTCTTTCTCACCCCACCTTGAAAAATTCTATAAAACCTGATAAACTGTCTTTTCAAGCTGAAAAACTGAGACATTTGCTTTCAGAAAGTTCAGGTGAGACCTTTGAAGACTTTCTCTAAAAAATGTGTTTTTCGAAGTTAGTTCTCTTTGAATTCATCCTTTTTAAATAAAGCCATTTTTTTAACAAATCAGCTCTTTTTTTTTTTCTTGTGAGAAAGGCATTACCATGGAAGATTTCCATGCAGCTCTGTAGCGGGCTGGTCCATGGAGATACTATGAATGATTTATCAGTCAGTGGGAGAGAAGAGAAGCACTTGGAAGAAAACTTTCAGCTGTGGTCTCAGCCCTCTCCTTTCCCCATGATGCACCTGATTCTACTCCTGTCTCCTAGCACAGGGACACCCTACCACTCCCCTAACCTGTAATACAACTGGAGACTGCAGAAAAAGGGCTTCAGCCACTGGAAGAAGCTGAAAAGCTTTTGTGATTGGGTATATAGACCTCCAAGGAGCAGAGGAAGACCTTATTCTTCTCTACAATGGCTATGAGATCCAGTGCTCTTCCCCCTTGATATTCCATTTTTGTATAGGAGTAGTAATGTCTCCAAGGACTGGATCCAAAGATCATTGAGGCCAACTGAAAAAATCCATTATGATGAACTTTTCGCATAATTCTTAAAATCCTCACCTTTTTTCTTTTTTTTATTAATTTGAAGGAGGAAGAACTGCTAGCTTATTTATCCTCTTTACCAATGCTAGTTGTGGTAGCACTGGGGTTTGAACTGAGCTCTAAACCTTGATTACTGTGTAAGTGCTGTAAAAAAGTCATTCTAATTCTGGGAATACAAACATTCAGTTGTCTCTCATAGTCTCAGCTAGAATAAAATGCCTTTTAAAAGGCATTTATCTTTTAAAGCCAACTGCTCTGCTCTTCTTATTACCACCTCCAACCTCTAGTCCTAAGAGTAAGTTTCATAGCTTTCCTCATACAAAAACTGACCTAAAAGAAATAAAGCAGGGTTTTGGGGATAGAGAGATTTCTCCTCCTGTAATGGTTGGAAGTATATTCTTGTTAAAGAGAGAAAGGTTTTCCATCTGTTCTCAGCCAAGGGAGTTGCATTCACATTTCAGCTGACCAGACAGGGCTATATGGGTCTCAAGGAGTTTCTGTGGTAATGGATGAAAATATTTGTATCTGGATTTGTCTTCTGCTGGTTTTGTCAACACCAGAAAAGGTCAATGTTTTTCCTTGGTCAGGGAAAGATGTTGTCTAGATTTACAGCAGCATGAAAGCTGAAAGAAGAAAAGCAAGAAGTAGTTTTGGCAAGTGGTAGGTCCTTCAGTGTCCAGGAACCATTAACCTGCTAAAATGAAACTGTTTCTTTTTCTGTCCCCAGGATACTTCAGTCATTCCTGTAAGTGCAGATCCTTCCAAGCAGCTTGGAGAAAGCTGAGTGTGTTAGCAAAGCTCCCCAAAATATCCCTGTTCATCTCTTCAAGCAGACACTGCAGAGGGAAAGCAACAGCCTGATCAAGCTATAATATAAAGGACTGAACTACACTAGTTTTCTTTTCCTCTTGCTTGCCCCCATATTTAATTCCTGACTTTTAGATTCTGCTAAAGTCTAAACATAGCAACATGGCACTGAACAAGAGGCTTTTTAAATTTTAGGGAATCTCTAGCCTTGCATTTAAAATCTAAAGGAAATATAATGCCTATTCTACATATCTTCAAAATAAATCAACAACCAAGCACGATTCCTATCCTAGTGTTGCTGGAATGAGAAGTTAGATTCATAAAATGTTACACTATGGAAATCTAGAGTAGGACTGCATTAAATCTGAGGGTTGCCCAGAAGGTTGATATTTTCTTGTCAGATTCCCATCCCTGCAACCTCTTTTTTACACTGAGGTTTTTTTTTTGGTTGGTTGGTTGTTTTTTGTTTTTTTTTTTTTTAAATGCACATCCCTTACATCTTTTGACTACGAAATGAATATATGCAAGACCCCAGACTGCATTCTGGCAGCGTGAAGCAGGAGATATTTAAGAACTTATTTATCATTTCAAGGAAGCCATTCCAGGTTGCTTTTTCAGAGTGTGATTTAAAGCAATTTTGAAAATCACTAAAATAAGAGGAAGATGGAGACACAACTATCTGTATGCTTTCAGATTCATTCAAGGAAATCAGGATACTCAAGACTATAACATGGATATTTTCAGAGTAGTTTCAAATCACAATTCTTGGTTTTCCTCAGATAATGGAGAAAAAGTTGCCAAATGGCAATTTTTAGGGTTAACAAAGCAATGGCTGTTACTCATGCCCACTATGGCATGTAAGTGAATACAGAAATAACCTGTCAATGCTTTGAATTGGCATTGGACTTTTAAATCTGGTGGTTCTGATTTTAATTTAACATATCCTGTGGTGCAGTGTGTGAAATATGTACTTAACCCAGATTGTTGTAAGATGAAAGCACGCTCATGTTTATTTTACATTATTTGCTGTAGTTTGTTGAAAGCCAACATTCCTGGGCAATGAATACAGCAGGGATGAATCATTTGAACTAGGTGAGGGGTTAGCAGCTGGAAGAAAATGAAAGTTAAATAACTACATTAAATTTCAGAAAAATGGGTTAAAAAATGTAACACTAGAGAAAGTGGCATCTTCATTCTGAGACAAGGAATTATGGCACTTATTTTTATGGGATTTCTACCAGTACTTTTAATGCTAGCCATGATTAGAGGTAATTAACATCACACACTTCCTACCTTCAGAACTGAGGTGCTGAAGCAAAGTTAAATACAAATTGCTATCAGGAGCTGTAGCAAATGTACCAAATGACACTATAGCACCAGGGAATCAATCCTGATGATTTACTACTCATATCACCATAGTTCATAGGAATCTTAATCAAGGACTAGGACATCACCAGACTGAGTATTGAATGGTTAAGGAAAAAAGATGGGTCCTGTGCTAGAGAGCTCAGCACCGGAGCAGAGGCAAAGAGGAATGATAAAGCAGGCAAAGAGAAGGGAAAGAAGAAGGCAATGATGGAACAGCAATACTAGAAATGAGCTCAGCACAGGGGCAGTCCACAGTAAAGATTTTCTGAGAGCATCCCAGAGGCTTTTAGTGATGATTTTGACAGAAGACAAGAGAGTGGCTGTGTGGGTGTTTGTGCTGGGCCTGTCTCACACCTGAGGAGTGGTGGGAGTGAACAGGCAAAGGTGCTCGTCCAGAAATATATCAAGCAGGAAAACAAGGTTCATATTAAGGGCTAGATGAGGGCAGAAATTATGTCGGGTTAGTGAATGATGCACTGGGGACCTTGAGAGCAGAAAGAAGGGGCTTCTGCTGCGCATATCAGGGCAGGAGGAGAGGGACAGAGGCAGTAGCAGACAGAAAGCCAGCCATGAGGAAAGGATGCTCATTGCAGTGTTTGAGCTGGGTACAAGTTGGATGAGACAGTGCTTGTCGAGGCCAGGAAGAAAAAGAGGTGGGAGTAGCTGAGATTTGAAATGCCAGAAGCCTGCAAAGGGATTTTAGCTTAAAGGAGACGAAAGGCCACAGTGCAGAGATGGCAACCAGAAAAAATAAAAAATTAAAAAATATGACTGAGAATGTGCAAGGAGTCTGAGCCAAAGAAGTCTCCTAGGGTGCCTGTGGGACAGGCAGCATGCTCCTGAGGCCATGTGGTACGACCCAGGGCTGTCAGCTGAGCAGTTCTGTTCCCACAAAACTGCACTTCAGCTGGAGGGGGAGTTGTCTTTTGGGTGGTGTTAGAGGGAGAGGCCTCCACTGGGGTAGATGGAGCAGGGAAGCAGATCTGTAAATCACAAGGGACAGGGGAAGAGGATTTGAATATGGGCCCAGTAGGTGAGGTTGCATAGAGATAGCATGAAGACACCAGAGCAGAAGGGAGGAGCAGATGCAGAAGTCCCTGGAAAATGGGGCACTGAAGAGGAGCATCTGCAGAAGGAAGACTCGAGCAAGGAAGAGAAGCCAGCAGGTCACCAAGTGAGGATGATGGCTCCATGGGTGCCTGGCTAGGTGGTTTCCCCAGGGCTGTGCACTGCTCCCTGTGATTTCACCAGCTGGTCTGCAGAGGTCTCTTCCTGGTCTCTGACTTTCTTCCTCTGTGTTCAGCTACTCTGCTCTGCTTGCTCAGGTGTGAACAAAACCAAGGAGACTGAGGACAGGCTGGGACATCCTGCCTTAAAGATCAGCACTCCTGAAAGCCAGAAGAAGCAGAGGTGCTGAAAGCTGCCCAAGTCAGAGAATCAGTGGGGCAGGTGCAAAGAGCTGGGACAGAGGAGGCAGAATAGCGACAGAGGCTTTGTTTTCCTTGGGCTAGCTAACACTAGAGTTGCACAGCCACAAGGTTCATCATCACTCTACTCCCCCCATTTCAGTTTTCAGAGACAGCATGGTTAGTCCTTCATCATGTTGTCAGTCTGGTCCAGATGGCAGAGGCTCAGAGCAAAGCAGTTATTCACCATGAGAGTGACTGGGAAAGGAGAATTTCTCTCTAAAAGCAGTAAAGTATCATTCATTTAAGACTGTACTATGTCTAAGTGCAGTAGGGGCTGGATTGATGTAAAATGAAGGTGATCCTATGACTTTGGTCCTTATAATGTCTGCATTTAGTGTATAGCTTCCATAATTTTTTTGTTTATCATAGGCTCTTGTCCTTCAAAAAGCATGTGAATACTTTGTCTGGGGTGTTTCCTGGTCACTCTTTGCATTATTTCTCTAAATCTTTAGGCTGCAAAGAGAGCAAGATACAGCTGCTTAAATTCCTAGACTGATCAAATCGTTAAGGTTGGAAAAGACCTGCAAGCTTGTTGAGTCCACCTGTTAACCCAGCACCAGCATGTTCACCACTAAACCACGTCCCCAAGTGCCACATTTGACAACTTTTGAACATTTCCAGGGATGCTGATTCTACCACTTTCCTGGGCAGCCTGCTCCAATGCATGATAACCCTTTTAGTGATTTATTTCCCCCCCCCCTAATATCCAACCTAAACCTCCCCTGGAGCAACTCCTTAGCCTGCTTTGGATATGCAAGCTTAGATCCAATACACAGGTACCTACTCGGGTTTTGGGCTGACCTGGCTGAGCTGCAGAAGCTGTTGATGATGTCCAAACCCTTGCCTCTGTGCTGCCTAGCTTCTTCACCCCTGACACTGTAGGAGGACGTAACTCGTGCCCTAACCTGCTTTAGCATCCCGTAGGATGCGAAGGACCCGTACCGCTCCAAACAGGCGGGATGCTGCGGGGCGTCTGCAGGCGGCGGGGGGGGAGAGGGGGGATCAGAGAGTTCCCATTCCGAGGGTGCCGGCCTTGGGGTGCGGTCTCGGAGGGGTCTGCCCGCTCGTGTGTGGAGCGGGGGGCAGCGGGGCAGGAGGGGATGCGGCAGCTGCATCGCGGAGCGGCCGCCCGGGGGAGCGCAGGCACCGCCGGCTCCTCCCGCAGCGCTCCAGCAGGAGCTGCCACCGAGCTGGAGCGGCTGCTTGCGAACCCCATTCAGAATAAAACGTTTATTTCCCCCTCCCTCCTCTTCCCAAACCCCCGTTCCCGTGCGTTACATAAATTTAAACTTTTTTTTCTTCTTCTTCTTTTTTTTTTTCCCCCTCTCCATTATCGAAGCTCTCAAATATTCCGAGAGAGGTTACAAAATGTGTTTACTTACAAATTTGGAAGTAGCGACAAGACGCAATGCAGTGAATTTGTCATCTGCTCATGACTAGCAGATGGTCCTCCTTCTTTGCGAGCAAACTGCGTGAGTCACAATCTTGCCTGGTTCGTAGAATCGAACCGAGGAGCTCTCTGGCGCCAGGGTGGACAGTGTCGCCCATCGCCGATCATGCTGCCTGCCCACACAGCCAGTGGGCTCTCTGGCATCAGGTGGATTTTTCACCGTGCCTTTTGCAAAGGTTCCTCTTTCCTCCTTCTTCCACCTTAGATTAGTTTGGGCGCGTTCCTGTCTATAGAGACCGCTTCAAGTGGCTCTTGCAGTGCAAAGGGATCTTTAAATGGGAACACATCACATTAACATTTTACAGACGAGCTGAAAGAGATAACTGTGAGTTATGCTTAAACAGACTCATTTTTTAGCGCTGGGTAAAGCCGAAGTGGGAAATGCAAAAAAGCCTTTTGAGACCCTTTTGCTGCAGACTGTGCTTGCTGTGAAAACCCAGTTCCCTGCATCAAGACATGATATGTTGAAGGTGGCTCTAAACTGTGCTGTTAATCAGTAACAAAACAAAAACTAAATTAAATTAAAATAGTGCAATTCTGCATTGGTTTAGGGATCTGTGCAGAGCTTGCAGGACTGGAGTTGCTGGTCCTCGTAGATAGATAAGGCTCGATTTTATTATGGGTATGTTGGAAAGTTGTTTTACAGGGATAGTCATATCTAACATTCTCTCCTGACTTCCCTTGCTGGTTCATGTTGATTTCTCTTATTAGTTTTTTTCCTCAGTCATGACACATTCCTGGTTTTGTCTTATTGTGTAATCTGCATAGATGATTGGTTTTCCTCTAGCTTTGTGCCTCTGTGTGTGTATTTTTTCACAGCAGAGCAAAAGGGAGCAAGTTCAAATGATACAAAACCAAGATGCTAAGAGTGATGGGGATAATTCAGGGAAGATAACCTGAAAATGTTTTGAAATACCTTTTCTTTTTTTTTGCAAAGTGGCTAGGTGTCAAGTTGGCTTTTTCAAAATTAATTCATTTCCAAGGCTGTCATTTATATGGCAAGATACTTGTTGCCCTTTGCTGGATGCAAGAGTTCCACTCACTCACACCAGTGATGGGTAAGTTATGCACTTCTGACAGATGCTCACATGTTTGCACAATGTGAGACACACAAATTGTGCTTGACTGTCTTTAGGTAGCATGGGTTTCCTTGCTTTTCATTGTCTTCTGAAATGTTTTCTTCCCTGACTTTCATAGAAGAGTACTCCAGATAAAGGCAATAGACACCTTTTCATTTCATAGGCACCAACAGACAAGCAACCCTCTTGTTCCTGAAAGAAATGCTAAAATCCATGTAGGATAGTGAGGAAATTCATGTTATTCTAGTAATAAATCCTAGCCAGCCACAAGTAGCTATGATTTGAAGATCCTGGAGCTGTAACCAACCTGCGAACACCACTTTTTGCCTGTTGGCTTCCACAGTGTTTCCTGCCATAGCATAAAGAAGGGATTATGGATGAATGCAAGGATCTCTTTGTGTGCTGCAGTAGGGGAGAGCTGGGAGATGTGGAGATCTGACTCAAGTCAGCAGAGCCACAGACTCACCCTAGGTCTCCTGTCCTGTACCTTTCAACTGGCTACAGAGGAATAGCTAGCAACTCAAGCTCATGGGTTTGCAGTCCCTGCCACTACTTTGAATTGGAAAATGAGGGGTTTGGGGGACCAGAGGAGTCTTAGCAATGAAATCAAATTATTTGGGGGCCCTTATGTGGGCTTTCCACCTCTAGTGGGTGGGACTTCCTGGCCCCCAATGTGTTTGGCCCTGGGCACAGCACAGCCATAGTCCATTACTGACATTTCCCCCCAAGTCTTTTTTTTTTCTGCTTCAGAGGTCAGATGCTGCTCTGGGAAATTGTCTCACTCCAAGGAGGCAGAGCTTGAGCTGACTTCTCTGCCTGAGCTCCTCATCAGTTGCTGTGAGAGTGCTGCTGCTGAATTACCATCCAGAATGTGGGTATGAGAAAGGGAGGGGAACTGAGGGCTGGTTGTAATGGAAACATGAGGGGGTTGCTTGCAAAGATGGATCGTCTTCAGGTTTGGGAAGGGTGACATTTATGGGAGCCTGTGGGGACTCCAGTGCATCTAACCACCATCAGGAGAGTCCTCTGAAGTGCCAAGAATAGGCTTGTCCTCTTGGTCCCTGGCAAAAGCCTCCTCTCTCTCCTCTCATTGCTGCCAATAAATCCAGGATTAGGAAGCTGACAGCCGCCTACATGCTCTGGAAAAATACAGTGACCACATACAAAATTTATAGCCTACAATATTGTCGTAGGTGGGGATATAAAATACTTTTGTGGGGTTTTTAGGCTTGGGATTCCCCGTGGATGCTGGCAGCAACATACCTATCCTGATACATTATCCCTCCTCAGTGAGGCATGCTGGAGGGGAGGCCTGGCAGCTTACCATGCTCCATGTCAGAGCAGAATCCCAGGGGTGGATGGTGTCCTGCACTAAGTCCCAGGTGCTCTGGCAAAGGTGCACTTCACCTATGCCTGATATGCCTTGAACCTGGCTTTTGCTCCACAGTCAGATCCATTTGCCTTGGGTCAGTGCTGTTCTTCTTTTACTCTGTCAAAACCCTAAAGCCCTGGCTGGTTGCCCTTTTGAGCAGCTTCATTCACCACTTAAGACCCTTCCTGAGGGCCTGAGCAGCTTACTGTGTAGATGGTCCTGCACAGACAGGCTCAGCCCTGTGCTAAACTTTCTCCACAGAGCCCTGTTTGCCTGTGGGAACCTGTGCAACACCTCTGAGACCAAGAGAGATGCCAACAGTGAGAGACTAAATTTAGTCACCTTGTGGCTTCAGTTGCGCCTCTGCCCCTGCTACAGCATCCTCACTTGCCCACAAAACCTGGGAGTCTGGGAGACAGCCTTACCAGCCCATATGCAGGTGCTGCCGGGGGGCTCCACTTGTAAACACGCACATGAGTTGAAAACAAACTCTGTTTTCCTCCTGTGCTTCCACACACTGACACGACTCCATGCTTTGCAGCTTTTGGGACCTCTACCCCATGCATAAATCCCATGGGCCATGCAGCCCCTCTGCTCCCTGCGCCACACACTGTGCTGTGAAAAAACTAAATGTGGATTCAGAGAAAATGAAAGAGCAAGAATTTAACAGGCGTGGAACATCAGGGTTCAGTAAAGAGAGTGCAGGTGGTGAGCAGGACATGGGCTTTCCAAAACACAGGCACCCACAGCCAGTCAGCATTAGCCTGGGGGTTTTTCCCTTGCTAACATGTACTGCTTGCCACTTACCACTGTTGCTTCACCAGATTTGGTGACCCCATGCCCACAGAGGGGAAGGAGACAAGAAGGAACCCTTGAGAAGGTCCATGGAAGGCCCAAGTATGAAGTCTTCAGCAGGAGATGCTGTGAATAAAAAGAAGTGGCATAGCAAGTTCACATAGGTTTTACATTTTTTTGGTTTGTACAGTGTCTGAGATTTAGGTCTGAAAATCACGAGTAAAATCAGAACTTGGGAGGATGAAGTGGTAAAGGCATGCCAATCCCACCTGTGCCTTCATTGTTGCTGTTGGAAATAGAGAATTACAGCTGTGACATTTAGTTGCTGAAATGGGACTGGTAGCCAGCCAGCTGTGAGGTTTCACCTCTGAGTTGAAACTTTCTTGTAGTGGGCAAGCTTCTCACTACTTTTGAGTTTTGCTTTGGGTCTACTGGGATGAATACAAAATACGATTCATTCCTGAAAAAGAAATGCTGCATCTTCATTGGAGGTGCTTTGGGTAAATGGGACACTCATATATACGTATTCTGCAACCCACAATGAAACTTTGAATAAGATACCTGGGAAACTGAAAAATCAACAGCCACTGGAAAACCCATCATCCCAAAGTTGGATTTGCCCACAGCAGTGGGGTTGGAACTAGATGATCTTTTAGGTCCTTCCAACCAGGCCATTCTATGATTCTGTAATATTTAGGAGAGGGCAGAAACCCAGCTGCAAAACAAACACATCTATCTTGCTTCTAAGCTATTTAGTTTAAAGCAGGCTCAGTGAGAGACATGCAAACTTCTCACTGAAACCAGACCAGCCTATGCATGAAATAGTAAAGAAAAACTTATCATTAGATAACTGACAGATGTCCTGATTCTACTAATATATGACAGTAGCTGGTCCCTCTGCCTTCCCCATGTCCCAGCTTCCAGCATAAAATTATGAGTGTATTCAACTACTTCAGAAAGACCTTGCCAAGGTCAGCTATTTCATGTTTAATACATACTTTGTATATCTCATGTGAAGAAAACACAATGAAAGGGCAAATCTTACCAGAAACAGAATTGCATTTCTTGATTTCCAGACCTATCTTAGCCTCAAGCAAGGGAGAAGCTTGTACAGCATAGTTAAGATGATTAACCATAACTGAAGCCATATGTATCCTAGACTGGAAGAACTGCTAAGTCTCCAAATTTGGCCCAGTCATGTCACTGAAAGTGAAACCATACACCTGAAGAAGATTGCTACACTCACATGTTTATTTTTCTGGTGATACTAGTTGATCTACTTTTGCCTACCAAGAGAAGTACAAGCTGTTCCTATCCAAATGTCCTGAGAACACCACAGATGAGCCTTCAGACCTGCTTGAAGTGAAGTTGTATTCTGGGTCCAGCCTGGCACAGAGGTGACCTCAACATCTTGCACTTCCTTTTCCAGCAGCCTTTGCATGCCTGGCTGAAGAAAGAAGCCTCTCCCAAAAAAATAACCCAAAGATTTGACTTTCTCTGGGAGGAAGATGTGATAAGAACACGGATGTCATGCAGGGCACTTAAGGGAGAGTTTCTGGTCCCGCTGCATGGCAGCTCTCCTGACGAGAAGTCCTGTGGGAGGGAAGAGTGTGAGTTTGTGGGACCAATGCTGAAGGATGAATTCAGCATCCACCACTGTGCTCCAACTGCTAAATAGCTACTTGCAGCTGGGTCCAGTTCTTCTCAGTATCAAAAAAGAGAACTGAAGTTTTGCTAAAGAAAAGCCAGTGTCTGGTCTCAGGAGATATGAGATACTCTTTTATTGATAATTTTTATATTTGCCTTGATGCAGATGTCATGTAAAGCTGTGGAGAAGGAATGTGGCTGGAAGCTTTTTCCAAATTTGCATTGTTTGGGGTAGACATGCTCTGAAATAAACCTGAAACCTGGGACTGGTGGGAGGGATGGAGGCTGTGCTTGAAGCTTAACCCCAAGTGCTTCTCAGCTTCTTGGGCTCCAGCTGCACAGCCCAACAAACACACCCTGGGCTCCCCAAATTGTCTCCAAGACACAGTGATACAGATCAATGGTGCTTGTCACTTCTTCCTTAACTTTCTTACTACTAATGTTTTCTAACAACGAATCCAAACTGTGATAAGGCAAATGGGTGAAGAAAGACCTTACGAAAGAGAAGCGAAATGGGAGCTGATTCAAGCGTCTGTAATTAGCTAATGGCTGTGAATATTTATGAACTCTCCCAGCAGTGGCAGTGAAGTGCTGATCCCAGAGAAGTGGACGCCCTCTCTTCCTTGATGTCTTTAATCCTCGCAGTCCCAACAGCCATGGCTCCAGTGTTGGAAAACCCCACCCTCTTTCTGGCCTCTGGTCAAAATCAATATTTCAGAGGGAAACATAGAAGAGCAAAGGAGTTAAACAAAAGTTCAGATAAGCATAACAGATACTGGAAAGATGAGATCCTTCAAGCAGAGTGCTCTAGAAAGCACTCCCGTTAATATGGGCAAGGCTCTCATCAACTGCTGTGTGCAGAAAGAGCTACTCTTGGACTCGTAAGGAGGTAAGGGATTTATTTCCTCAGCAGCCTGGAGTCATGCTATGAGATATCATTAAGAATAATTAGGATTTGAGCTTTCAACACACAAGATTTGTAGGTTTTCCTGTGCTTCCAGTCCTTTCCAGATAGACCTTTCTTAAGTGGTAGTCGGGCTATCTGTATCATTTACCTATATAATCCTTACAAGTAATCTCTTTATGTCTGTGTGGAAAGTGGCAGGGTTGATTTCCATCTGAGCATCTGTAGATGATCTTGGCAATTAATACTTCATTGTGATAGCAAAATAAAATACTGAAATGTATTTTAATTTGAGCAGTTCAGTGGTGATCCAGCAGTGTGGATTTAATTTATCTGGCAATACCTTGACTACAGTTATGACACGTTACAGAAAAAATGATGGTAAAGTCCAGAATGGTCACATCAGGTTAGTTGGTTTCATGGTTGCAATGGCAATATGAGGAGCTTGCACTAACACACAGAACTCAATTTTCAGACTGTGGGAAGCAAGTGTGCAAAGGGTGTGATGATTAACTTTCTGGCACCAGTTGCTTTCCTGCAACACTGCAATCGTTACTTCAGGCAAAAACAAATCATTTTGTTGCCTCATCAGCAGAAAAAAGCACAAACCTCTGTTCAGCTCCATCTGCCAAACTTGAGCCTTCCCTTTCTCTTTCTAGAGGGTCCCCAGGAGGCAAACAGAGGGTCTGCAGCAGCATTGTGTGAGAGACCAGAATGAAGGTGGGGAGAGAGTAAGAGCTCCCAGTGCCCAGGTGAGGTTTTTGGGACGGGGTGGAGCCCAGGGACAGTCCACTCTATTTAAGCATTTGAGATCTACTGAGACGTTTAGTTTTGCAGAGCAACAAACCAATTTGTTCATTTTCAGTGCCCCACTCTTGATTTCTTGTAAAACTGAGTTATTCAGGCCTGGACCACAACCAATCATTGCTAATTCTGATAGAGTTTGACTTCCCCTCCAGAGCAAAGGGTTTAAACTCAATGCTTTTCTTCAAAGGTAGCACAGATGGTTTTTTCAGTGACCCAGTGTCTGAAATTCAAGGAAGCTTAAATGGATAAATTTAAAAATGAGGTCCAAGACTTAAAGAGACTGGCTCATTCTTAGTGGGTAAAGCCAAGCTGGAACATGGTCACTGCCACCATGACAGTGGGAACAAACTGGATTTGGATCCTACAACTTCTACCTATTGACACCCACATTTTCACCCAATAATGCCTGGGCTTACAGTCCTTTAGGGTATAGTTGATGCTACTGCTATAAAACCTGCTTCCCTGTTAACAGAACATTTGTCATACACTTCATTTTGAGGTTTCCAAATCAGAAAGATGTAATCATTAATGGGAATGATTTATACAAAGCTACTTACTGATGAACCAGAAGAGAACAGAATTTCTTTCCTGAAGAGCAACATCAAACAAATCACGTCAGAAAGGAGAAATACTGCCACCTTTGAGAGATAACTATTTTTAAACTTGGTTGCTTTACTACTAGAGAATCATAGAATCATAAGATGGTTTGGGTTGAAAGGAACCTTAAAGCTCATCTAGTTCCACCCCCCTTGCTGTGGGCACAGACACTTTCCATTAGACCAAGTTGCTCAAAGGCCCATCCAACCTTCCCCCATTCCTGGGGGAATGTAGTTCCATTACATCCTAATTCCCCACTGCAGTTTGGGGAGTTTTGCTGCTGACTATAAAGGGACAGGAGGATACACTGGACTTAAAGAGCTGAATGTTTGCACATGCCTGAGAGCAATAACTCATGATCAGGCTGGGATGTGCTCTGGGGCTGGAGCGTTGCGTGCTGCTCTTCTAAGCTCTTGCTGGCCACACTCTCAAACTGTACCTCAACAGGCACAGAAGAAGCTCCTTGTCTTTGTGTTTTTCTAGAAATCATGGCTTGCCCTGATAGTGTTGTCCATGACACCTGGCAGGGTGAGCCCAGCTGTCCTGTAAGCACACAGTAGAGACTAACATTAGGCTTGGGAGCTCTGAGGGAGTACAAAGAGTATTGTCTGGAAAAGGTGCAAAGACTTGGCATGGCCTGGGGATTGGAGGGTAGAAGAAAGAACCCCTGGGGGAAGACAGATGTGGCAGAGTGTGACAGGCAAGGTGGTGCTGAGCAGTACTGGAAGTCCAGGAAGTCACAGATAGGGGAAGATCCAGGAGGAAAAGGGAGGGACAAATAATCACTTTAAGCAGATGAAAGTGCTGATTGCCCTTTACCTGAGCATCACAGAATCACAGAAGCAAAGAATATGCTGAGCAGGAAGGGACCAATCGGTATCACCCAGTCTGGCTCCTGGAGTAATTCCATGCTAAGGCACTACCCCAGCTATGCATCTTCGGCTTTGCAACGTAAACTTATCTACACATTTTTCCCAAAAGCACTGTCCATTGCAAGGGTTGCAATGGTCTGGGATAATAAATTGCAGCTATTATAAATCTAATATGACTCTGTAACACATCTGCGTCTCTTAAATTCAAGCCGCTCCAATTTCTGCTGGTTTCATCAGCCTCGTGCTCAGAAACAGTTTCAATACACTGAGAAGAATGATAAAAACTATAAATCAGGTGTTTAAATCCCCACAACCTTGCTAACTTGAAAGAATTTCGACATCACAGGCAGAGAGCCAGATTTTGCTATTGCAAAGAAAGGTTCTTGTGCATGTGCTAATGGATTAGATGTTCCTGATGTTCTAGGCAAGTGCCCTGTAGGTTTTCCAATGGTGATAAAATGTAAATTTTGCCCATAAGTCTCTGTTGACATGGAGGATAACAACATACACATGTGTGTGTGTTTAAAAGTATTGTTTGGAAACTGCTGGGAAAGGGAATGTCAAACAGCTTAACAGTATGACTTCTCCAGACTCTGTTTTTGAGATAAATATATTAGATGGCATAAAAAATATACCTAATTTTAAGATACTTAAAATTGTACTGTGTAATATGCAGTACGGACATGTAGCCTGCAGTTCATCAAAGTATAGGGACCGTACAGACACACTGAGTGCTAGAAAAATAAACAAATTTTGCAGCATCATAAAAAGAAACACAAACAAAATAAAGAATGAAAGTCCAATAACAGGAAAGGTGGAGCTTTTGTAGCAATTATGGTGGATTTTCCATTGCCCTACATCTTTGGTAGCAACTAGATGTAGAAATGGGTATAAAGTGATGTTAAAAGAAAAGACAAAATGGAATAGCTGTTTTGCACTGCCATGGCTGAAATTGTTTCAGATTTGAGATGCTGGTGGTGGATTAAACTCTACAGTCACAGAGGGATAAATCTGCAATATGCAACCAAGAGCATTCAGATTTTAGTGAATCTAGGCAAGCAAACAGTTTTATAAGCCATTGTTCCCAAAGTATCCCAGCCCTGGGACACATGATGTCCAGAAGTGTCCTGACTTACAGTCTGCACCCGAACTGTCCCTCACAGAACAGAATGCTGGTTTGGCAGCAGGGGATTCACCAGTGCTGACAAAGGGCTTCTTGAAAACTTTGGAACAATATTTTGAAAGGTGATGCACAAACAAAATCAAACCCCTCAGCAGACTTGGTTCTCTGTTCTCACCTGTGGTTTCATAAAAAACTAACCAGAGGGTTTAAAAAGAGACAAAATTGGGAGCTTCTGTCAGAAAGCACTCAGAGCACTCTGCCTGCCCACCTGCAACCAAGCTCCACATGGCAAACCCAACCTGCACGAGGAAGGTTGAGTCTCTAGTTCTCTTGGTTGAAACGATGTCCACTTGCTTCAGGTTGAGATTTAGGCTGCTTTTAGTGAGAGGGACCCTGCCATGATGCTTGCTGGGGGGAAATCCAAAACAGAAGCTTCTCATGGATAGATTCTTCACTTTATGCAAAATGTGTTGTGACACATTATCTCTTCACCATGTAGCAAAGTGTACTTTGCAGCGATTGAAGAAATTCAGTTAAATCCAGCCTGTACTTGTGTTCTGGTTCGTTATTTATAGCAAGTGTGGGAGTGTGTTGGCCTCTTCTGACAGCATATCATGGCCATCTTAAATTCTGAAGGCACTTTTTCTCATTGTTGCCACGGTAAATGCTTAAGAAGTTTAATCTCAGATTTGAGAGTGATTTGGAGACCAGTCTGTTCATGACACATTAACAAAATTAGACCAGGAAATGTTTGTCGAACGAACTCTTGTGCTTTTGTAATGAACAAGGTTGCTGGGAGTGAGCTGCCCCCAGTGTGTGCTGCCAAGACATGGCCTCGATGGCCCACCGTGATGCTGTGTGGATGTGTTTGCCCATGGCATTTCAAGAAAGAAATATTTACTGAAAAGGCATAAGGGATTTAGGAAACCAAATCTCAAGGTGTTATGGAGGGAACCCTGCACAGTACGAACTGGAGCCTCAGCAGCAAGCATAGTTAGAGGCAAAAGAGTTAATTTTGCTTCAATAAGAAGACATGGAAATAATTTTTTCCTTGCTAATTAAATATGAAACTGACTAACTGTATGCAAGTGTAATTTTCTTATCTTATTAGCCATGTTCATTTCTGAAGTGAATAACTACCAGCACTGGTACAGTATATGGGCAGAATAATAGTCGAACTGATTTTTACTTTAATCTCTGAATACAATTAGCATAATTTAAACCATTATAAGCTACAGCAGATAGAAATCACATTATAGAGCCTGTAGGTGGAGAAGTGGGTGGTCACATGCAGAGGGAAAACTGGAAGAGCACTTAAAATACAAGCGAATAATAAGCATTCAGGGGAATGCAAAGCTATGTGGAGTTGAAAGGCACATTATTCCTAGAGATGGGGGAAGAAAAGTGGATAATCATGAGCAAGGTTCAAGGACTTCTGCTACTGCAGAGCTTAATCCCAAGAAATGGTGTATACTCCATTGCACATGCACTGTGTTAACGCCAGTCCTGTTTCTAGGAGCAGTGCCTCCAGGGAGGTGCCCTCCACCTTTTGGGAGGGACACAAGGACTGTTTTGGATGGCATCAGGTGGTTGACCACGAGGAAAGCATGGGAATTAAGTGAGGAAGTAGAGAACATGGAGATGATATTTACACATAGACAAAAGGAATGATGGTCTTACTTGTGAGCATTTTTCTTTATTTGTGTTTGGGAAATAACTCTGAGGGTTTTTTTTAAGGCATCATGTGAGTGGTTTTGATGCAGTTAGTAGACAGCAATTCTACCTCCCTTTTCCCTGTCAGCCAGCTGCAAATGAAATAGTTTATACAACTGTTTCATGGGACATAAATCCCAAATTCCATTTTCTGCCAGAGGAGAGAACAGCCCAGTGGAGATGTACAGATCTCATCTTGACTGAGCAGATGAAGAGAGAAGAAGTCATGATGTGATGGGGGAAAGAAAGAGGCAGGTTAGATGAGGAACCAGAAGGATGGACCTGGGACTATAGTGTAAAGTGTATATTTGACTGAGTTGTGCATGAGAGCAGGGATAGAAGAAGGAAGAAGAGTGAAAGGATGTGCTGGATGAGGAGACTGGATCTGGAAATCCTGAATTGCAGGCTAGGACTGACGAAATAGTCAATGTGAATGAGTGTGGGAAGAAAGTGCCATGAACAAGCAGAAGAGACAGGGACAAGCTGGTGAAGAGAAACCAAAGCTTGAGGTGAGTGGAAAGAAGGTGCTTCCCACAGCCTGAAGTTGAGCCTGGAACACTCCCATCATCTTACTCCTGTGCTGTCAGCAAATATTGGTTGAGCCTCTGGCAAGCCACTATGTACCACCTGCCACTCCATGCAAAAGAAGGGATTACAACTGAAAACACAGGAGAAGAACACCCTGACATTTTTCCTTTTGAAGGTCTACCTGCTCTCTTCATTTACATCCCAATCTAGTTTATGCAGAGTTTTCTGAGCAAGTAACAAAATTAAGCCCAGAAATCTAGCCTGTTTAACCAGTAATAATCTGAAGTTGACAATAATTAAATTTCTGTGGCCACTTTTTAATAGCTGTGAGGAAATCTATAGGATTTGTTCTTTAGCACAGACCTGTCTGAAATGTTATCAAAGACTACAACTGAAAAACTGTGCTGAGCTGGTATGGCATATATTAATTATTAGGTAAGTTTTATTTATATCCTGACAATTTAGCCAGGACATGTTGTTTGAAAAGAGCTAGAAATGTTCTTCATCATACTATGGCTGCGAGTACGCTGTGGCCAGGCTTTACTGGAGAACAGAACACGACTTTGACATATTTTTCACATCAAATTTATTGATTTCCTATCATGAAGATATTTCTGACATATAGAACATGGCCCTCATTCCTGAGTGGCTGTTCTGTTATTGCAGTGCTCGCTGCTTTTTGAAACTTCTTCCTACAAGAAACCAATTTCCAGCCTAAATTCTCTGCTACGTGATAGGCGGTTCTGTCACCAAATGCCACTTGCAAGAGCAGCCTTCCAGCTGGGTGGATGTCAGACTGGAAGTCCAGTGTCTTGGCTGGTGGTCCCACATTGCCCAGAGAGCTCCTATAGAGCTTTCATACAGAGATGAAAACATTCTGCTTTTTGAATCAGCCCTACATGCATTTTTATGATGAATTCAGTACAACTACACTGAGAAATTGACTGCACTCTGTGTGTGTGTGTGGGTGGAGATTGGCCAGAAGATCTGTAGGATCATGATTCCAATCAATGTGTATCACCTCCAGGAATATATGCACTGTGCAGTGTTTGTAGAGGAGCAGTACACATAAAGTAAAGCTCCATACATACTGTGCAGCTGTACTTCTGGCCAAGATGACAGATGATAATATTTCCTGAGAATACTTTCAAGATCTGCTTTTTGTTTACTCAAATAATATTAGCTGTATTTAGTGCACCAAGAAAAAGTGTTGCAACTGCAGCGAAGCACTCTGTTGCAAAAATTTCAGCAAAGCCAGTGCAGTACTTAACAAGCAGACTTTTTTCCAATTTTTCTTGTAAGTTTTGTACTTTACAGAGTTTTTAATGAGATTAACCTCTTTAATGTACATGCCTAGAAAACAGGTAATGGCATCTGTCTGATAAAGAGACATACAGATGCACAAATGTTTGTATTTCTGAAGATGAAAATGAAGGTAGCAAGCAAATCATGCTTGTGTATGTTTAACACTCTGCAGTTCTGCTATTTGATTTAGAAAAAAAGTTATGCAAGGTTATGAAGTGATAACGAGGACAGCCCTCACCCAGCCCAAACTCTTAAGAAATAACAGAGGTTCTGCAGCATTGCATTTGTCTCTCAGTGCCAGGGCTCTATATTTAACAAGCTTTCCCCGGCTCCCACACCCAGATGAATTCATTGGAATGCAGTAGGAAAGCAAGAGCTCATCTGACTCATTAGGAGGCTCATATGCAATTACCATCAATTAAAAATTCCTTCTAGAGCCACCGTGTGAATTTGGGTGTGCTGAAATAAATGAAATCATCAGGATCTCTGTAAGTAGGACTTAGCTCAGCATTGAGCTCAGGACAAACACAGATTTGATTAATCTACAAAAATAATTAGCTGATGTGCCAACTAACGTGTGCAGGGATCCTTAGAGAAGCTGTACCCAAAGAAGTTTTACGTCTTCCACTTCACCATCTGCCTTGCAAGCAATACAGCCAAAGAACAGCTTCTCTATATTGGGAATGTATTGAAAAAAATACCTGTTGTAACAACATGTTTTGTTGATATGAAATGATTTTCTCTTTCCTTTCACCAGCTACTAGTGAGGAAAAAAGTTTAGAGGTGGAAGTGTGATGACAAATGAGTTACAGATGGATTCCACTTTTACTATATCCTGATTAAGATGGGTTGTAAACACTTTCCTTTCTTATCCCAAGATCCTTCTCAGAATCTCTTCTGTTTAGGCTTGACTTGTAGGATTTAGGATAAGCTCCTAAAAAACTGAGCAGCTTTTGAGACAACCCAACAGAATTAAGGTGTCTCTGTCAAAAATTTGCATTGAAAAACCTTATCTTAAAATGTACTTTTCCTGCACATCTAATATTTTAACACTTTTGAATGTCTAAAGATTGTTGATTAAGCTTTTTATTGAAACTTTTGAAAAAATACAATAGAGCAATTAAAAGTATACATATACATAATTTCACAAGCATTTTAAAAGTATATGCAAAAAACCCAAGCATGTGTTTATGCTATACTTATTTGTATTCACTATCCATAAGAAGTAGCTAATCCTACATTTGTCTGTAAAACAGTAATACCTAGTTATCTAGGATTATTGAAAAATAAGAACAATAATAATAAACCCCCCAAACTTTAACTGTGGGCACTTTAGAGCAGGAACTGCCATTGCTGTTACTATTTACAATCTGGTGGTGTCAAGAAAATCCTTATGCTTAGGTCTTTAAAAGCTTCTAATGACACAGAATTAGTCCCACAGGTGGGAAACATCCAGACATCCACCAAAGCCTCCAGCAGCTGGCACTGCACAAATAATAAACAGCCCTGGAGTGCAGACATTGATCTCAGTATAAAGTCTGACAGATCCTTTTAGCTCTTGCATAAGTATATTTTAGGACAAATAAGAGAGTCCAAACAAATCTTTTCAGTTTTGTTTTTTTATTGTTTTTTTTTTTTAAATAAATACAACGTGATTCAAAAACTCAGGTCTGAGTTTTCTTGTAAGTTTTACTCCTTGTTGGAACATTGCATAGAAACTGTAATGGAGAGAAAAAAAATAACCTGAATATCTCTGCATTTTTACAAATATTGTAATGTAATT
This sequence comes from Campylorhamphus procurvoides, assembly GCA_013396655.1. NCBI lineage: Eukaryota > Metazoa > Chordata > Aves > Passeriformes > Dendrocolaptidae > Campylorhamphus > Campylorhamphus procurvoides. Next base: position 686,082 of record WBMV01008405.1, on the reverse strand, counting down.
GCTTTCTTGCCTGCAGTAAGCAGCTATTCTCTGGGGGCAAGCATGATCAGGATCCACAAAAATCCCTAATGCTGATATTTTAGACATATATAGGTACTCAATATATTGAAACCAAACGATTAAACACAGTGGAGGGCTCCAGGAAAACATGTGAATTTAGCACAATATAGAAGCAGATATATTCTTATATGAGCAAGGAAAAGGTACTTACAGTTGAAGAACAAAACAAAACAGGTCCCATGTAACTCACTTTTACCTGTACATGTTAAGATTTTTTAATACCTACATTTTTGTTCAATGAGTTATCTGCAAATAAACAAATACTAATTTTGCTTTTAAATAAAAATCCCTCCAGGTAACAGGAGAAAATCCAACTGAAAAACACAGAAGCCAAAAACCTTCTTTCACTTACATAAACTAAATGTAGACTGATATTTTTTCCTACTGTTTCCCTTTTTTTATTGTTTCTCAATAAAAGGGGTTCTATGCCAGGAAACATGTCAGTAAGGTATAGAGGTGTTTTTATTAACAGTATAGATGCTGCTTTTTTGGAAATATATCTAGAAGATTTACTACCTGATGTCTCCTCTGAAGTTGTGTGATTTGCAGAAGATGGTGGAGCTGAGGGGTGGGACAGGAACTATTTATCAAGAACATTTGAGAACAGCCACTACCATGAAAGAAACAGAAGACAAAAGATCCATTTATTTAATCATCCTTGATCATTTGCAGGCTTTGTTTGGATGTGTTTAAATCTTGCAGAGCTGGAGAGTGTGCAGACTTGATGCCAGTCAGAAAGGCACTCTCCTCCCAGATCAATTTGATTGAATTCACATGAGGGGAAAAATAAGTGTTTGAAGCCAAAACAGTGTGACACTGCTGCTGCTCCAGCTGAAACCGAAGCCTGTCCTGCTGCATCTGTATATTAAATGTGCCTCAGGTCACAAGGCCAACAAATCAGATATTTCAGCCACAATCAAAAACACCTTGGGAGCATCATAAGAAAGGGTAATTTCCATAAGGGAGTCCAGTACCACCTGGAAGAACCAAATAGCAAATCATATCTTTGCCATCAGTGCTTGCAACAGGGAGCTTCAGAAGGGAGAAACCTCTAGAAACTTGGTTATTTCCTAGCAGGCTTCTGAGTAGCTTTTGAACAAAGCTCTTGGTTTAAATTATGTAAATCTTCTTCACAGGGCAGTGATAAGCAACTTTCTGATTACGAGAACAAAATAAGAAAATATGGGGACAAAGTCTCTGTGGACATAAATCACTGTGATACCCTTGAAGCCAACACACAACAGACAATTTCATTTGCTATCCAGCCTGTTCTAAAACAGGGAAAGAATGTTAAAATTCTTCTTTTTGTGCCGAGATTAAACCCTGCAAATTTGCCATGGAAACCATTTCTTTTTCTTTTTTTTTTTCTTTCCCTTCCCCTCCTTTTCACAGTTCAGTTGGAGTGATTCTTTCAGAGATGGGAGGCTTTGGGCATTATGATTTGGGGTAGAGGTTTCTGGGAGGTGGGTTGAAGGGGAAAATGGGGAGCTGTGGAGTGGAAGAGGTCGGAAAACATTCATCCTCAAAAACGAGTTCACATCCCCAAGGTCCCAGTGTTGAGTGCTAGCAAAGGGCAGATGCTTCTAACACTTGGAGGATCGCAGTACGGAGGAGGCAGTCATTCTCCAGGAGCTGAGAAGCCACCCTGTGAAGCAGGGAGGCCCGGGATGACCCACTTCACTGACAGCCCACGTGGGTGCAGGTGGGAGGGAGAGTGGGGCTGGCAGGAGATGGAGCTCCCCTGGCCACATGAGCTGACTCACTGGCCCCGTTTGATCCCACTGCTGCAGACAGGAACACCATCACGGCAGCCCTGGCTGTAAACAGAGCCAGTGGAGTGTGGCAGGGAGGGAGGGCTGGAACCAGGGTCACCCAAGGCTGCCCAATGCACCTGCCACCCAGCTCCATCACACATCACAGAGGGGCACCACAGAGGGGCAGCCACCCACCAGGGTGCTCAGACGACATCAGGGTTCCTCTCAGGAATGGGTGGGGTCTGCCTAGGCTTTCATTTTGGAGGAAAAACCTGACTTTTCCAGCATGCCTGGGGTTGCTCTCTCAAAAACATGTTTTGTTTGCCCCACATTTATATTTATTTGTTGCAGAATACCTCCACAGTAACCCAAAGATTTTAGTATAGAAAGGTTAAGAGAAAGGCATGGGGAGGAGGTAAAAGAAAAAGTAGCCAGGATGGGCAATGGTTCCCCATTGCTTCACCCCATATGCAATTTTGCTTACAGAACCATAGAATCATTTAGGCTGGAAAAGACCACTAAGGTTACCGAGTCCAACCATTAAACCAGCATTGCCAAGACCACCTCTAAATGGTGTCCCTAAGCGCCACATCTACACGTCTTTTGAGTATCTCCAGGGATGGAGGGATTTAAAACCTTGGAAGGGTGACTGTACAACTTCCCTGGGCAGCCTGTTCCAATGCTTGACAAACCTTTTGGTGAAGGAATTCCTAATATCCAATCTAAACCGTTGCTGGGGCAAGTTGAGACTGTTTCCTCTTGTACTGCCACTTGTTAGCTGGGAGAGGAGACCTCACTATAACCTCCTTTCACAAGCAAGCTGGAGGTCCATTTTTCATGGGGTGCCAAATTTGAATCAATTCCACCTTGGTTTCATTTACTGAGGGCTTTATCTGGCTGACAGAATTGCCAGGGCCAAAGCAGATCTGATCCTTACCAGCCCTCTAACAGAACCTTTGGGTCCATCTCTCTCTGTTCCCTGTTTCTTGATGTTTCCATTTCTTTCATCTCTTTCTCTCAGGTGGACTTTCCACGTCCTTTTCTACTGATGGAGCATTTCATCATACTTCTGTTGGCATAATGTCATGCTTCTTTGTTTATACTAAATATGAGGGATTTTTATGGTGCCTCCTCAACCACACTGGATTTTCAGAATTATGTGTTCCTTCCTACTTCTTTTACTCACTCATACAGTAGACTTGTTCCTGACAGAAATGAGACATTTCAAGGATGATTACATGCTGTAGCAGCCTAGCACAAAATTACATCTTTCTGACCTGCTGTGTTTTAATGTGGTACCTCACTGACTTCCACAGTTCTCAGCAGTTCAACATTTTTCCTGAGGATATCCACAAAATAGAAAGTTAGAACAAATTTATTCTCAGACACAACCTGAACAAAACTTCAGCAGCTGAATGGTCTCATCTCAGGGTCTACAAGGCTTACAAAATTCAGGGTTTGAATGTCATTAAGTCTGCGTTTACTTTTCACATTATTTGTTTGTAAGGCACCCCTTGGTGTCCTGGAGCTTGAGTCATAGATCTGGATCTTACTGTGGACAGCTGCCGTACACAGATTTATTTATACCCTAGAAATCATATAGTTTCAGAGCATAAAATTTCTGTGTAGGAATGGTCTTCTCTCTCCACGGAGTAATGTAGGTGCTTCTAAAGCACATGCTGGGCACTGCACAGTGCTTTTATGCAAAAGATGAGATGTTTAGAGTTTGTCAGTTTTCTTCATATATTTATTGCCTCAAAGCACTTAAAACACACACTTACAGTGAGCTGCATGTAACTGTTTTTTGTTTACTGTTTTATATTTCTTGTTCTTGCACAAGTGACTGTAAAATACATAAACCAATGTGATATTTTTCTGTAGTGAAGTCCAAAACAAACAAAAGCCTCCACACAAACCTCCCAAAAAATAATCTCTGAAGTTTCAAGCAGTTTTCCCACTTGCAAATGGACTATCAGTATTCTTCCAATGAAGCTTTTGGGTTCATCAAACTGTTTGTTTCAGCTCTCCATCACTCTGATTGCTTCTCATGTACTTTGCACTGGTGTTAAATTTTGTAGATCTACTTCTGTGAGTTCTTCACAGCATTGAAATGACTGCTGATTCAGAAGGTAATGGGCATTTTTTTTTTCCAGGTCAGTAAATGTAAGCTTAGGATTCAGCATGCAGACTGGTGATGTTGAAAGACCAGCTTACAGTTACAAACCTAAACAGGAAAGTCAGTCTATTATCTAAAAAAAAAAAAATAGAAAACAGGATTGGGAGGTAAAGCAGTGGTCAGGCATTCCTTCAGTAAACTTTTGAAGGACTCACTTGCATTTGGAGTTTGGGAGGCACAAGATTTCTGCTTTGCCAAGGTTTTTGCTATTATGAAGTTCGGAATTAAAATTATTGCTATTTCCCATAAATGAAGATGCATTTGAATTGTTTTCACCTACTGAAACTTTAAAACAAGATTCTTGCACCCAGGCAGCTGCTGTCAAGTCTTATAAGATGATGCAATATATTTTCATCAGTTCATAAAGGTGTATGCATATATATAGGTACCTTTATAGTTATATATGTATAAACACATACAGAAGTATATTCCAGGAATGCAAGTTTGCCTTTATGTCTACAAATGGATTAGACTCTGGCTTCATGACCACAGATGGGGAGTCTGGAATATCTATTATATTCATACAGCCTTGGAGTTGGAGACCCAGGATCATGAGGTTCCTGCTGTCTCCCACGGGAAAGAAATCGTTTGGGGATGCAAAGTGTGGTATCTCGCATTACAGAATTATTCAAAAGGTACATTTTTGTCAGAATTCTGCTTTCCATGTCGCTTAAAGCTTGTCAGGCCCTAATGCTTGTGTGCAACACTTGGAAACCAGTTAGCTGAACCCAGAAAGTACTGGAAAGGTTTCCAGCAAGCCTCTGTCACTAGCTGGCAGTCCTGTCTCTCCATAGCACTCAGTGTGACAGCAGAGCATCTCCCAGAGGTTTTGCACTCCAAGAACCAGGGTGAAATATGGACAATATGATACCACAATGCTCCAGCCACATAAGAAGCCTGGGGCAGTTCTCTGAAAGCCCAGACTGCAGCCCTAACTACAGGAGCATCCTTCTGCATAAATAAAGGAATCTTGTTGGAATAAAGCTTCATGAGAAATGTAAATTTATGAGAAACTGCCTGATTTCTGTGCTGCTGAGGCTTTCAGTGCAGTGGCACCACGTGCAAAAAAAATAAAGCAAGAGGAAAGTGTGAACCCAAACCTACTTCTCAATGGCAAAGAAAGAAAGCAGGACCATTCCTGTCCCTGTCTCATGTCCAGGGCAGCTTCAGTCCAGTAGCAAAGGAAAGGCTGCAGCACTGTGTGTGGGACAGGGATCTTCTGTCACACTCTAAATCTTCACAGTAACTGTGAGAGCCCATTCACAATTAAAAATGGGGGGGCTGGGGGGAGGAGTATCCCAAACCACTTTGGTTCTTATGGAAAGTAAAAGTGCCTACACCCTCTTCCTCACTTCCCTTTTGTGATGAAGAATGCCAGAAAAGAGGCAAACTGAACAAGCTGGAGGTCTCCAGGCTGACATATTTTTTAGGCAGCTCTTGCTGCTGCTCTTCTGAGTGGCCATTTCTGAGCTATTAGCTTCCTAATTTGGCCATTCATTTTGGTGGCAGCGTGTCAGCCAGTGTGCTTAGGCACAATGCATTGTAACTCATAAGGAGCAATGCTCAGAGTCATAAACAGGTGGATGAAACCCAGCAGAGTATGAACAGGGTAAAGCACAGTGTATTCCCAGGTGGAAACCACCGTGGCAGGTGGTTTGGAGGAGGAACAGTGAATGGTTTTACAGGTTTTGGCAGCTTTGCATTCCCTGTTTGCAGTGATCAGCAGAGGAAAATGCACAAGTCCTCGGCTCAGGCACAGGAGTGGGAGGGGAGGTAGGAACTGACCCTGCTGCTGGGGTTCTGTCTGGGTAACGGGGTCAGAGCTGAACAGCAAAGTCTTGCTGAAGTATTGAAGGAAGTTGATGTGGAGGAAAAGGTGAGCCAAGAACATGGGTGGGTGAAGGAAATCAATACAATTATCTCACAGGCTACCTTCTGACCCAGGGGAAGTGTGGCTTGCAAGCACTGATGCTGGAGAGGAGTAGTGCAGGCATGAGGGGACCAGAAAATCTATAATATTCTGGCAGTGCTACTGGAGAAAGGCATTCGCTTCTTGGAAATTTTATGCAGTAAAAAGAATGACTTGATTTGTATATAGAGACAAAAGGAAACTTTATTCTCTCTCCATCCTTATTATGGTTGATAATTGGCTGCAATTTAAAATTAAAAAGCAGAGAAGAGAGAAACACTTATGTTAAAATAATTTGCTTAAAATCTTGTAAGAGTATCTCGAAATCAGATGGCTTTTTTATTTTTTGCATTTTAACCGGAAATTCTATCAAAATCTATGGGAAAAGTATTGGTGCATGATATAGAATTTCCCCAACCAGGATTAGTGGGATTTTAAATCAATACCTTCAGGGCTGAGAGATGAGCACCTTTCACTTGAAACAAAGGGGTAGCTCCTGGTATTATCTGCTGTAGTGAATTGTTCACACCAGTCACTTCTTAAGCCTGATAAAGATGTATACACTGGTAAGTAGGTAACACCAGGGTAGCAGAAATTTCCCTGATTGCTGTGCGTTGTCCAGTACATGGCAAAGGGTTTTCATCCATGCAAAATAAACCACTTACCATAATCATTAATTAATTATTACTAATTTTTTTATTATAGTCATAATAGTCATTAGCCTGAATTAATACTGCCTCAGGGAGCATATGTGCTATGAGGAACTTCTCTCTGCTCCTCATCTAATAGAAACAGTTTCCTGCAATAGATTGACTATTTGGATACCTGAATTGCAGACTTCACCCTCTGTTATGGCATAGACAGGGCACACAAAATTAATATGAGGAATGATATGAAGACATGAAACCTGCTAATTCCCTATCTCTGGTGTAAATTTTTTCTTTAAGTGTACTCCAAAGTCAGATTGCTAGCTGAAGACTTTTTTTGTGCCTCATATATATAAAGGAAATCCTTTCCATCAGTCTCTGCTTCCTGTATGCTCACACAGTACCATGTCCCCAGATTTCAGACACTAATACCCTGCACGTAAGCAGGTAATGTTTTGCTTAGCCTAGTGTGTTGATAGTATGTGGCTTCCTGTAGTTTTTGAAACATCCTTAACTTCTCATCAAGTTCACTTCATGCAATATTTGTTTAACACAGGGAATGCAGAATTGTCCCAACTTGCATGAGAGGCTGGGAACTGCTCCCAAATAGCTGAGACAGGGGGAGGACCTGGTACAAGCAGCTTTGCACAGATGACCTGTTTTGATTTGAACCTATTTCAGGTTACATTTGGACTCTTTTTTTCTTCTATTTAAAGTATAAAGGAAAAAGCAGATCAAAGAACATGAGGTACAGATCTGAAAATGGACAACGATTCACTCTAGGGAAAAAAAGTCTTATATTTCCCTTACATGCCTCATCTTTAGAGCCTATGTGGAACAATTCCCAAACCAGTAATTTATGGGTTTTAAGAGGGTTCATAATTCAGGATTTTTAGCACTGAAAACCACCTAATATTTTGGCAATTTGCCTGCCTATATGTTAGCTGATTTTTATCCGAAGGTTAGAGTGTGGGGATCTGGACAAGTTGGAGAAGTGGGCCCATGGGAACATCATGAATTACAACAAGGCCAAGTGCAAGCTGGTGCTGTGCCTGCATCAGGGCAACCCCCAATTTCAGTACGGTCTGGGGGCTGGAGGGGATTGAGGGCAGCACAGCTGAGAAGGACTTGAGGGTGCTGGTGGATGAGAGGCTGGGCATGACCTGACCATGTGCACTGGCAGCCCATGAAGCCAATTTTATCCTGGGATTCATCCCAGGCAGAGTGGGCAGCAGGTGAGGGGGGGATTCTGGCCCTCCGCTCTGCTCTGGTGAGACCCACCTGGGAATGCTGCCTCCAGCTCTGGGTTCCCAGCACAGGAACGAGATGCCCTGTTGCAGGTGGTCCAGAGGAGGCCACCAAGATGATGAGAGGGATGGAGCACCTCTCCCATGAGGAAAGGCTGAGGGAATTGGTTTTGCTCAGTCTGGACAAGAGAAAGCTCTAGGGAGATCTTACTGAGTCCTTAAAGGGGCACTACAAGAAAGATGAAGACAGACTTTTAAACTGGACCTGTTGCAATAGGACGAAGTATAATAGTTTTAAACTTCAAGAGGGTAGATTTAGATAAAGAAGTTTTTCGCAACTTGAAGAGGTTGCCCAAAAAAGTTGAGGATGGTCCATCCCTAGAAGCGTTCAAGGCCAGGTTGGACAGGGCTCTGAGCAACCTGATCTATAGTTGAAGCTGTCCTTCTCGTGGCAGGGGTTTGGACTAGATGACCTTCAAAGGTCCCTTCCAACCCAATCTATTCTGCAATCTTATGAATTAAAAAAGGGGATGCTATTGAGCAAGGAGGGGATGAATAAGAAAACAAAACAAATATAGTGTTAATTTTTTAAAGAAAAAGGATGAAAAAATCCACACTTACTGTTACACAATTTGATTTTTTTTCCCAAAAAGGTAGGATTTTAAATTTCGCTATGAGTTGTTGAATTGTTTCAAATTTGAATATGAAATACAATTTGAGATAATTAGTCCATAATGAAATGTTATGCTAGATTACAATAAAGTGCATTTACTAAGCATCTGAAATTTTACTTCTTTTTAGGTTGATTGTGTTTCTACTTTCTCAGTTGTACAGAGACAAAAACATACTAATGGAACACTTCTTTTTCAAAGAGCTACACAAATGTCTTTCACTTTTCATACTGAATAGTCTCCATAATGTTATTGTGATTTTTATCAAAAGGAAAGCTGACCATTAAAGATGTTGGCATCTCATGTAATATGTTGAATTGTATCAAAAATTGTTTAGACTAGAAAAAAGCCTCTGAAACATATTATATATATCTTAGAAGAGATAAATTATTTAGCTAAGCCATAGAACTACATAAATTATCTTTCCATCTTATTTTGCATTTATGTTCAGAGCAAAGTTTTCGTATGAATGTAGGGAACACATTTCTCCCTACCCGTCATAGCCTACTGCCTTGATGGAAATAGAAGTAAAGCTGTAATTCTGACAAGTTATTAATGTATTTGCAGGGCTTTAAAAAATGGAAGAATAATTATATCTTTTTATTGGTAGGTTAAAGTGTATTTTACAGTTTTCTCAGTCAGTATTTCATTTTTGAACAGGCTTTACACAGTTTTACAAGCTACTAAGGAATCAAGGAATATGTCTGAAGTTACAATTTCTTGTGGTTCCATCCTAAAATATTTTAAATCACTAAATTCTGTTTTCTCAAAGTTCTGACAAAATATCAAAGGATCAAGATTTTCAAGTAATAGTCTAAAAAATACTTTAACACTTTCTGCATTTTGTTGACTGAAAGTGTTGCATATTACAAAGAACATCCTTGAAAATTTTTCTGCAGTTGTAGCTGGAATACCTTCTCCTTACAGATTACCAATTAATGCTTTTTCAGAAGTACATTATGCTCCAATTCTGCAAACACTTAAACCAGTACTGCAAATAATTTCAGACTTAGAGGTTTAAATACTTCTGGAAAAGATTTAATGGTTGTGTCTGACCTGCAAGTATAAATTGAGTTTGCCAAATCCAGGATCAAATATTTCTGTGATTGCAAATTGAATTCAGGTTCTATAAAGGTCACTAAAATTAGGGGTTTGGGTTGTTATTTTGGCTCAATTAGTGTTATTCAAGAAAAAAAAAAAGCCAGTTTTAGGAGAAAGGTGAAGGGCATGTGAATTCCATATATTCATTTTTTTTAGCAAGACTGTGCATAAGAAAAAGTACTTCTAAGGAGCAGCAAAATCACTTCTTGCAAATCTATCCTCTAATAGAAATTCTTCTTGAAATTCTCTTTAGGCATCTGTTCTCCATAGGGCTTGTCCTATGGTCTTTTTCTGTGGTTTTGATTTTTTTAAATACAATTTGTTACGCGTCTTTTGTGGAAGGAGATTCTTTTATTTCCCAGATCTCCTTCAGATTTTTGAGTTGAGGGGTTTGGGATTTAATTGCTGACTTTTTAAAAAGAAGTTTCTGCCAGTTCTAAGGCTTTTAGCCTTATGAACATTTTTCACAGACAGCGTATGAGCAGATCCGGAGTGTCTCATAACTTGTTCTCAAGCACTCAGCAAAGCTCTTCTGCTTTCAACAGCAACACCAAAAATCCCCTGCTCCTCTCAGTGCTTTCTGTCCAGGTCACAGACCTCTGGCTCAAGGCAGTGGCACTCCCAGTTTCCCAGCTGCAGGGCCTGGAATAGGGCGGCTTGGCCAGGGCTGGGAGCAGGGCTGCGGAGCCAGCCAGGGTGTCAGCGCTCTGTAGATAATCAGTGGTCATGCTATTTGTATTCACAGCCTGGTACAAATTCATTATTAGTCTAATCTGACTTCTGCTTCACCTCATAATATGTCTAGAATGACTTTTCTCTTTTTTTTTTCCCTTTTTAATTGGAAAATGGGGAAAAGTTCTTGCTGACCTTTTCATCTTGACGGCAATGCCCCTGCCTTTTTATTAATAACAGGCTTTGGGGAGTGTTCCATCGGCACTGGCAGCAGAACTGCTATTTCTTGCTCAGTTTGGTATCTGCAATCACAGGACTTTTCTGAAGTGCAAAAGACATCTATAAAAATCAAACACATTTCTCTGCTTAGCATCAGACACAGCGCAGCAGCTCACTGCTGCTTCCAGCTTACATTAGGTTTTCCATCTTTTTTTTGGAACTCTGGGATGATCGTTGGCAAACACTTGCTATCAGGTGGAGGACCCTCAGTGAAGTGTCAGGAATAATGTACTTCCTCAAAGAGCTCATTAAGTTGTGTTTGGCTTCGGTGTTTACTGATGTCTTGGTTAAGACCTTGAGCTCGTAACTCTGCCCCGCATTGCCAAGACATCTGTACAGGGAGGGATTGCCCTTGAAGGCAGTGCTAGGGGGAAGCGGGAGAAGGGAAGAGTGGTTCTTCATCTCCTAGACCTTAATTCCTTCCTTTGGGATGGGCAGTGATGGTGAGGCTTCTTTCACGTACCTGCTCTCTGTGCAGACTGCAAGGCTGATATCTCTGATTCTCCCAAAGGGAAATAAGTTTTAACAGAGTGGCTTAAAATGCCAGAAGCTGGTGCTGGTACACCAGGCAGGACAAGAGCAGCTGCACTTTCAAAAGACTCTCTGGGACTGTCCTCTCTTGATTCAGGTTTAGAAAAGCTGTTGCTTTTACAACTGGCCACATTTCTCAGCAGGCCCAGCAGTTTCTTTCACCTTCTTGCATGCAGAGTTTCAGGCTGTCCATCAATTACAAGCCCATTTCACTCTTTCATCCAGTCTTTCTTTCTGAAGGGTTTCTCTTTCCCATGCCAAGCCATCTGTGGGGGACTTATCTATTCATTCATGTGCAAAACAGACCATGCCATTACAGGGTTATTTTGTACACGTAGGTCCACAGTGGCTTTCACAGGAGCACACAGTTCCTGACCAGCCCTCTGGGAGAAGTCCATCTGTTTTGTCCTCATCCCACATCTGGGCAGCCCCTCAGGGAGGAGCAAAGGCACACTAGCAGGTCCCCCAGCGTTCCTGGTCCTTCCCAGTCCAGCACTTTACTCAGGGGACACCACCCACGCCAGGGTCCCCCACCAGCCTCACAGTAACCCCGTTTCCCCAAACCACACAGCCAGTGGATCTTTACTCCCACCACAGAGCTAGTTCTGCCTCCAGCACCACTGCAGCACCCCTTGCTTTTATCCCATCTGGAGGAAGAAGCTGGTGTTCTCTGAGGGATCTGGGCAGCGTGGCAGGAGTCTGAGCAGCCATCCTGCCTGCCTGGTGCTATCAGACAGCCCAAATCCCGCGAGGGAAGAGTTACAGATGCAGTTGCTGCAGTAAGCAGTGAATCGGCCCTGAATCTGCAGTGGTAGCTCCGTGGCTGTTTTCCTCAGAACCGCCTGCCTGGTGACAATCTGCGCAGATTGTTTGTTTGGTTTGGTTTTGTGTTTTCCACCGACCTCTTGTTTTCTTCCACGAATTCTACATCACCTCTTGTGTTTTACCTTTCCTGGCAAAACTGTTTCTCCTCATGACACATAGCTCTCCCCCAGGGCCAGTTATGTAAGGTATTGGTTGCTTGGTGTTTGTACAGCCCTACATCTTGATCCCCTGTAGAGAGCACATTGTGTATCCTACTGGCAGCAAACAAAAGCAGCTTCCTATATAAAACACACAAGTCTTGCTTCTGTGCTTGCATGTTTAGGCAAACACCCTCCTGTGCTTTGGGACGCAAAGGAAGAACACTATCAATACCTACTTTCCTGGTGACACGTGGCAAAAAAAAAAAAACAAAACAAAAGGAAAAAAAAATCCTCCTAATAAGGAGAAAAGACTATGCTTCTCTAGTCTGTATTGTATATATAACTTTCACACTTACTGTTTTAAATGCAAACAGCTCTTCCAGCTAGCAGCGTCATAGCTGTTTCAAGGACAAACACATTTGTCTTTAAATGAATGTATTCATCCTGGGTGGCAGTGGAGGGGCTACCTCTTTCTCAGGAGGCTCCTTAGGTTTCATCTAGTCAGATGGAGTAACACATTATTTAAAAGGGAAGGAGCCAGACAAAAATTCCACCTCCCAAACCCCAGGTTCTAGCTGATCTGAGTTTTTGACACTCGGGTTGTGGGTAAAGTGTGGGTGCTCTTGCAGGAATCAAAAATTATAAATACCTCCTTTCCTCATTATCTCTTTCACTCTGTGGCTGGGTGATTTGTGTCTTCCCCTCTCCTGCCTTCTGCTTTCCCCTACACACATGCTGTGCTTTATGTAGCTGCACTGCAGTTTGCTCATACAGGTGACAGACTAAGCCCCAGCAATTAAGCCAGAACTGCAGCTACTCAGACTCTGGCTGTTGGGCTGGGCTGGGTTGGGGGTGTTACTCACAGTGTGGTCAGTGCTGGGGACTACCTGCATGGCATCTATGGTGGCCACCCTGTTTTGGAGCAGCCCAGCTGCATCCCCCCAGGTAAGGGCATCCCCGTGAGCCCTGGGGCTGCCCAAGCACAGTGATCAGCCTGGCTCTGGGGCTGGGACAGCTGGGTGAGGGAGGAATGGTCCCAGGCAGTTGGAGAGCAGTTTGATTCCTCTCAAACAGGGGGCTTCTCAGAGAGCAGGAGCTGGGTTGTACAGAGGTGAAGGAGCTTGAGAAAGCTCTGAACATGTGGGGAAGGCCAGGGCTGGCAAGGATGAGTGTAAAGGAAACAATTAATCCTTAACGAAAGTGTGAGTGGGAGGCTTAAGGAGATGGCTGAGGAGGGAGGGATGGAGCAATACCGGAGAGGGAGAGGTTGGGAATTGAACTAAGCGGCAAAAGAGTTGCACAGAGTAAAAAGCAAAACAAACTAAACAAAACAAAGCTTTCCCTTGCCATTACTGCAGATTGCTCCATTTTCCCCCTACCCTGTCAAACTAAAACACTCCCTCTAACAGCCTCCAGCTGCTCGCCTACCTTCCAGTTTCTATCCTACAGCAATGTTTTCCAAACTGCAAGGTGCACCCCTGTCAAGAGGAGAAAGGAGAAGCAGACCCACAGACAGAATGAGAGACACAAGAAGCATGTGAGTGCTTGACAGACTTCTGCAACCTCACTCAGTCTCCCTGTCCCTGAAATCAACGCGCTCACAGAAAAAATTCCCAACAATGCAATTTCCATTTTTATTCTTTATTCGAGTCCAAACACATAACAAACCATGTATTTGATTTTGATATGAGCATTGAGAGGCCCTTATGACCAGTCCAGTCACTGCAACTGATAACAGCCTGGCACTGAGCTGTGAGTACCTTTGAACCACACAGCCATGCTTGTGTTGTGGCTCCTTGAACAGGGGTCTGCCAGCAGGGCACCCTCCTCTCGCATGTGCAGTTCTCCCTCCTGAAGGTGATGTTGGCTCTCCTGGCCATCCCCAAAGCTGTTTTGTTTTTTTTCCCCCCACATGTTTAAATCACAACCCCTCTCCAGCCCATGTGACAGGATTAGTCATTAGATCAGTAACCTCTTCATTTTTCGATCTTCATGTTGCAAACCTGTTACAAATGTCTTACATGTTTCATTGTGTTGGGAGTATAGGATTGTTAAATTTCTCCTATCCTGCTCCGCATGAGAAACTGGAAACTGCTCAACACATCAAAGGTATCAGGCCCAGCTGATGTCAGGAGCAAGATCTGTGTCCTTTTTCACTATCTCTCATTGCTTCCAGACGTGGAGTGAACTGTGGTTTGTATCTCCCCTGATTGTCTCCCAGAGCATGTCAGACCTGACAGACCTCTTAGATACTCTGTTTTCCCCCTTATTTTCCTCTTCTTAAATTCTGTGTAATCCTGGTACAGAGACATTCAGTGGGTTTTGCAGGACCGCAGCATTTCAGAAACACCCTCTCGATTCAGTGCTTACTTCCATCTCCCTCTGCTTGAAAAAAAAATGATTCCCCACATGTTCTCCAGCTCCAGCAATAAAGCCATGTAAAGGGGTGGCACATCTCCCTCTGCATGCTGCTCACTCTTGCCCTCACTGTGGGGATGCTCAACAGTGCAGGCGGCTGCTGCTTTTCTGCAGTGCACTCCAGGGGCTGTTGTGCTGCTTTACACAACCAAAATCTGCCTGAAGGAGGAAAAAACCCACAACTTTGCATAAGTGCTGTTGGGAACAAACCCAGCATGGGAAATCAACTAGTTCTGTTCCATCGTTGATTTATTTTTTTAAAATATATATATATATAAATTTTCCACAGAACTGTGTGTGATCTCCCACCTGCTAATCACAGATTTCTTGCGTGGGTGGAAGGCAGATTTCAGTTTTATCAGCATTAATCTGGAGCATTGATGATGTTTTACAGTGAAGGTTGATTTGGGTTTGGTTTTGTGGTTTTGGTTTTTTAGGGGTTTTTTTTGCCAGGAATCTCAAATGTCATCTTAAATGGAAATGTCTTTGTAGATTTAGGATACTTTTTCAATAATTTTAAGAGAATGCTGGAGGTATTTTGGCTTCTATTCCACTCAAATTCTATTACCAATTCTATCCTATTACTATTCTAGTACCAATCTGTAAATTAATTCCCTAAGAGTTTTTTTTTCTTTTTTTATTCCAAGAAGTGAGATAGATGTAAAGTTTTGGTCCAGAACAGCATTTGTTGATTCAGTGGCTACCTGCATTCAAACACCACGATCAAATGGAAAGCTTGGATGCTGATCAGGCTTCTAGATCCATTTATAACAAGGATTATTTCTTGCATTGGCCTAAAGCACTGCCCCTGACAAGTGATACACAAGTAGAACTTAACAGCACAGGTGCCCTCACCTGGTGTTAGCACAGGTCACTGCCAGCAGGACACCTCCCAGTTACATTCAGGTATCTAAGATATCTGCCTTCCACCCACCTTGCTTTTGGCCCACTTCTGTGTGTCTCTCAGTACGGACAAAAGGAGCTCCAGAGGTTTGGAGTAATGGCAGGGGATATGTCAAAGTTCAGTACCAGTTTTCCTTTCCCATGACAGAGATCACAGTGGATCTAAAGGGAAGAACTTTTCCCTCCTGTCACCATCCTTAATAGGCAGCAAGAAACCCACACACTGTTTTCTCACCTCTGGTTCTGCACAGTTTCTAAAGGTTTCCAATAGTTACTGGTTTCCTCTGTCAGTAGTGGTGGATGGGAAGCTGTGGAGCCAGTGATGGACTGTGGGAGCATTTCATGGACATTAAGAAAAAATAACCACTTTCTCTAAGTTATGGAGTTGGGTTTGTCCTTTTTTTCTCTTTTTTTTTCCCTCTCTTTTTTCTTTCTGATGTGAACTAAAGAACAGCCAGTGGAAGCAAAAGGCAAAACTGAAGGCATATTTTATATTCCTGCAGTTTCAAGTGTATCTTGGACTATTTTTACGTGACTGTCTGAAGCCCCATGGGCCACAGGTTGCCTGTCTTTAAAATGGCCATTACAATACTTAACAAGGTCAAAACACTGTGAGGAGATTGAGTGGGAAGTGCTTTAAGGCTGCACAATGGACAGCTGTACCATTTGGCTCAGAAAAAGGCCCTATGTTGTCCTCTCTGCTCTACACTGTGAAGCTCTGGCCATGGAAAAAAATTAAAAGTGAAGATCTTGTTTCTGATTTTGATTGACTCAGCATCAGTCCTGGTATCTTGAATGACCTTACATGACATCCTAGCTTGTCTGACTATAAGCAAAAGGTGCTCTGAGACTGGGACTTCTGAAGCATCAGCAACAGAAAAATGAAATGGAATAAAGGAAATAAGAAATAAAATGCCAGGGGAAATCCCTGTCTTCTCACCCGCCTGCACAGATGTTATTGCTACCACTGCCACGTGTGCATGAGGAGTGAGGGCTGAGGATGCTCAGCACTAGGGCCAGGTGTGGGTGGGCTGCCTAAATCTGGAGGAGCAGAAGTGATTTGGGCTGCCTGGGACAAGGGGGGTGAGTAGACACTGCTCTGGGTGACTTGTCCACCCTCCCATGGGGAGGGAAGGGAGAAAAAGGTTAAACTCCCATCCCACTATCCTGGATATTTGTGCTGGCTAAACAATATGGCTTCTTTATAGGCTCTCCAGTAAAATGTATGGAAAGTTTATTTCACTTATGAGCTGCATAAATACAAATTCAAATTTCTGGGCTAAATTGAGGCATTAGTGCTAATCTCAGGCACCCCAGTATCCAGCGATAAACTTAAAATCACAACCCACTCTGAATTAATTCTATCCATTTCTGATTCTTAAAGTATAACTAGGCTATATTTTCTTGGTTTTCTTTGTGTGAAAGCTAAATACTCAAAAGTTTCAAAAGGGAGGTGTGGGGAAAGCTGTTCTCCAGTGTCTCGGGCTGGGGCTGTGAGACCTCCCAGAAGCTGTAAGGTTTGTGTTAAACCTGAGAGGTGGCAGGAGCATCTCTTTGATGTGACATCTAGAGGAGGGGAAAGTGGTTGCCAGGGTGACACTGAAAATAGAGCTTGTCCTGCTAAGTTCCCATTGCAGGAACAGTCCTTTGGGATGGCTTCAGTGGCAGAAGAATGGTGCACACAGTGGAAATTCAGGTGCTGCTGTTGCACACTTGTGCATGGGTGGCATCACATCAGAGAGCCCAAACATGTAGGCAATGTTTTTTGGGCTTTGATCCTAAATGCAGAAGGCTGAATTTTGGATTCAGAAAGTAAATGAAAGAGAAGCTTTTGTCCTCACCCAGCACCCACTCCGATCCCATGAACCTACATGGTCTTTGAGCAACTGAAATATTTGGGTTCAAATGTAAAAATGGATTTCAAACTCCTAATCTACAAAAATATTTGGTTAGTCATGCACAGTCTCATGAAATTTAGTTACCTTAATAACAACCCATAAAGATTTTCTTCTGAATAATTTTCTTGGGCAGCCACATTACCAACCCTTTTTATGTAGCCTTTAAGTAAGAAAGTATTTTTTAATTAAAAAGTAAAGTGAGAATTTTAGTAATTCAGAATTAAAGTAAAATCAAGGATTTTGTCTTTTTTTTTAATTTTTTTTTTTAGTGAAAAATCTCGAGGTGTATTTTCCTGTTAAAAGTTATTTCTCTGCTCCTTGGTTTTTAACTCAGCATTTGTTGAAATTCCTTAGAAAAGGGACTGCCCTGCCTCGGAGGTGATTTACACTGAGAAGAATGTTAAAGAATTACAGATGACTGTCGGTAACATACCTGCATAACATTAAAATCAGGTTAATTGCTCACATTTCACTGGAAGTTATGGATTGCTGCAGAGCTCAGTACTTCAGCAGATACTGGTACAGCAGCGGGGGGTTATTGATAGTTAAACAGCAGTAGAAGTTGCCTGTTCAGAAGGGACCTCTTTGAGGGAGGACAGAACATTTCTCAAAGCTTCGTATTTTCCCAAAGGGATTTTTCTAGCAGAAAATGCCTGCTGTTCAAAGGAAATATTCCCTGTATGAGCAAATGAATGAAGAAGCTAGCTTTACGATAGACACCCTATTAAACCTTAAGGGGGCTGAAGTGAAGGAGTCCAGCTACATGTGTTTTTGGAAAGCTAATAAAAACCAGAAAATTATCTGTGGTGCTCTGTAAGGCAGCATGTCTACTAGAGGCTCTTGCAAATCCTGCAGAAGGAAGCAGGACAGAGGCATTGAAAGAGCATAACTAGGGAGTGATACAGCAAAAATCCAAGGTAGTGAATCTTTGCAGATTTAATTGACAAATTTAAATGCCAACTTGTAATACTGTCTCTCTCTCTCTCTCCCACTCATCTTTTCAAGTTTCGAGTGAGATTTCAAGTGGTGAATAGGGAGTCTGCCCCCTCCCAGGAGCAAACCAGGGATGTGAGTACTATGTACGCGCATGGGGAGGATATTGCTGCTATCGACAGCCCTTTGTGCAAGTGCTGAAGCAGCACAGGGAGAGCTCAGCCAACCTCCTGCTCACTGCCCAGGGCTGGTGCAGCCCTTCTGTCTCTGGCCCTGGGTGAGGCAGGCAGAGGGTGGGGAAAAGAATCTATTTCTTGGGTCCCCTTTCCATTTGTCCCACAAAACCAGCCCTCTCCAGCCTTGTGGTTGGTGTTTAGTGAAAGGAAAGGAGCTTGATTTCCACTGGAGCTGGGGGGTGCTATTTCAATGCATCCTCTTAGCCCTCCTGTCTGCTCATGCATGTGTGAGTGTGAAGGGTGGCTTTCTTGGCCTGGTCTGTCAGCACCGTTGATATTCCTATAATAAAGACTCACGCTAGTTGCACAAGACTTGTTGACTGGTTTATTGTGCAGTAATTGCCGCCCTTGCAGGACATCCACCCACTCGACTGTGAGCAGAGGCTCTGGGCTTTTCTCAAAACATCTGATTTTATAAGGAGTTTTAGAATCTCATTTTTACAATATTTGTTAGTGCAGTCTAAAAGAGAGTATTTCAGATTTCCCTTTCCTGCCCCACATTCAGCCAGACTTTTTTAGGAATGAGAAAACAGCAAAGGAACCCATGAATACAAAATTGAACTTTGCAATCAGAAAGAGGAGCCAGCTCTCCTAATAAGGCTTTATTTAACCAATGACAATGTGCTGAGAAAACTAGAGGAAATAGGTCAGCTAAAAACCCTGGTACTACAAAAGACTGCTGTAATTTCCCCCCACTGAAATGCAAGTCCTTCTGAAGGGGCTGGTTAAGGAATCATCCCCTGAAGTCCTGCAGCTAATTTGCAAACCGTGGATGAAAAAGCTGGAGCACTGGCACTCAGACAGGTAACGGGACAGATCCAGAGTAAGATGGAGTCACCAACAGAGTTTAATGAGGAAACACTTGACCTGGCTCAGCAATTAGTGGGACTGGTACCATACCCGTTTCAGCAACCAAAAGCTAGTTAACCCTTCCTTAATGGCACTATTTCACAATTCCCATTAAGCCAGGAATTAGTCAGGGCTCGTGTTAGGAAAAGTGATGCTTTTTCAAACCCAACTGTGAGGTTTTTTACCTAATGCCATCTCCTTAAGCACACCTTGTGCCATGAACTGGAGCAGGGCACTGAAGAGGTTTAAAATGAAGTGTCTGTATAAGTTTGTTTGGATGTTGTCACTTCTCTAAGCCTTTTTGCTGCAAAGGTTTGTGCTAACTAAAGCAAGAGAAGAGTGTGGGTGAAGAAAGAGGCAATGGGGGGTGGTGGGACTGCTTCATTAGTGCCAGTGCAGGTCTGTGTAGTCTGAAAGGATCTTTGAATCTGGGACCTGAAGAAGGGCTTCTTACCTTTTGGTAAGACAGGGCTCTGAGCAACCTGATCTAGTTGAAGATGTCTGGGCTCACTGCAGGAGCTTGGACTAGATGACCTTTAAAGGCCCTTTCCAATCCAAATCATTCTGTGATTAAGGAGAGTAAATACAGACATGGCTGTTCACCTTCCAAGACCTGATCCTGGCATCTTCATGCAGAGATGCATTAAAGCTCTGAGGAAAACCTGTGGACCAGGTTACTTCAGGCTCTACAAATACCTCAAAATTATTAGTTACTCTTGTACTTCATCTCAGGCACAGTTGAGTTAAAGCTTACGCCCATGATTCTCTTTCTATGGATGCATAAAGTTGGGTTGTCAATGTACATATTCTTATATAACGTACGGATTGCATTAAAGGAAGATTTTGTTCTAAGTTCAGATACTGCTTTCCAAGTATAGAGAGCATCTGCATTATCCAAAAGTATAGCCAAGGATGAGATAGCATAGAAATTATTTAATATTTGAGCCAATAAAAACTGCATCAGACCATCCCCAAGAAACATTTGCATTGTTAAAGCAGAAAAAACAATCAATGATCTGGTAAAAGAAGATGTAAACCTCCCTGATTAAAGATAGAGGAAATCTCCTGGAGAAAAGAAAAATCTGAATAAATCTCCAAAGAGCGATTTCAACTGCATTGGGAACGTGTAGTTCCCAAGACCTACACTTCCTGTAATACAGACAGGATGAAAGCCTGACAACTGCATAAAAGGCCTTCAGCTACAAAGACCAGAAAAGAAAACCTCTAAAAGTGATGTCGGACACAAAATTCTACGTGTGCATTTCCAATATCTTTGCAAGGTGGGTCTGTCTGAGCCTGGATATTCTCCTTTATCACAAGTATTTCCTTGGCATTGCATTGCTCTGACATGTCTAAAGATAGTGAGGGTTTCCTCCCTTTAAGCAGAATGATCATGCCTCCAAAGGACAATCTTTCTCATCTCAAAGGATTGTCTTCTCATGGCCAGTCTCAGCCAGAAAACTTGTCCGACAAGCAAAAGAAGTGTGGAGTTCAACAAAGTGAAGTGCCAAGTCCTGCACTTGGGTCACAACAACCCCCAGCAGCACTGCAGACTTGGGGCAATGTCTGGAAAGCTGCCCAGTGGGAAAGGACCTTGGGGTGCTGGTTGACAGCAGCTGAACATAAGTCAGTGTGTGCCCAGGAGGCCAATGGCATGTTGGCTTGTATCAGAAACATTGGCCAGTGGGACCAGGGCAATGATTGTGCTCCTGTACTCAGCATTGGTGAGGCCACACTTCAAATTCTGTGTTCAGTTCTGGGCCCCTCATGACCAGAAAGACATTGAGGAGCTGGAGTGTGTCCATAGAAGGGCAATGGAACTGGGGAAGGGTCTGGAGCACAAGTCTTATGAGGAGCAGCAGAGGGAGCTGGGGGTGTTTAGCCTGGAGAAAATGAACCTGAGGGGCCACCTTATCCCTCCCTACAACAACCTGACAGGAGGTTGTAGCCAGGTGGAGTCAGTCTCTTCTCCCAGGTAACAAGCAATTAAACAAGAAGAAAAAGCCTGAAGTTGCACCACAGGAGGTGTAGATTGGATATTAGAAAAAACTTCTTCACTGAAAGGGTTGTCAAACATGGAAGAGGCTGCTCCAGTTTAATGGTGGAGTCATCATTCCTACGGGTCTCTACAATGTGTAGGCATGGCACTTGGGGACATGGATTAGTGGTGGACTTGGCAGTGCTGGGTTAATGGTTGGACTTGGTGATCCTAAAGGCATCTTCCAGCCTAGATGATTTGTATGATTCCATGATTCTAAGTGGGAAGTATCTTGGGATCCACAGGTCCTAAGGGAGCCGGTGAGGCTGAGTGGAGCAGCCTGTCTGACTTGGTTCATAGCTGAGGATCTTGGTTGTGGTCTCCGTCATGCCCAGTGATCATGTCCTGAAGAGCTGTGTCCCTGGGATTGTGGAAGGGGCATCATCTGAGACACAGAGATCCCTGTAAGGTACCACCAAAACAAGAAGCTCAGCAATTGGAGAGTTGTAAAAAGACAGACTAACAAACCATCTGTTTCAAAAGTGAACTTGGCCCAAGTCACTCCACACTACAGGTCACCAGGCTCAAGGACCTTCTATTCATTTATTTCAGCTAATTGTCTTCAGTACACCATAGACTAAAGTGTGCAGCAGCAACAGATGCTTAGATACCATGGTGATGGGTGCTATAGAAAATCTTGCATAGCTATGGAAACCACAGTTGCATTTATCCATCAGAAATGAGTATCTGGCAGCCTATGTCTATCCTTCATGTTCTGGAAGATCATGAAAAAAATACTTGTACATGGCATTATATTTCACAGCTTTCTTTTTACTTGGCAAGGCACACTTATCTCTATTTGATAATAATAATGGTACATGTATTTTTAGACTAACATTATGTGATGGTAATTCTACTGTTATCTAATGTAATGCAAGCTGAGAAAAAAAGCCTCTAGAGAGAAGAATTGAGGAAATAAAATCAGATTTAACCTGGTAGCAGATAGACGGGATTTATCCCAGAGTTTAAATAAACAGTTTTTACATTAAAAAAGGTAAAGAAAACAACAGAAAGTACATGTCTGAATCATTCAGTCTTCAGTTTTCATGTTCAAAGAGTCTTCTTAATCATCTGATTTTGCTAAGCAGAGTGTAAGAGCAGAACATGTACTGTATCTGTCACATCTTTATAACCCAGAGGAATGAGAACAAGACTAAGAGGAGGCATTTCAGAGCCTCCCTCATGGGTCTGACAATGGCTGTATCATCAGGGACAAGTCATTCCTTGTCTGTTCTCCTTTCTCATCTCCAAAATTAAGGCAATAACAAAAAGCTGTAGATATCTGCATTAGAAATGGGGGGAAAAAAAGATAAATGGAGGTGATAGAGTTGCTTTTCCCCAGCAGTAATTGGCTGCATTCAAAGCTATGGGTAAAAGTGGAATAAGCTGTGATAGCATCACAGTACCTTTTGCTTTTCTCTGTCCTATTTTTACTCACCAAGGAGCTCAGCCTGCATTCCCAGGCAGCCACTGTGGCTGAGCTGGCAGCAGCATATTTCTGACTTGGTGGTTCATGCTGGGCAAATGTGCCCCAAAAGCACTTAAGTCCACAAACCAGACAAGAGCCTGACAGATCAGGAGTAAAATCCTGGCTCTGAATGAAATCTGTGGCAAACTTTCTGTAGACATAGGGGTGTTCCTTACTGCACTGCAGTCTTTCTGTGTTAGCATGGGGTCAGCAGGAAATGCTTCTCCTTCTCTTGTCCCTGCCCTATCAGCTCCCAAGCTCTCCGAGGAAGCAAAGGCATAGAAAGTTGGGACCTTGGACACTGCAGAGAAACTTGCAGAGTGTAGGGATGCTTTCTCATGGGAAAGCATAAAGGAGTCGTTTTACCAAGGTTAGCAGATGGGTCCTGTAAGATGAACAACCTTGCAGGCCCTGAGAACTTAGATGAGGTCATCCAGTTAGTCGCCTTCTGATTATAACCAATAGGTGATTGTTATGTGTGTGCTGTGCCAATAATCTTAAGGCACGTCTTGTCTGAAATACTATAAGTATAGTACTTGTCTTTAATAAAGTGGAGTCTTGCTGTAACCCATATTGGATCGTCTGCAATTCTTCCTGGGCCCAAAACCTGTCCTTAAATGGTGTCAGGAAAACTAGCCTTAGCAGAGGGGTTGGCTCTTTGTACAGATGCTCCAGACACAGGCGAACCTTTATTTACTCCATGTTCCTCTGGTGCCTCCTACAGTTGTTTTGTTTTCATATTCAAATCTTCTTGCCCCCTCCCCAAAGGTTGTTGATCTCTTACTTTATTTAAAAGGCAGTTTCAACACTCCTTTCCACAAATTATTGACAGACCTCTTCTCCCCCAAAATGGCAATGCCTCTTCAGTTAACCAAGTGCAGTCTGATGGACTGGGCTGCACAATTAGCAAATCACTGATGTGACAAGGAGTAAAGCTTCTCTTTTCCTGATCTCATCTGCTTTTGAGGAATCAGAAAATCTCAGCATGAAACTTTTCAGTACTTAAACTTCATTACCTATCAACATGAAAATGGACAGCAGCTCCTGCTACAGCCATACAAGAGAGATTTATAGGTACAGCGTGTTACTGGCCCCTGACTGTGACCAAATATAGAAATTAGGGGTATGAGGCCACTAGATCTCAATCCATAGTTTCACGGGGTGCTGTGAACAATGTAAATGGCAGAAAAGAAGCCAGAATTTGAATCAGATGTATTTTCCTCTAGAAGTGATCCTAGGCCAGATCAGTTCCTGAGGGTAAGGAGTAATGTATTCCTTTTGATAAACGCCATCTGAGGTTACTGTTTCCAAATGCTAGCCCTAATTATGATTTAACTCAGATGTAGGAAAAAAACTGAAATAAAATTGTACAGCTACCTATCCATCTCTGCTGGGGAAAATCCTCAGTTATACTCTCAAGCAGTGGAGATCATGTGTCTTTCACAGCTTGAAATCCTGGCAAAAAGGAACTTGAGGAATTTCAGCTATTCCACATGACACAGGCTTGCCTTGCTACTTCCTTCTGAGTAATCTGCCCTTCCAAAGGAAAATCTGAAGCAGCGTGGCAATTGTGCAGAGGTGATTTTCTGCACCAGAGAGCTGCTCCCTATTTAGGGGGCAATGCCAGTTTTTCCAGCCACTGCTCCCACCAAGCTGGACAGTGTGCAGCCTGCAGCAAGGAGAGCATTACCTTGCATTATTGCTTTCCCTGCGAGAACAGCATGACCAGGATATGAGCTACTCTGTCCTACTCTCCACAGATATATCTGCCTCCACAAAAGTGGCCATTCTGGTCCAAATCCAAGAGGTTTGGCCTGCAACGTAAACAAAAAATGTCTCACAGCTTGAAGCACTTCACTTGGCTGCTCCCCCCTCCCCCTTCCCAGCCCCACCAGAGATTCGGTAGGGATTGAGTGCAGCCAGAGGTGAGGGAGGTCCCTGGTGTGGTGCCAGTGGCCAATTTCTCCTGTAAAGTTCAAAAATTCACCTGCCTTGATTTGCTGGTGCAAAGCATAAAGAGAGGAAGGAGTTGACAGGGAGAGGCAAGGAAAAGCAAGACAGACATGGGACCAAAGACCAGATGACAGGGAAGAGCCAGAGTAAAGAGGCAGGGAAGAAATCTGTCAGAAACCAGGGAGGAGCGATGCACAGCATCACCCTCTGCCTATGTGACAGGCATCCCCCACAAAAGGGCTGAAGACAACCCCCTCTGGAATTATTTCCCCCAGCAAATGTATCTTTAAGTTAAACCAGAAGTGTTTACAGCCAAGTTCCCCTTATGCCAGAAATGTCCATTCAGGAAACTACCCACTGCCTGGACCCTCTGCCCGGCAGGACTCGGCGCTTGCTGTGGGCCAGAGCCAAGATTTTTTGAAGGCTTGTGTCTGTCTGCACACTATGTTGCCAGGTGCTGTCTCAAAGCCACTGAACCCAGACAAATCCACACTTGTTCCTCGCTCCTCGACATTTCCTCCACGGGGTGGGTGGAGGAGGAGGCAAAAGGGATCGGCTACAGCAGCCCCGCGTGGAGCCCCTGTTTTGGGGCAGGGTCACACAAACAGTCCCGCTCCCCGTGATCCTCTCACTGGCAAACTGGTCCCAGAGACAAAGAAACAGCTCAACCATTTGACAAACGTCAGCTGAATCTGCAAAAAGATGTTACTCCTAGACATCTGAGAACAATGTGTGGACATCAAGTATAGCTAAACCCTCGGACTTGTCCTCCTTCTTGGGGAATTTGGTGGCCCTCTGAGGGAGGATGCCTTGGCACAGCCTGCACCCCCTGGCTGGTTCCTGGCAAGCAGGGCCATTTCTGCTGGCATGGGATGACTTGATCTCTGAAGAGCTTCACCTTTCCCCTCAGCACTGAGTTGTCTGTGCTGTCTTCCCTCTTATCATTTTTCAAAAGAGAGAAGTGGAAGTTTCGCTGAAAAACAGCTTTCGCCCTATTTCCTGAAGGTTTTCTTCATCTTTATGGAAAGATTTTCTATTGCCAGTCCCACCTTCAGGGTGAATGCATACACATATTTTGTCAAGGTGCAAACTAGAGTACCAAGAGCTGTTGGGGTTTTATGGAGCTCTTCACCCAGCACTGAACAATTTGTCTTACATGTGTGTGTTTCCAGGTCTGAGCATCTCCCTGTGTGTAGGAAGGGGCCTGGGTAAATATAATGCAGCATAAAAGTGAGCTCTTGAGAAAGAATGAGATACTTGACCCCACTGGAGGACTGGTTCAAGGATCCTGATGCTGGAAAAGCTGCATCTTCTGCCCCTTCCCTCCCCTTCCCCCCTCCAAAGACCCAGAAGCATTTTTCAGCCTTCTGTTTTTCAAATGGAAGACAGATGTCCAAAAACATGTGTTCAGGTGTAATGTGAGTGAAGCTTCATATGGAGATGCTTTCAGTGGACATTTAAGGACTTTTGGTGTCCCTTCACAGCCAGAGAAGGGTTCTCTGGAGGGTGAAGGGAAACATGACCCATCCTGGCTGCTCTGGGGCTCAGAGATACTTTTCCCAGATCACCAAGGACATGCAGGACTGAATATGGAGCTATTCAATTATTCTCATCAGCACAGGGCAGAAAGAATTTCTCTCTTTCTTCCCACTAGTTCCTCTGTTATACTTAAGCCAAATGAATTCCTGCATGATCCAATAGTTTGAGCTCATTTTGAAAGCATCTTTCTTACTACTTTTAATGATGCTTCTTTGGTCACAGGAGGTTCTTTGTGTTTCCAGAAATGTCATCTCCCTTCATTCTGCTACATTCACCTGTGGTTACCTAGAATACTGAATTAAGGGATTTTGTTCCTTTTATTCAGTAATAGGAATAAAAAGCTCATGATTAGGACTCGACTGTCACAGTAACTAGGCCTTGCTTTTCTCTGTATTTCAGAGACCCTATGTTGCCTAAGCCACTTTTCCAAAAGTGGTATCAACCTGTAGGAGCCATCTCAAGGAAAACTGCTTAATTCATCGACATGGTGTTACATATCTCCAAAGGTGCACACAGTCCTGCCAAGGTCAGTGGCATTCCTTAGGTGCATGAAATGAAGAACCAACTTTAGTCTTTCACTGAACTACCTAGGTGCATGAAATGAAGAACCAACTTTAGTCTTTCACTGAACTACCATCGGGGCAGAACTGCCACTATCGTCCTACCTGTCAGAGTGAACAGTGCCTGATCATCTCAAGTAATGATCATCTGAAACGGGCTTTCAGTCTGCTGAAAGAAAGAGAAAAATACAGCAGGAAAAATCTTCCCTCTTTCAGAAAGGTCAAATGCACAAAAAAAAGACATTTCTGAAGGAATGTCGGATGACCCCCAGAGCCTCTCACAGGCGATTTTCCTGCCCCTGCACTGTTTAGAGTTTTAATTGCCTCTTTGGGGAGGTGCTAGAAGCTGCCTGAGAGTGCAGTCACAATTCAGCCATTTGGCACACGTGACTCCTTCGAATATGGGAGCAATTAGCAAAAAAGTGATATGGTGAATGGTAGCGTAAGCACTGGATTCTGGACAGCATTCAGACAAGAAATCTAAACCAGAGGAGAGTGGAGCAGACGGAAATCCAAACAAGCTTTCACAGAAATAAAATGTATCAGCTACACTTAGATAATGAGAGTCTGACATTAAGAATTGAATTCAAAGTCACCACTGCATTCCTCAAACTCGCTGACTGACCGGGTTGCAGCAGAGAATGCAAGTTCCTAAAAGCAATTTGTGAGAAATAAAACAACAAAATGTTCATTAGAAATAGCTTTAAAGACTTCTGGGAAAATTAAGTGAGCCCAGATTGGGCAGTGAGCACACTGATTCATAGGGGAAGAGGGTGGGAAATCTATATCCAAAGCATTAGTTATTTGTATGTGTTTACCCACAGGATCTAATTTCCTAGATAATGTTTTGTTATATTGTGCATACAGCATTCTTTTTGTAACCTGCAGGATGCCACGAAGTGTTAACAGTGGGCTTAAGCATCAGTCAGTGAGGAGGTCCCTAAGTCATTAAATCCTTCCCATTTCTAACAACTGCAGGAGGCATTTGTCCTAAAGCACATCTCCCCAGTCCAGCTATGTCTGCTTTAGTAACTGGAAGTCACTTAATTGTAACCAGGATGGCACCGTATCCTGGGATTGTCACACTTCAAGTAGTTTTTGCTCTGTCAGTGAGGTTCCCCACTCTCTGCAACACCTGAATGTGGTGCCCAGCCAGGCCCACTCTATCTGGGGGCACATGTTGTGCCCCACTGAGGGCTGGGCTGACACTGCTGGGGCAGGAGAGTGCACAGCAAGTGAGAAAGGAAAGAAAAAGGAACGGAAATTGGGAAAACACAGAGAATGGAGGAGGGCTGACAAAACAAAGTAGAAGGCAAACATGGTAGCTCGAAAAGCAAGAAGATGCACAAGTAGCTGATTGAAGAATTAGCAAGAAATAATTAATTAGTAAGCAAATCCAGAGGGAAATGAAATTAAATAGTTAATTATGCAATGGAGCAAACAGCAAATTAATTAAATGTATGTGGATCTACCAGGTGCTCTGATTATTTAATACAAAATATGGTTAGTAAAACTATTCATTCTCTGGTATTTCAATTATTCATGGTGTCTCTGGCCATGGGGATTGCAGCCTATTTAAATGCAAGGTCCAACCATATACATCTAAAAGTCATTTATCTTGATAGTGCACGTGAGATGAGCAGGACAGTGATGGAAAGTAGTAGGGACACAGCTGTTCTGAATAAAATGCCTTAAAAGAAGATGCTATAACAAGATAATATATAATGTGTTGCTTTATTTTTATTTTCTTTTTAAATTTTGTTTGAATAGCCAGTTTGAATTGTTACACGTGAGAATAGAAGTTGGAAATGTTTGGCTCTTACTGCCCTGACAAAGGAAGCTCTGCTGTGTCTGAAACACATAATTTGAATAGATAAGATTGCTCATTCTTTGGTTAACTTTAAACTGATGGAGGAAGGCAGGATTTCTGAAAATGAATGATTAATAAACTCCAATAATGTCCAACAATTAAAAAAAAAGATCAACTTCTGCCTTTCTGAAGATTAAAATCTTGATTAACTCACTGTGCTGTCTCTACTGCCTGAAATGATTTTGGGTTACTTTGTAATGCTGTTTCTCAAGTACAGCCATGTCCTCCTACAGTCTGATCTGCTGGTATTGCCTGCCTTTTTTTCTTTTCTTTTTCCTTCTTTTTTTTTTTTTTTGTTCCAGTGGGGGTTTTCCTATTTATTTTTGGAATTTTTGTTCTGTAAATATTTTTCAATTTCCTCTCTCTTAAGTATACTTTGATCTCAGGTGTGATTGCATTAAATTGAAGTCATTCCTTTCCTCTCACGAAGTGTTCTTGACGAACACAATCAGCCCATATGATCATTCCTGGGAATATTTATGCATGTTATGAAAATTCTACTAGTGTGAATAGCCAGAACACACACTGTGAATACTTTGAGGACTCAGCCAGGAGCTCCTCACTGCATTTAACAGAGGTTTTCTGAGCTAGGAGGTCATGGGTAGCAGTTGTCTGCATTTGGAAAGTAACAGAAAATGTAGCATTGCATGTATCATTCATTTATTCTCATCACCTGCACATAAATGTTTCCCTCACCTAATACTTCACAGCTCTACAGGACACATTTATTGTCTTAAATGTGAGAGCTAGGGCAGAATAAGGACTTAAATAAACCACAGGTGTGAAAAATTCCAACTGGCAACTTCAAACTAAACACCATGAAGCATAAAAAGACACTTGTCAGAGCTGGAAGGAGCAGTTTGACTAAATCATTGCTTCAGCCCAGACATGTTGGGCCTAATTCTCCTCTCCCACCAGATGAGTCACATAAAGCGTGGGCAATTGCACTGCTCCAAGACTAGTGTGGTGACACTTGGACTCTGGAGCTCTAATTATGCCTGTCTGACACCACAGAGCAAAAATGTGCAGCCGAACAGATTTACGATGCTAAGCTCGGCAGAGGTGAGTGACTGCTCCTACTCATGGTCTGGGAGCACCAAACGAAGGTGGAGAGCATTTTAGTAGCCAACATTGCCCCACTGCTGGAAGCAACAAAACCCGCCTGAACTGCTGCTGAGGCAAACAAGGGATGGATTTCTCTTTAACAGTGTTTTTCTTGCTGACAGTTGCCAGGGAGGAGCCAGTGTGACATGTATGTGAAGTACTGTAGCTGACAGCCCTGATGCCATCAAACTTTATGGCCCCAGCCTCTGCTCTCTGCTACTCTGGCATGTGTCACCACCTAGAATCCCCTCTTGGCAATAGTTTCTCATCACTTGCAGCAGGGCAGGACAAGGTAACTTGCAGAGCAGGCACCTCCTGCCTGCATCTCCTGTCTCTCCTATTTTGGCTCTTAGGGAAGAGGAAGGATGGCAGCTGCATCAGGCATGCCAAATATCGTGTCTCCAGTGAGTAGACTGGAGAGCTGAATCCTTCCTAGAGATAAGTTTTAAAGACCATGGCAAAGGAGGGTGACCAGAGCTCCAGCCCTTTCCAGCCTCAGTGCAGCACTGACCAGCTGCTGGTGATGCTATGGATGCTGCATTGCTGCCTACATGAATAGCATGCCCAGGAAATGTAGTAAAAGAGAGAACTTTTAGAGTGTGAAAGGCACCAGTTCAACACTGTTAGCTTACCTGAAAACCATCAGCATGAATAGTTAGCATTGCATTACTTTGAGTACTAGTGAGAAAAGTATTTGCCATTTTTCTATGTTAGTGAAAGCCACACGATCCACTTTATTCTTATGTTCATATTATTGCAGTTACAAGAGACAATTTGCAAATGCCTGGCTGTTTCATAAAAGCCAAAGTACTCGGATTCACAGCAGGTACTAATTTTGTGTGCATCTGCTGAGCTGTGCGTGGCATCAACCTGTTTTTAATTACACCTGCATGTCAGGCTCAAAATGCATCTGTGAACAGGAAAGATGAAAGGTAGGCAGAACAGGATGTCATGTATTTCCCATCACCTTTCACTGGCTGGCTGCCCACAGGAGTAAGAGGAAATTCCCTTCTTCCATAGTAAAAATGTAAAGATTTACTAAGCTTTGCACTGCCAACAACAAGGTGTAATCACCACTTCTTAAGGGAAAATGCATGTGTTAACAGGGGTGAGCAGAGGAGCTCCAAGTAGCTTTCCACACCTTCCCTACCACTGATCTGTAAAGGGCCACAAGTAGCCCTTGCTTTGTCATATTTTATTTGCATTGAAATGTGTAAGTTTGTTGACTTAACATCCCAACTTCATTGGAAAAAAAAATATGTGAAGGCAGGAGTGACCAGGGTTTTTCAATGGCCAGAATAACAAAGAGGTAGTTAAACACTACTCTACTCTATTCTTTCACCCAAGTATAGAAAGAAATGTTTACATACATTTTTATAAATTAAGTAATTCAAACTACTGCTAGGGATGGCCATGACACTTGAAACACCGGACAGAGTAATTCAAAGTCTGCTAGACAGTCAGAAGAGATGCTTGAAGATTGCCTGAAGCAATTCCCTCTGAATGAAAAGTACTAAGCCAATTGTGATTGCACCTTCAAGCCATTACTTTAATTTATTCCTGACATTTGAAATTGTTTCTTTTTCTAATTGCATTAAAAACTGTGCACTGTAAAGAGTATGGTGTGTGCCAAGAATGTGTATGTGTAGCCTGTATATAAACCACGGGAACAGGGGAAGAACAATTGCTTTTGTTCTTCTGGAATCCAGTCAGACTTTGAAAGCTACCTCAACCACTTTGCTTCCAAAAAACACCACTTAAAATTAGTAATGGTAACACAAATTTAAAAGACAAAAAAGTCATTCACTGGCCCCTTCTATTTTAGTAGAAGTGCAAGCTGTTGAAACACTTTGATCATATTGCTTATTCCTACAATACTTCTTGGCTCTTTGGGGTCTCTCAGTAGAACCTCCATCAGTTAAACCAGTGATAAAAAGCACCCACGAGATCAGTCTATCTGGCAGCCCAAGGCTTGATTTTGTGTGCTGGCAACCTCAATTCCCTGGCTTTGGTAACCTGGTCTGTGCTCTGCGTGGTCCAGGTTGATGAGGAGAGCATCCCTGATGTGTTCTCAGGGTGGTCACCCCTCTGGCAGGGGCAGGACCAGAGGGGAACTCCCTGGTGTCTGTCAGAGTTAGGGGAGGAGAAGAGATCAGGGCCAATGTGTCTCACTGCTTAATATTTGTGTTCAAGTTTTAATGAGTTTAGTCAGAGGCCTTGGAGACCGTAGGTCTGAATTCCTGCTTTCCTCAGTCAGGCACTGATCCAGTAGAAGCTGTGGTTCTAACTGCCCTGGCACCATCTTTGCTCTCCTGGAGTGCCATATGAAAAAAAACAAACCAAAACAAAACAAAACTCTTTTTTCAGTAGAGGGAAGGGCCTTTCAGTGTATTTCAACCTTGAAGTGAGAGAAACCAAAATAAACCTGAAAT
This sequence comes from Campylorhamphus procurvoides, assembly GCA_013396655.1. Classification (NCBI taxonomy): domain Eukaryota; kingdom Metazoa; phylum Chordata; class Aves; order Passeriformes; family Dendrocolaptidae; genus Campylorhamphus; species Campylorhamphus procurvoides. The sequence continues at coordinate 653,869 of WBMV01008405.1, read as the reverse complement.
GAGACTGAGATTCAAAGACTCCTGAATGCCTCTGCCCCGGAGGTTTCCCTCCTTTGTAGCCCCATGATCCAAATATTCCCTGGATTTTTTGCATGCCTTTTCAATTTATGCCACCAGCTGTAATTTCAGTTTCACGGCAACCAGGCAAAATCTCACCCCTTTCAGCAAAGCCCTGCCAGGTTCTACTCTTTATGAGCCCTAAAGTTTACAGAGGTGGCACCTTTACCTCTCTCCATTGTTGCTGTGCAGATGCATTTGCTTCTAAAAGCTCATTTCTGTTTTTAAAGTTGTATCCTATTTACTTATTTCATCTGTCCATGGATATAAGTCTTGTATAACACTTTTTTTTTTTCCCTTTTAGTGAAACCACAGTTTTAAATACAGCACTTTCTTTGTTACCTGAATACACTTTTTGTGCACTTTTGTTCAGGCTGCAGGAATCCAGACAAACAAGTGTTAATTCCCCATGATGTTTTCCAGCTGACAGGCCTAATTGATTTGATTTCCACTGTTTTCACAAGTGACCCCCCTCAACCCATCATCACCGCTTCTTTTGATACCTGAGCTTTACTTTCTACTCTCACATTCCACTTCAACAACTAATAAAGAGCTTATTAGGAAGGAAGAAACTCATTATTTGTTTTCTAAACTATGCTCTGTGTGCAGCAGATTCAGCAGGTTATAGTCCTGTATTATTAATCAATACAAAACATTTGCATCTATTAGGTTACCAGCATCTTTTATCACCAGGCTGCGGTTAGGAACCTGTTTCTTTGTGTTCTGCTACCCACGCTCCAGCTAGACTAGACAGAGATAAAAGACAGCTGAGTAATATTTTCCTGAGATCCCTGATGATGCACACAGATGGCCTGTAACAAATGAAATATGCAAGGTGACGGCTGGAGTTCTCCTCACTCCAAGTTCAACTTTTATGGCTTAGAGAGTATTTCAGTCCTTACACCACAGCTTCACGGTAGAGAGAGAGATTTATTTTCTTATCTGTAACAGGGTTTGTGAATCTCTGCCTCCCATGGCCATTAATGGTTGCAACTGAAGTAGCCTAGTACTCTGTACTTCTTCCCTCACTAAAAGCAGCTGGGGAAAAAATGTATTAAAAAGAGCAAGTCGGCCATGTGGAGCTTGAGAAATCTGAAGGGAAGCATTGGAGAAGTTTGTTATCTGCATGAAATGAAATATGAGGCTGAAGAATCCCATTAAGGGATGTAGCATATGTAAAAACAAGCAAACAAACAATATCAAACACATATTAAGTCAAGTGAAAGATTACATGTTGGTAGCACAAGAAAAAAAAAGCCCTCTGGAATAAAGTAAACACAGATCTGTTTACAGTGCCTGAAAGAAACAAATACATTTGTTCTGCCCTATTACTGTGTCTTCTCTGAGACAGCCTTATCAGATCACAGTCCAGCTGGTGACTGTGTCCATCAAATTCACTTTTGCTAATGTACTAAATAATCTGAACCATAATGCCTGACTGTGGATCATAGTCTGGTGAGCAGCAATTCATCCAGTTTGAAGCAAACATAGTTTTAAACACATAGCTCCTAGTCTTCCTAACTCCTGGCGGGGTTTACTTTGTGGCAAATCATCCTAAAACAATCCAAATACCTCCTGCAAGAATGTAGAGTCAAAAAGTGACTTAGTTCTGTTGAACTGCAGAACGTTACTGATAAAGCAGGGAGCAGCTCACCACTGTCCCAATGCTCATGTCCTCAGGTGCAAAACCAGAAATATATGGAAAAAGCCCCCTAAACCCCCAAAATTCAAACCAAGCTGCTGCCTGGGAACTGTGATCCCCCTGCCCTGGATAGTGATTTTATGTGTTGATCTTCTGGGGAAGGGGTGGCCACAGACAGTATGTGGCCACGAAGAAAAGTACTCTGCTATGGACATGCCCCACTCCTGAGAAGCACAGAGCAGCTTCTCTAGATCCAGGGACAGAAGTGGACAGCTCCAGCCAAAAGAGGTGTAAGGTAGCCAGGGAATATGGGACTGAGGACCCTCCACAGCCCCAAGCCAAAATCAGTCCTGTACCCAGCCCTGCTAGGTACAGCACCACTAAGAACAAAGAACTGCTACCCCGTTAGGAGTAGTGGGATGAAGGAGTGGTGGGAAGACAGAGCTTTGAGAAGATACTGTGGTAACACAGATGTTGAACAGAGCAGATTTGGTGGCTCCGAGTGGCTGCTGAACAACACATGACGCACCACACATGTCAAGCCTTCAGATGGGAAGGAATCCCACTTAAAGCTTCCAGATTTGTCTTTTCCAGGCTGTACTAAAGTATTTACATAGGTGTGTATCAATTTTGCAGCTTCAACCTATTACAGAGTGACAGTTTTTAAATAAATCAATACATTATGTATGCATATAAAATGTGCTGTATTTCTATATATAAACCTAAGCCATTTCCTGTCTATATGGAAAGTATGGGTATTGTCTGCTGTGTGAAAAAAAAAAAAGAAGAAAAAAGGATATGCTCCACTTTTTCCATTTATCGTCCAGAACATACGCTCATATCAAACAGTTTCTGATTGAAAACAGCCTCTTAATGCATTACAAGTAAAAATAACCCATTATTGTGTAATATATGATATACCCTTTCCTCTTTAAGGCAAAGTAGGTCTTGCAAATATGTCTAGACAGAGTGATGGAAAAGCACAAATTGGCCTCTAACTGTTGCCACCCACTTATCAGACAAACCTGGAAAAAAATTTAAGATATTACAGTCTCGCTCTTTGCACGACACCCATAAGGCGGAGTGTCTCTCTGAGGTGCAAAGGCTTCATCGCTCACTGCAAAGCAGAAGTATCAGAAACTTTGTTAACAAGAGCATGACTAACATGCCTTCATGGCCTGATGAGAATTGCCAAGTGACTGAAGTAGGCCACTGTTTCCTGTAAGCAGTGGTATGTCCTATGCGTGGACAGCATTAAAAAGTCTTCTTTCCATGCTGTAGATGAATTAGTCACCTGCCGGCGCTGCAGACATGATCAGAATTCACAATCTATCTGCCACATTTTGGAGGAATGCTTTTAAATCCTGACTTCACCTTCCTACCCTGCACCTGACCATTCTTTAAAATCAAGGTTTTTAACTCTCTGAATTTGTGTCTGGTAATAAAGTTGTCTTTGACAAGGTTCTCTTTGTAAAAAGATCAGTTTCCTCCTCTGGCACACCTCCCTGCTACCCTGTTGTGGCAGGAAATCAACATCATTTGTACTTGTACTGAGGAGTCTCAGGATGCAATGTACAGCTTGGGTAACAGTGTTTGGTTTTTGCTGTTCTTCTGTTCCCCTCACCTTTAGGCAACAGTAATGGCAGGGTAAAAATGGTAATGGAAGGAAAGAACTGCAGAAGGGCAAGAGAAATCAGTCGTTCAAGTGTTTTTAATGCCATTTGTTTCCCACTTTCAAAATACTTCGTAGCTATTATTCAGAAAGTTAGTCTTCTCCGTGGTGAAAAAAGCAATCATGAATCAACAAAGAAGCAGGTGATTTTTGTATAATGGGAGTGCTGGATGATGTTTGTACAGGTTGCAAGCACTTGCATGTTTTCATCTGTTGTATGTATGGCGTGTTGATGTGCAGGAAAAGTGATTGACAATGGTTCCAGAGAAGTTACAGAGGCCTTGTCACATTTTCATGTCTGAAAACACAGTGGTGGTGAGAGCCAGGCATGGGTTGGGATGCACAAGACCTGTGCAGGAGTGGGATACAGGAATAACACACTACCACCTGCTTTAGACCCTTTGCTTTAGTATTTTGGTTTCTTCATCTCTGCAACTGTAGAATCCCAGAAGGTAACGGGATGATGTGCAAGTCTCAAATGCTGATGGAGAAGCCAAGATTGGTAGGTGGTTTGTTTGGGTGAAAGAAGAACTGAATAACTTCGCAGTCACCTGTAGTCTATGAGTCAGCACTGATGGCAAGTCTCTCCTATACACACGTATGTGCACACTCCCCCCACACATATATGCATATATATGCACATTTGAGGTGTAACCTAGACAGCACCTTTTTTTACCTTTTGTTTTGGAAAGCCAGTATAAGGTTTCTTCTAATGGAGGAAACAATGAAAATGGCACATACAGAACCATCATCTTCCCCCATTCAAGCAAAATGCTGATGGACTTTGCAAACATCACAGCAGTTTTGACACAGATGCCCACGTAAATTGAGCCAAGCTCCTCACTGTGCACCAGAAATGGTCTCGTGTTTGAGCTTTGAATTCACCTATTTGTGTAAATGAGGTTGCAGCTGCAGCTCGGCTGCTGGGAGAGGCAGAAAGTCAACCCAGGCAGTAATCTGCAAGACAAACATGAGGAGGAGGCACTTTCCAGTTGAGTTTTGAAGTTGCACGCTTTCTGCCAATGTGCTTTGGATTTGCTCTGCTATTTTTAAAACTGTAAGAAATGTCCAAGCCTCTGCCCAGCCCTCCCCTTCTGTTTGGTGCACTTATCGTGGTTGGCATCCTGTCTGAGGCAGGAGATCAGTCAGGAAGTTAACCAGGGGTCCAGATGCTGCTCTTGGAAATGCTTTTGCCAGAGCCAGGCTTCCACGCGCTTCAGCTGCCAAATTCCCTCCACACAAATGTCCACGGTTTCTGGCCCTCACACTGGGGTAGTTAGAGGAAAAAGCCTGAAGAAGAATGTTTTCTACTCTACAATTAACGGCGAGGAGCAGTGCCAGGGAAGTAATATTGCTGACATACGTTGGCATGCTTTGCATTACAAGTTACTGTTTTCCAGCCAGAGAAAGTTCTTGTTTGTCGATAAAGGTTTGCACACGTGGTGGGACAGGCAGTACACTCAGCAAGCTCTGCCCCAAGGAAGGGAATCTGGTAAGGCTGCTTTCCAGTTACAGGTTGCCCTGAGATATAGGTGCTTACACACATTTATATGGTAGATAAATATTACAATCCCTATACTCCCAAACCTTCCTAGTAAAGACACTCATCTTTCAATAACTGCTTACACTGTAGACAATGGTTTCTAGGAAGTCATCAATTTATTTTCCTCCAGGCTCCTGAAATCCCAATCCCATAGAAAGTAAGGACTGTATTTCAGACCCCCTGTGACAGAAAACTTCACATGCTAGGAATGCTTTTTTTCCTAAATAAGGCTTTGGTTAAGTGATGCTCTCAATGACATCTCTGCCGTGGGGGAACACCTCAATTTTGTCAAATGTCTGGCTCTGCAGGTACTGAAAGTGCTTTTCTTCAGTCTCTTGAAGGCTGGGGCTGCTTTTGGAGAGCATACACTAAACACCCTACTCACAGTAAGGCAAAAAGACCAACAATGAAAAGCCAAACCTGAACAGGTGTGCATGGTGATTTCAAGTCCTGTAAAATCATCATGCTTCACATAATTTCTCCCCTTATTTGATGCCCCTGACATGAAGGTATCTGAGACTGCAGGATCTATGAACAGCATTAGGAAGAGGCATCACTTTTTTGGACCAAACCTAAGGGTCAGCAAAGAATACATATATACATGTCTCTCTTGGGACAAGAAAGTGTGAGTTTTCAAATCCACAGTCACATTAGCACTTTACAGGACATTAATGCTTTTAGCACTCATTCTGAACCTTATAGTTTTTTTCTTTCCAATTTTAGATTATTCACCGAAATCTCTATTGCAGCCTTGGACCATGAGCCCATAAAAGGTGATGTGGGTAGTGGACCTTTACAGACTCACTTGTTGCCTGAGGCCTGATTTTGTTTCTCAGGTCTCAAATCCCTCTGGAATGTCCAGTTTGTTAGTTCTGATCTAGGCTTGTGCTGCATTTCAAATTACAGCTCAGGGATATCCAAATGAGTTAAAAAAGGAAGAGGTTATTCAATCTAACATGGAATCTTTTCCCATGGAAGAGATAATAGCAAATGTGACAATTGAAATCACAAAAGGAATTGTTTCCAAAAGTTTTGAGCAGCTAAAAATGCAGTAGAGAGGAGGAGGTAGGATTTAGGATGAAAGCTGGAATTCAACCTTAAGTATAACAGTAAGTATCTACACTTACTGTCATAAAGATCTTCTCATCAAAAGTATGTGCTAAAAGTCTCAGCACACACAGCAAATGCTGCACTATTTTAACTGGCCTACTTGGGGCCCATTTCATATAGACCCATTGGTAAGACATGGTGGCAGGACTCACTTTTTGCTCTTATCTCTGTATGAAGAGGCAGCACTTCTCACAAATGACAGTAAAGGCCAAGGCATTTCATCCAAGATTTTATCTTTTGTTTAGTGGCATTTTGGCTTCAGTTTCACTACCCTGTTGAAAAAGACATTTGAGCATTTTTATTGATCCAGAAATCTGGGCATTAAGGCTCATCTTTATAGTTCACTTAAAAGTAAATGTTTTAAAATGTGAAACTCCTCATACAGCTTTTAAACTTTATAAGCTGAACACTGAGTGCTGTAAAATGATTTTTTTTTCAGTAATGGAAGTTCTATTTTGCAGAAAATGGTAACCATTAATTCTGCTTGCTAAGAGCAAATGAACAAAATCAGTCCCACTCTATGAGAAAGGAGAATTTGGTCACCATAAGTACAAATTTTTCATATCCTCTGTTTTCACAAGACCCACTCATTCCTAACTCATGGGTTTTATTACATGGTCATGTGTTAACAGAGGAATCACTTTGCTCATTTTAAATGCAGTTGGAATGAAAAGTGATAGAGGCGGAAACAGGAATAAATAAGGGACAACTTGGAAAATATTTTTTTTCCGCTTCTTCAGTGCAGTGCTTGCGTACTACCTGGAAGGAACTCCAGAGGTTATCCATGGTAGCATCGGCTACATCCCTGTCCTTCCTGGCTGTTGTTTTTTTTACTCTCAGAGACATCCAGTCTGAAGATTGAGAATTTCCTCAGTCAATTCATTGCAAGGCTTCATAATCCTACTATCACAAAGGTTGGGGATTTTTCCCCTTGGTGTCTAATAAGAGTCTTCCCTATTCCAGCTGAAGGCTCTCTCTACCTCTCCAGCTCACCACAAGCTAACACAGATGTGTTCTGCTATTTGCAGTAACCCTTTAGATATTTAAAAACATCTTCAGCATCCACTCCTATCTCCTTTTCTTTACAGTAAGCAAATAGAGTTGGTCCAGCCTTTCCCCCACAGGTGATGTTTGTTTTATCTGTGGTAATTGCTACAATGTTCTGGACCCTCCTCAGATTTTTGGCATCTTTCTCATGTGCTGTGAAAAAATGAACTAAATGGGGCTGGATTCATAGATAGTCAAAATATCAACAGCCCGTAGAGTCTTCTGGCTCTTGAATGTCTTTTCTAGCACTGGTACTGGGCACACCACAACCCCCAACCTGTATGACCTGCATATAGGACCTGCATGACCCCAGACATTCTCCAGCAGCTTCTAACACATACCTGGCATCCCTTCAAAGAGAACTATAGGCCTCTTGACTCCACTTTTTATAATGATGGTGTTGCAGTGAGAACGTAGCCTCCAACTAATCTCTGTTACCCTTTTTGCTCTCAGACCTCAAAGCCACACTGTCACTCACTGAGCTCTCCTCGTCTGCAGAACACAAAATTCTTCACCTGAAGGGACTGCACATGGGAAGGTTTGAGAATTCAGCAAGTTCTCCATGCACAAATCATCTAACATCTCTCACAGCATCCTTCAGTGGCTTCAGAAGTCATTACCCCCATCCTGCTTTACTGCATGCTATTTCTGCAGCTTGCTTGAGAAACTTATCTGTTCTGAAGTCCTACGGAGCAGCTACTTGGTCATCTGTTCCCTTCTTTGCTAAGCATTGCTTGCTTACCACTGTCTCTAGACTCAGTGGAGCTTTTGGGAAACTGGCTTTTAGCAGTGGCTTTTTTTGAGAGACTCGAGCCCTGTCACTAAAGAGAACAACTTCAAAATCGCATGGGAGCTTTCACACATGTGCAGTCACTGGAGGAAGGGAAAACATTTGTGCACTGTCACCTAATGACTGTTTTTCACATGTATCTGTTCTCTCTCCCTGGCTATAAAGTCTGGTTGCAAGAGCTGGATATGAAGGGTTGGGAGGGGGCTGGCTGTGGCTGATGGAAATGTTTGTGGGGTCAAGAAAGTTGTGATGTTCTGGCTGGATGCAGCTACAGAAAACTCAGGGTCAAGGACTGCAGGTTAGGGTCGGCTGGACACACATACAACTTCTCAGAGTGCAAGGTACAGGAAAAGGTAAATAACTGTCTTTGGAACATCTGGTAATAGCTGAACTTGTGTGGACCAGGAGTGGAGGCAGGGCAGACAGGGTCTGAGGCTGCCCAGGCACAGGGTGCTCCAGAATGGCTCTAAATCCACCCAAGGTTGGCAATTTTTTTTCTGTACCTGCCAATGACTGCCAAATGGCCTCAATTCAGCCACTGCCTGACATTCAGGCTGTTCTTCAGCATTGACATGGCCTAAAAGCATCTCTCATTGATTCAGAAATCCCTTCATTTTGCTCAGTCCTGAAGGTTAAATGACCAAGATGGTCAGAGAGGAGTTCATAGTGTGCTGACCACACAAGCAGACATATGCAAGTAGATTAGAGAGCCACAAGAGCACAGAGCTGACATGGGATGGATTGCCAAAGTACTTACCCAACAAGCTGGCGGGATTTTTCAGCCCTTGCTGGTGTTAACTGATGCTCACGCAGATGAATGTAATGTTAGCTTAGAAATTTCTTCCAGAGCAGCACTCACACCCATGAAGTATAGACGTATTTTGGGAGGGAGCAAGATACTTGAGAGGTACCTCCCTCTTTTCCCCTTAGGCTATGCTAGCAGCCTTCCAGCTCCCCCCAGCCCTCCCCCAGACGGCAGTCCTTGCTCCTGCAGTGCAAACCTGCCGGCTCTGCCCCTGCAAACCCCACCGCTGCCATAGGAAGGGATGCCGAAGCCAATATTTTCCTCCCAGGATAACAGGAAAAAGAATAGCCCTTCACCTTACATTTAAACTCCCTAAAATAAATGCTAAACAAGCTTGAAAAAGAGACTGCCTGGTGCGTGTGCGTCCATCTGGGAGCAGGGAGCTGGCAGGGGAGGTTTGGCTGACACAAGCCCGCACCTCCCTTCCTCGCCTGACCTGGCGAGTGACTCCCGAGCATCGCCCAGCACCCGGTTCCCGGCGGGATGGCATTCTCCCGCGAAGGAGTGATCGCATTACCCAGGCCCCTTGTGTAATTCTGGTTCCCAGCAATTGTTTTCTGGTGACCTTTTATTGTTAACAATTAGCGCTGGAGCTGGAGCACAACTGGTGTAAGCATATTTTACATCCTCCTCGAGCAAACAAAAAAGCTGGGTGGGCACGGGCTTGTTTCCTGGTTCACACCCATGACTCCTTTGTGTCTCAGATCTCCTCCCACCATGTGTCATAGTCAGCAAACCCACTCCCTTACCTTTTGGCTCCCAGATAGAGTGACGTCTTCGAGGGATGCGTAGGCATGCCCTGTGTATCCCATTTTTCCTTTCACATCCTATAAGAACACTGCCTCTCCCTAACACTCAGTCTTTCCTTATCCATGAGGCCAGAAATGTAAATCCCTATGCAACAGAGTGCAAAGAGCGAGTGTGAAGAATGGTTTCTATTTATGTAAATGTACAGACCATAAACACCGCCCTCCTATACTATGCTTTGGGTTCTTGCATACATTTCTGTACAGTAAATATCTTGATAGTCAGTTCCCTCTGTTCAACCCAGTGAAATACACATGTCCCTGGAGACACGAACACATCAATAATCTGCTGATCCTCACATAGAGATTTTCTTCTCTGTCCCCGTTTTATTAAACTACATTTGGGGAGAAAAGGCATAGTTGGCCGCCTGCACCAAAACGGACAGCACTCGTGGTAACCTAGGAATATGCCAAGTTCCTGAACTGAGGACCCTTCCCAGATGTACAAGCACTTTGCCTGTAAGTCCTTGTCTTTTCTGCGGGGAAGAAAGGAAGGTGGGGAGGCAAAAGAGTGGGGAAAGACACTCTGGTCTCATCTTGTTTCCTGCAATATGGCATGTGCGTGTGAGGGGGTGTGTGCGGTGGGTGGAGGGGGGACACTACATTAATCAAATCGTGATTCTCTTAGGGTACAATAGGCAATTAAAAACAACAACTTGAATTTATCCTGCAGTCTGTTGGCAGCTAACACACAACTCATTCTTTCTGTGGATAGCTTCACTTAGCAGGTTCTGTGCCATGACTAATGAAGCCATCTCTCCGCTAGTGCGCTAATTCCAGACCTTTTGGGAAGGAGCCCGGCTGCAGCTCCCTGCATGGCCCTCCCCTCGCAGGCTCCTTATGGCCACCCTGCAGCTCCCTCCCACTGCCTGCGCTCTGCTCGGGAGAAGTGTGAGAAAATACTTCTCCCTTAAATCTGCTTCAGGAGAGTTCTGCTTTGCAGTGACATTTAAGGACAGATTTTTCTGGGGCACTTCTCATTTTATCCGAAACTTTTCCCTGGCAATCTTCTTGCATGCTCCACGGTGGCATGTTATCTGATCTCTCTGTGCCCACTGGCTGTGGGGAGAGGCACGCATTTCACCGGTAAAGTCATAGTTAAACTAAACATTAAACTGTCCAAGAACTGACTTCCTCGACAGCTCTGATTCAGGCTCCCAAAAATGCTCTGCACGGTGAATCATGCTTCCTTCTGGAAATGACAGAACTTCCTCATCATGGTGTTCTAACTTGCCCTCTCCTCGTCTCCGGGGCTATCAGGAAAGGATTGAATTGCATGCCACATTTTTTCCGTGGTCGGCCGAGAGATGCATCCTTTTTGAAGAGGAAGAATTTCTATGAGTCAAAGGATGACAAACTGAAAATTAGTACCAGCCGCAGAAATAAATGACAAACAACAACATAAAGCCCTGTAGAGGTGGCCAGTGGGTGTATATTGGCTATCTGCCTTTCTGGCAACTTGAGTTGCCTAAGGATAGAGAGGCAAACTCGCTTTTCACCACTGAAAGTAGTAACAAAGTTGAAAACGCTGGTATTAGTTCTCTGACATTTTTCCCCCCCTCTGTGCTTGGTTTGACAGGTCTTGTCTGATTGCAAATCAGGTGAGGTGGGGCGATGCATGAAAGGTGCCAGCGTCCAGCCCAGCTTTGAAGGACACACAGCCAGAGCGTGGGGAGGGAAAAGGGCAGTGCTTTCTGGGGCTTGTTCCAATCAGACTTACACAGCAGAGTGGTTCACAGGCATTGCGATGACAGCAATTTGCAGAGACAGTTTTGCTGCACAGAACTTTGAAATCAAAACAACAACCCTCTGCTTCACCCCCACCCCCGGCAAACCCCTGTGATTGCTGAACAACAGGGAGTTGGGATAAATACCTTACCATATGGTAAATGATGAATTGCGCTGGAAATCAGAATTTAAGCAGCCCTTTTTGTTTCTTTGTACACAAATTTTTAACTCCCTCAGAGACAGTGTAGGTGAAAGCCCAAAATGAACATGCTGTCTAGTCATTATTAGTTAACAGGCTGTGGGTATTCCTGGGATGAAATCCTGTCCCAACCGAAATCAATAGCAAAATCCCATAGGAACAGATTTTCAGTCTCATTTAGCCATAATATAATGGGAGGGGTTGGACATTAAAAACTGGAGAGGGAATGGAAATATAGGGGCAATTACTTTGACTAGCTTAGAGCAAACTTACCTTCTTTTCCTAGCTATATTCCATAAGCAGCAAAGCAGTGTGTACTTGATAGGGAAGAGGAGTAAATAAAACAAAAAAAAGTAAGTGTTCATGCATTTTATCTAGATGAAGTGTATTTTTTCAAGGCTACTTTAGGAATATTCCTTGCCATTGAGATTTAAGTTTGTATTCCTGCTCTTTACATTGTCCCTGAGAAATGGTATTGTTTCCATATTGACATTTCATTATTTTGACATGACTCACACTTGCTGCTCACAGCAGATGAGGAACATTAGAAGCAAGCATGAAGAAAAGAAACAAAATAAATGGTTAGTACATCTAGCCTGTTTTGGGTTCCCTGCTACACCAAGTAGGCTTAAAGCACACTTAAGGTGTGCTAAGGTAATGTGACAGTGGAAGGAAACTCCTAAACCATCAAGTTCAGCCGCAGGCAGAACAAACATAGAGTCCTTTTCATAAGTGGGTCAAGTTCTACCCTGAAAGGAAGACAACTTGCTGCTTCTAGAAAGGTTACACCAAGTCTTAGTCCTCCAAGTTATGTTCTCTGATATCCTCCACAAGTTTCTTTGCGATTAGGACGGTCTTTTGGTGTCTTCTTTTGGTGTCTGTTTTAATTCAAAATCCAGTAGTAACAGCAACCCATCACATAAATGTCATGCTTTCATGCAGCAGCTAATTCAATCACAGAATTAAAAAATATTCTTAATAACAACTGTCAGTCCTGAAAATGCATATATGGACTGTTAAAAAAGCCCTGTGCTGGAGTAGCACATGGAATAAAAGTTACCTGCTCGTTCCTGACCCTGAACCCATGATCCTTTAGCAGACTGATCTAGAGCAGCAAGACATGGGGATAAGTACTGAATCCCAAGGACTGATCAGGCTCAGCAGTTTTGCAATCACACAGGACCTTGCCAGTTTGCTGATTCACTTCCTTTGGTCTCTCGGATGTGAAAATGAGAGGTCTAATCCCACTGCCACTGTACAGGGACTCATCGGTGGAGTCCAAACCAAAGCAATCTGAATCTAATGGGGAAATTCACACATAAAAAGTATGTACACTCATGGAAATGTAATTGAAACAACACTCAGAAAGAACATTTGGTTTTTTAATTTTGTTGGTTTGAAAACTCCAGTCCTAATGCAGAAAGGCTTATTTTAAACCACAAAGAGAGAGCTGTGGGAATTAGAAATTATCTATTTTCAGCAGCAATGTCTATTGCATTTTTTATTCATCTGTCTTTCAGATGAGAGTTTGAGCCCAATTTTTGTACAGCTGTTGGCAAATCTCCCCCGACTGCAGTGGAAGAGGTTGATTGTTCATCTTTGGAGGATACTTCAGATGTCTTCTGTCACACAACAAGCACATGCAAAAAGAACTTGAAGCCATATAGGGTGCAACACAAGACCAAGGACTCGTTCCTGGGAAAGGAAAGACTCAGTTTACAGGAGAGTGGCAAGGCTTGCATGGACAGGAGAGGAACAGCAGAGTGAAAAGGGCACTTTGAACTGGGGAAAAAGCAACAGAGCAGTACCAGCTCTTGTGCTTGCAACCCAAAGATGAGAACCTGAAGGCAACAGTGGTGGCCAGGAGGAGTTTTGGAGTTGGGAAAGTGCTGGTTGGAGTGGGGAGTCAAGGACATATGCCTGGCATCAAAATGTCTCTCTATAGCTGTGATAAAAATATAAAAATGCTCTGTATTTGGGTAATGCTTGGTTGGTTGTACAATACACTGTACTTATCAATGGTAACATTCATTAATTAACTGCATACAGTGACTATGGATTTAGGGGGCCTGTTTGCTCCCCACCCTTAACATCTGTGAATACCACAGTGAATAGAAAAATACCATAAAAATTCACAGAAAAGCTTTTTTTCAAAGTGCTAGCCTGGAAAAGGACTAATTCAGCTACTCTGTGAACTGCATGAGAAGCCATGAGCTATCTTCAGAAAGGCTGTCAAAATCAAAGCCCCAAAACTTTTCTATCACTTCTAGTGACCAAGCTGGTCTCCCTCTTGTCCTATAGGTCCACATATTATTAACACATAACTATGGTTATGAGCTCTTTTTCCAAACAACACCTCCCCATACACACCCCCTTTTCCTCCTGCCCTCTCCACATGCACACATTCAGGCTCTTTGCTCTCCTGCTCACAGGCAGACTGACAGCCCTTGCACACCCCCAGGTGCAAATCAAAGTGCAGCCCCAGGGCCAGCGGGGCTGCTCGGTGCCCAGCCAGCTGCTGCCAGCCAAGGAGCCTCAGGGAAGAAGCTCCTGCCAAACCACAGCTCCTCCTGGCTATCCCTGTGCTGCTGACTCCTTCACTGTGGACTCATCCACTGCAGCCCCATGAGACCCCATAGGCTCCACAGGGCTGGAGCAGGTCAGCACGTGCCTTCACAAGCTTGTGGCACGTACTCCTGGTGACTCACTTAGGAGTTCACCAAATGAACCAGATCCCAAGCACCGAACAACTCTGGCAACCCTGTGCAAATGGAAGAAAAAGGATGGAGAAAGCTTTGGTCTTGCATTTTTTCGTGGTGATTAATGCTGAGTCCAAAAAAGGGTTCCAGGATTAGATGGGGGAAAGATAAAATCATTAGAGAAATAGAATTAAAAAAGGATAAAGCCGGCTGGATGGGAGTGGGAGCCCACAAGATACAATGTTCTTCTTGCTGTAGGTGATGGCTGTGAGAAAATTAGAGAAGGGAGTGACAAGTGGGTGGTGACAGTCTTCACTGCGAAAGTGTGACCTGCTTTTTTCTCACACTGGCCGCTCGCTAATCCAGCCAGTTATTCCCTGTGGGAAGACAGAGGGAGAAGGTGACATTGGGCAGGTCCAGTTGAGTCTGCTCTCCGTAGGAAATGCCTCTGAAGCAGCGAGGTTGATTTCTGCTTGGACTTCAGAGAGCTGTTCTCAGTCCCTTGTACTGACACGGTGCTGGTGGAGACCACAGAGGCCCAAGGTGCTGACCAGGGTGTGCCCCATGTTAAGCAGAGCTAAAGCTCAGACATACTGCAGGCTTTGGTGAACCTGTAGCTCTTTGCTGAGGTAAAGTTGCCAGGTTTTACACATTAGAATTAAGGAAAAATAACTCTACCACAGCATGGTTGTGTGCCAGCCACTTTGCTTGGAAGAGTGAGCATTTGTTGCAAAAGCACCAGAAAATTTCTGGCTGCATGGTTTTTCACATAAGATGCAGGACTCACTCATATCATATAGGATGTTCAGCAGTTCCAATAATACATCAAATATGTGCACCAAAGGTAGCTTTTGAGATACTTACATTTTGGGCAAGAATCCTTTCAAAATATTTCCTCAGGCAACCAGTAGCTTAGGACTGAAGAGTTTATCTTGGTTAATTCTGACTGGTTTGAGAGGAAAAAGATTGTGTGGATCAGATCCTTAGCTGTTGTAAGCTGGCACTGCTCCACCAACCTAAATAATCTTCTGAGTTCATACGCTGGCTAGAGAGAGTCTGGCCCTATTCTTCAACTGTTTAATCCCACAGATTTTCACTGTGTTGGCAAGAATGAGTTTGATTTGAATGAAGAAATACTTGATGTTTTTCAGCTCTCTCTTACTGTTAAGTTGCTATCACCAATGCTTAAATCCAAACAGTGCTTGTGAACCTCTGTATGATCAATGCTTGGCATCTAAGTGCTAGATGGATTTCTCAAGCAGATAGCTGAGACTGATGTAGAAATGTTAATTTTTGTGTCTACACTTACTAAATAAATGTCCTGCTTCTGGGCAACAGCTGGTAGGAAGTGATGACTTTTGCTTGACACTATGTATATTTTCTACGGATATTATTTTCTGCACATTTTTCAAATCTATTAATAAAGTGGAAACTATATAAGATCGTTGATGCCAAATGTGTTGCTGACACTGTGTTTCCTCTAGTTGCCCAGGAAAGGAAAAGTGGGATAAAGAGCTGCTAGTAAAACAATTTCCAGGATTGCCTATTTTTCTTGCTTGTAAAAAAGGTTCACTTTGATTTAATGCTAGTTACTAATGAGTGCTCAGCACAGAGAACTAGTGCCTTGACTTATGCTCCCTTGTGATAGACTTTGGGCAATTGTCCAAAGTGCCTTTTTTTCTTAGTGCTTCATTGATAAGTGCAAGGAGGCAAATTGGTAAAAGAAGTAAACTGATATCGAGAATTGAGAAATGCCAGGTTTGGTGCACCCAGTTTGTGTATGTAAATTTGTATTCCTGAAATGCATCATCCATCTGAAAGGCAGCCTTGCTAAGTCTATATTTATGAATGTTAATTATCATGGAGGCAAAGCTCATGACTTTAGAGCCTGATGTGATTTTGGTGCTTAAAAAGGAATTAAAGCATTTAATTATTTTTTAAACATGTAAAGCAACCCTCCAAACTCTACAGCACTTGTTATATACAGAATAAATTTTCTGAAAATTGCGTAGCAAAGTATGAATTAGAGTGATTTTAAAAAAAATAAATTATTAAAGTCATGCTTTAAGAAATTTTTTTCCACCTCTATCAGCCTGTGAGATCCTGACTTACATAATTCACTCAGAATTACCATGTGACTGTAACTCTAAAACTTCAATCTTTCTTTCATCAGAAGGTGCCTCTTCTAAAAGAGCTAAATGCCAGAGATTGCCACAAATAACTTTCCTCTTTGCAAATAGCTGTTGCTTCTATTATTACCAATGCCAGCACAGCACAGGAAAAAAATACCCTCTGTCACAGTGATCCCTCCTGGCAGTCCAGTGGGAATGAAACCTAAACTGCCCTGGGAGGATGCTGCCATGAGGGACCACATTCTCAAGAAGACAAAAATGGTGTGCTCTTTGGGACTTATGCAGAATGTTGTAGACGTTTTATGTACAGCCCCATATGTGTGTATGTGCAGGCAAGGGGATGGCTGGCTGGGGAGATGCCTGCTTGGGCTGAAAGGGAATTCTGAAATGAATGTTAAAGAAAAATGACAGCACAACCAGGGCAGCGTCAAAGGCCCAGGACATTGCTGCACGGTGATTTCCTTGGCAATGAGACTGGGCACAGAGGAGTCTGTGTTTGTGGATGCAGAAGTAGGGTATGTACTCCTAAATGCCTTGACTCTTTGTGGCTTTGTTTTTATTTTCAGTTTTTGTGCTAACTGTGGCACATATAGAATTATTTTAACATACAACATAAGAATTTTTATTTGTCTGAATTATAATATACCATATGTGAATGCATCTGTTCTTCACTGTGTTACATTTATTATTTGTGTTATGGTGGGGCCTCAAGTTTCCACCTCAGATCAGGGTTCCAGCTTGCTAGGCAAGGCACAAACACATAATGGGAAACACTCCCTGCCTTGAGAAAAACATACTCTAAATTGACAAAAACAGCTCAGGGTGGGAAAGAAAAACAGAGCCGCAGTACCGTTCCATGGTAGCTTAACCTCATCCAAACTGAAGTTGCCACGGCTCTGCACCTCCAATCCAGAGCTTGGATTGCCTGTTCAGTGGTTTAAACTGGCTCACGACTTGAGTAGCTGCATCCCAGAAAGGGAAAGAGTGGGACTGATGTGAAACTCATCACTGTTTTTTTTCTTTTTGGTAAGGTTACTTTAGCAGAATTACGCCCCTGAAGTGATTCCCAGTGCAGCAACACAAGCACCAATGCTGGCACAAGGAAAGAGCCATGGCAGGACAGTGGAAGAGGAACAGCTGTGCCCTAGGTTGGCATAAACTCCTCCCACCTGGCAAGGCTGCACCTGGCCTGGCTTTATACGCTGGGTGCTGAGTAGGAGAAAGCAGTGTCAGAGCTCCATTCCACTGCACCTCTCTCTGCACCATGTCCCTTGCTCTGGGATGCTGCAAACTTCATCTGTCCTCACTGCCTGGTGACAGCAGAGCCCTCCAGGAAGGATCCAGCATCCAGGATCAGGCACTTGGCTACAAAAAGAAGTAGGATATCCAGGACTGGACAGGTCAGGAACAGTAAATGTTCTGGCACTTTAGCAAGCGGAGTTTGCTCAGGAACCAAATTTGTCCCACTTCTCCCCTATGTATGTATGTTTGTGTGCACACACATGTACATACAGGTCTACGTGATGGTACAGAAGGTGGGAAGTAGCATAGAATGGTCAGCATTTCTGGATCTTCAGAACAGAAACTCAAGGCTCTTCAGGCTATGCTGAGTTCACCAGGCCATGGTCAGGAGATGCTATTTATGAACCCTTTGATGTCAAGCATTATGTTACTAACAAACAGTGTGCATTACATATGTTCGTACTACCAAAAAAAACAAACAAAGAATGGGAATGGTTTTCATCCTCAGATCTGTGTGTGCTCTCTGCTCCTTTCATTTTCAATTTGCACTCTTGTTTTTAAAAGTCCACTGGGGTCTTGCTCCATCTCAGCATTTGGTTTCTTTCTTTGTCTTCCTCCTGCAATCTGTTACCTCTTGTTATCTAGCATTATCCCTTTCTTTACTTCTTTATGTGGTCTTGCATGGTTGCTGCTGCCACAAGGAACAAGCTGTTTGCCTCTGAGGGCATATCTTTTTTATTTATTTGTTAAAAAATTCTCATTTAGAAACACATGTTTTTTCATGTATTTATGATGCAAAATTGTTCTGTCCTTCTCTTCTATGGGCCATGAAGAATGCTTGCTTTAATTTACCCTACATGCTGGGCTGTTGCATTCTTCTTGTCTGTAATTTATGCCACATACTGTGCACTCCCTTGTATTATACAACATAAAGTTGCCAGATGGGTGAGTGTAATGCATGCTTTAAAATGAAGGCTTTAAGGCAACTGCTTAATCTGAAGCTGCAGAACAAGCCAACATGAATAAAGAAAGTGTTTGAAAATATACCCAAACAGGTCAGTAGTTATTACGTGGGGCTAACACTCTGAGAACACTTGCTAATTAGCATATCATGTTATTAACTTTTCTTTGAGGTTTATTTTATTCCTGCTTGGTTTTCATGGTGTATGATGGCATAAGATGAAGCCAACAGCGGAGCACTACTGGGAAAGGAGGATGTTGGGTCCTAAACCAGGAGCAGTCACTTTTCAGAATGAATTGGTGCCCAGAGCTTGGAGACTTGTCTCGCTCTGGCTACTGGGTCAGTTTGGCACTGCACTTTGCCAGGCTGTGGAGGATTCTGTGTAAGATCCCCAGCATATGGGGATTATGATGTTCTTTGATCTCTTCCTTTCCTACAAAGGCCATATTATCTGTCCCTAGAGTTTATTTTGTGCTGTGTGTGCAGAATAGCTGAGGGGCTCCAGCTCTCAGTCACCACTACTGTCCACATTTCATGATTCCTGGGGCACATGCTGCTGTAGCCACTGCTCAGCCCTCACCTTCCATCCCCCTGTTCCAAGGGCTACATCCAACTGCTGATCTGTGAGATTTGCTGTGCTGTTAGTGCCCTGTGCCACGCTTGTCAAGACTTGGATGGATACATCACAGCACTGCACGAGGACTTGCTTGTTCCTGGAGAAAGCTGGTATGGCCACGGAGGGGTCCTGCACCAACCAGTCCTATTCAATACCGTGGGACTATGTGAGTGCTTATGCAACACTTTGTGGGGGAAGCAGGGATATCCTGGATGAAATCTGGGCTCTGTAGAAGCTGACAGAAACTCTCCAAGTGCTGGCTATAAACAAGACTTTCTCCCTACACCCTGCTGCGCTCAGAGAGGCTGTGGTTGCTGACACCGGCAAGAAGTAAGGTGGCTTGCTCAGCCAGCACTTCAGCAGAAGGAAGATCTGGAAGTAACCATGCATTTCAGGTGGGCTATTGGAAACCAGGCTGGGATTGCTAAACAGATGGTGTCACACTAAGCTTCAGCACCACCACTCCCCGCGATGAGTGTTTTCAAAGAAAAACGTGAGGATGGGGAGAAAAATATGTTAGAGTGTGACAAAATCCTACTGTGTTATGGAAGGGCCAGTGGGAGGAAGGGAGATGTGGAGTGAATCCATCTACTTAGGAAAATGAAGGGATCGAACATCTATGTTAGCAAGCACTGGTAACGGCGGCAGTGAAGATGCACCAGCATGGGCTTTTAACACACTGCTCACCACCGAAATGCAAGTTCTCATCATTTTACCCTGGTGTGGCCTCACCTTAATGGTCTTGCAAGCTGGGGTAGGTAGCTCAAGCCAAGTGGCCGTGCTGGTGCACACCACAGTAGCATCTCAGCAGGAAAGTCCTGACTGGAGCGAGAATGAGAAGTTGCCAAAAGGAGTTGGATGGAGAAAAAATTCTTCTGTGCGCTCACAACTAAGTGAAGCTGCACGGTCATGATTTGGCTTCTGCCTTATCTGTCCACTTTGATACCAAGCCTGAAGCTGATAAATGAACCTATTGCATCACCCTATAGCTAGACTATGTTTTTCAAATGGTTTGTACACTCCCACCTGGTGTAGCCTTAATTGCTTTAACTATGAAATTGGCACCAGAAAGATGAGAAGTGAAAAAAAATCGCATTGCTCATATTAAGAGAGCAAATGTAGCAGAATTGGGCAAGGTTGGTGCTGTGAACAACTTCTAAGCTCTCCTACACTGAGTGACACATCATCAGGCACGTATCTTCTAAGGACACAGAGTTGCTTGGAGGTATTCCAAGACCATTTCATTACCATTTAGATTTGGATGTTTTAATTGCAAGTCATAGAACAGAGCTCGTTAACATATAGGTATGTGGCATTTCAAGTTTCCTCTCAATTTTTAAAGAAATCTTTCACCAGTCTGGATTGTGATAGATTATGCTTTTGCTGCAGATTATTTAAAAAAAAAAACCATGAAGATCTTGTCTCTGATACAATGAATTTCCTATTGTCACTAAATTGGCAGTGCAATGGAACTGATAAGTACATTTCACACTTAGTTTAACATGCCTTAAAACAATCAGGTTAAAGGACTGAGAGTAAGTAATAAGAACATCTAAAATAGCTGCTGATATTTTCCCTTTCCTTTCTATAAGGCTTGACTTTTTAATAATCAGCCCATTTCTCTCATGCATTCTCATGTGCTTGAGTGAGTTGGACACAATCCAGGCATTGACTGGCTGTGCTGTGCAGCACTTGCTAAGGTTTCTTTTCCTTCTAGAGGAAAAAGAAACTCCAGAAAGAGAAACTTGGTGTAATAGTGCCTGAAAAAAAGTATTACATCACGAGGCCTGAAAATAACTAATATATGCCTGTTTGTCACGGATATGTTTCCCCTTTTTCTATGACAGCCATTAGATGAGAGGTGTCAGTGAATCCAGTACAGGAACTCCTTCCCTAAGGATATGTATCCATGTGTATATACATACATTTCACTTCTATTCAGGGCTTAGTCTCCATCAGTATGTAATTTTCAGTTGCAACTCAATCCTCAATCCTGTTATTTGGGAATTGGATGCCACTGGACTGATTTATTATGAGTGGATCCCTGATGCTAATCCCACAGCACAGTGTTTCAAGAGTAAGAAATCAGAGCACTGTTTCCCAAATCCCAAAATTAAAAATCTCATTTTCTGAGCTTCTCTCAACACTTTACTGCCTATCACAGTCAAAAATGCTGCACTGTATCAGATGCTCCTATTTCCCAATTGGTAAAGCATGCTGGAAGATCCCAGACACTCAAGGAGCAGAGAGGACAGAAACTTCTCTTTGGAGCTCTTGGCTCCCTTCACAAGGCCTGCCCTGACATCTCATGCAGTGTTTTGCTTTTCTGTTGTAGTGGTCTGACAACAGTGTGTCTCCTCCAAGCTTTTCATTCTTTTGGTTTGGGTGCTTGAAGTGTCATGAAGAAGGATTGAGATTGATATGTTGTTGATTTTCATATCACTAGGATATAGTTTTCAAGAGGGAAATCTGTCATATGGTGGGAGCAGGAAGGACACACTCTGCCTTATTCAAGATGAAAAACTTCTGTTCATATGACTAAGACTTAGTCACATACCTGGGACAGGGTTCTGTATTGGCCTTAAAATTCAAGTGAAGGGAACATCCTTAGCTTTGGCAGGGATGGGAGTTCAGTGCATTTTTCAGGGATGAAACTCAGAAGAACAGAGAAGGTCAGTTTAACCTTGTGGTTGTGGTTATGAATGAGCAAGGAAGTTTAAATTACACTGGAGGACAGTTCCTTTAGTCACAGGAGCCTGTAGTGCACTCTAGATCCTTTATAAGTAAATATGAGCACTTTGTGTTTTTTACAGCAATAAGCAAAATGCTAAGACACAATGATTAGGTTGGTCTTATTTAGCTCTGCTGATGGTAAAGTTCCTTATTGGCTGCTCAAGATTACAGCTACAGAGCAGTCTATAAACAGAACAGTCAGGCATTTTTCACAAATGTAATACAGTAAGCTTTTAGCAGAGCTCTCTCCTGCTTCCTCATCATTTTAAGTGACAAGCATCAAGCAAAAGAGAAAAAGCTAATTACATTTGTGTTTAATCCATCCAACTGCTCATTCAAAATCTGAAGGATTGTTTCACATGTCTGGCTGAATTCAACAAAAGAAAGTGGTTCCTTCATAAGCAATGGATACATCATGTACACGATTGCTCGGACATTGATGTCAGCATTTTTTCCAGTGATCTTTTCTATTTCAGACATGTGATCAGTGGTGGCTGAGGTTCCCTGTTGCACTGCTCCTGGTTCTCCTCGGGATCAGCTGCACTTTTGATTATTCCTGCTGGTTTCACAACCCACCTCTTGCCCCACAGTTGACACTGCAGTTCTGTGTCACAAAATGCCTGCTCGCAGAAATCCCCAGATGTGGTTTAGAGCTGCTCTCTGCCACTCACGTGCCCTGGTGCTTTGCTGGCTGATGCTGGTTGACTGTACATGCTTGCTCAGCGACACTGGGACCATCCAAACCTCCCTGGGTTCCTCAGTCAACTTTTTCTAAATTGTTCTGAGAGCATCAGCCTTTGACTGACTCACTGATGCCTTGTTAACACTTCCCACTTCTTTACCTGGCATCTGCTTTCATTAAATAATATTAAAGTTTTCCTTAGTAATATAATCAGAAGTGGGAAAAAAAACCAAAACGGCTGAAGTCAGTAATGCTCATACTGATTTATGCCACCACTTGGTAAGAAAGATCTGAATCAGACCTTTAATCTTTATAACCAGGTGATTAAGTACAAAATTACTTTCTGGGAGTTAGAGCAGATGTCCAAGATACATTTACTAAAACTGAGGTAGAAAACACACTTTTCTGTTTATGTTCCACCATATTAGGTAGAAATTCACAGAAACACATAACTGTACAACATTGAAATGATGAGGCCACCCTTTAATAAATCATGTGCAGAAAAAGGCCTTTTGTGAAGAGAAGCTGCACTTCAGGCATATTCTTATTATTACTTAAACCTAAAGTCAGCCGAAAGGGAAAACTCTCACTGCCAACTGTGACAGACTGCAGCACTGCACTAACAGGAAGGCTATTTTAGTTCTGAATTGGGAACTGGATTACTTATTCAAACAGTAGCTTTCAAAACTGCAGAACTATGTTCTTGTTTCCTTTGCAGTATGTTTCTAACTGTATCCTATTCACTGCACAGTTCCAAAGGATTGCACCTTTGCTATACACAGCACCTTGGTTTCTGAAATTGGTTTCCTCCAATTTCTGGCTTGTTTGAACAACCAAGACTTGTTTCCCATGCACCTCTTTCAATAACATCCCAGTAGATGACAGCAGGCAGTTTGGACCAGGCTTCACATCAGCCTTTGGAACAGCTGCCAGGAAAAGGACAATATTTCTGAGCTACAGATGGATACACTTACCATGGATGTCACAGTTAGGTTCATGCTACTGGACTACAGATACCTGTGGAGATCTCCATGAGCTCTGGGTTTCCTTCCTGGGTTTGCTGAAGTCACTGGGAGTTGTGCTACCAGTTTCCTAATGAGTGCTGTGTCCTAAATTTCCAGTAAAGACAACCCTCCTTTTGTGTAGAAGGAAAGTATTCTGCTGCAGAAAAAAAATAATTCTTTTACTAAAAGATCTTTGTGTATATATAAAAAAAGACATAAGGTGATCAGTAGAGAGATGATTTAGATGATTCTTTGAAAGACAAATGTTAAAGGTGCTTTTGCCATTTGAGCTGCAGTCTGTTGCAGGATGCCTCCTGAGGTATCTTGGTGTGAGAATAGGGAGACAAGCCTTTAAATCTCCTGGGTGGGAAGGGCAGCCAGCCAGTTCTTTCTCTCCACAGGGGGGATATATTCTCCCACATCAGGAGAAATATGACCATGTTTTTGAAGAGCAATAGAAAAAAATTCACCCATGTTTCACAACATGCTGCAGTAAAGGCTACTGCCACATGTGTTTCAGTATCTCTAGAACAATCAATGCTAAAGCTGGACAGCCCTGGCATCATGGAAATTGTCTATTTGAGGGGTCCACAGCTGTTGATCCAAAGCCCTCCTTGGCCTCCCTCTGCCCTGCCTCGTGAACATAATCCTTGGGGGAAAGTTCTGCTGCACTGAAATGAAACTTGACTTGCACATTGCTTGTTCAGACTAGCTATGAGTACAAATGACTCATCATTTCCCTACTTTGTTTTGCCTGTTAAGCAGCCATCAGCATTTACATCACAAATGATCGTAGAAGAGTAAAACCTTATGTAGCACTTCCAACCTCACCCCTTGTGAGGTACTACAGGAAATTTGAAGTCCTCCCCCGAACTCTCCACCTTAATGCTCCCACTTTGAATATTCAATGGAGAAAATATTCTGAGAGCTTGACATTTCTCTGCACTTCTTGCCTGTGACTTTTTCTCTGTTCAGTGACATTCTTTGCCTTCCCAGCAGTTACTCTCACAGTTTAGCAGGAATAACAAATGCCAAATGCTGTGATGGACAGACTAGCACAAACCAAAAGAAGTTTATAAAAGTTAAACCAATGCATACAGAAACCTCAATGCACAGGCATGAATTATATTTTGTGCTCCTTCAACCTGACCCAACAGCTCCAACTACAGCATCACTCCGTAGCCAAGTACCACCATGACACAAAGATGGCACAGTGAAATGCCGCGCCAAATTGGCTTCAACTGCAGCAATTTACCTGGGTCAGCTGTGTAACCCTGCCTGCATTTCACCTTGGTTTTGTCCTGTCTGCTAGAACCATCCTGCCTGGTGATCTGCAGCCAAAGCACAAGGAGACCACAGTAACAGAGTCATGAGAGCCTTGGTGTGGTGCTGAAGCTGGCACTGCAGAACACTCTACCCTTCTTAGTGAGTACAGACTACTATTGCTCTCCTCTTTCTTTTGGAAAAGATGTTTTACTGGTGAACACAACCTAAGCAATTTGGATATAAACACAGTTTGGAATGGCATGAGGTATGGCATGAGGGACCAATTTGCAACACGGGCACGAGAAGCCCTTTACACATTTCATACTGTGCATTACAAACGGTCTGACTGCAGCCCTCTGTGCAAAAATCTTGCCTCATTTCTTTGCCTCCCCATGTTTCTCAATACATTTTTAAATAAGTTGTTACAGTTTGAAGGGGTTTTTTGTTTCATGTCTCAAAAAGGAAAAAAAAGGCTTGCTTCTGCTTTATAATCCCAAGGGCTCAAAGCATAGTTTTCTTCCAAAGTTTCACTTGAGAGAAGATCTTGCATTAAGAGGACTAGAGGTGCCAGGATTTTAAGGTATGTGCTGTACAAGACTTCAGTGCTGGCTGTCCTGTGCAGATGTTCCTCAGCTTCACCCTGTCACACAGTACACGTGCCTCAGTGATAGCTGGATGGATAAATATGTGCACACTCACACCCACGCAATTGGAGCACTGCATTTGATTTTTCTGAGAGCACCCAATTTGTCAAGGAACCCACAAGAAGCAGAGAGAAAGTGCCAGCATCTTGCTATAAATGACAGCTGGGGAGGGCAAGAGAAACTCCAGGCTTGAACAAGAAATCCCAGCAGCAGCTTCGCTTTCTGCCGACAAGAAGTTAGTGCCTCAAGAGTATCCCTATGCAGGGAAGGCATGAGAGAAAGATTAAAAGGGACAGAAAGCATCAGACCTGTCACAGAAAGTGGAGATGTCTGGAAATAATGTGATTTAATAGTAGTGTTAAATAAAGCCAGGTCTGAAACAGTGTCTAGGTGGACTACGAGTCCCTGTTGAGTTATGGACTGTGTCATAGTCCACACGCACGTTAAATTGTGACTTAGTAAATCTTGCTTGGAGGCAGCTGTCTTGATAGGCTCTGAAAGTTTTAGGACAACCCATACCCACCTCCTTCCTACCTTCCATCTCAGCCTCAAGCCAGTGTCCCTTTCTCCCAGAGTTTCAGGTTGGGTGGATATCCCCTGAGTAGACTCACTGCCATCTCTCTGGTGCTGTAGCAAAATGTTAGGCAGCTACTGAAAGAAACTGAGGTGCAAGGGAAATACTAAGAGCTTGTCCTTGACTTGAGTGATTATGTGCAGTAGAACACTATAATGCTACCACTGACAATGCATTTCTGCTGATGTGCTACCGTAATTTTTCCTAATTAAACACAACCAGGTAATTAAATGTGCAGAAAAGGCATTTCATTCATTTTCCATCACAAATGATCATTGGTTGTACTGAATGCCTTTTGGATAAAAGCCACAAAAGAAAAGAAAAAAAGAAATTGTCTGTGGGCAATGCTCTAATATTCCATCCCTGGTTTTGCTTCCTCATTTTTTCATTATTTTTTTTTCTCTGAACAGCAAAAAATTAGCTTTTTCTTTAAATAATCCTTCTTGCTGTTGGGACAACTCCCTTTTAAGGCCAGATTTTTGCTCAGAGGGAATGTTGACTACACTTATAAACACCCACTTCCTAGGGTTTAGAATAGTAACAGCAACATAACCTGAACTATAGTTTCAGCAACGTGCGACAAACACGTTCAGGGTAAGGCTGGCCTACAGCTTTTTCAGAAACACTTCACAAGTCTTTGTTTTTATTTGCTGTCCTCACAAAATCACATCTTTGAAAACCTCCCCTATTTCTCCTTTCTTCTTTTCAAGTAGAACCCTTTGCTTCTTCCAGCTCCAAAATCCATAGTGCGAGTATTTGGATGGGGCAGTAAACACTGAAGCAGGAAAATGCCACCCTCTTTATAACTTAGGAATTTTAGGTGGGTGCAAACTGTGATCATGAAGAGGATTTCCAAGAAGTACATTGAGGACCAGATTTCACCATATGTGCTATTCTGCCCAAAATATCCTCTTTATCTCTGGGGAAGGTTGCAAGAAAGCCTAGTGACTTTTCAGCTGTTAGACTTGTCATCCCCAGTGTAACTTCTGTAATCTGGTTAATTAGCTTTGTACTTTGGAAAAAGAGCTGGTGCAATAGGGTAAAAATAATTTTCACTTTAACAGTATGCACTACATTTAAACCTAAATCCAAGAAGATCAGACACATGAACTGTAACCTCTAAAAGTACCAGTGATTTCCAAATACACCCTGGACTTAAACAGCATCACCACTGAGACAGGGAATGATATTGGTGTCTGATCTTTACTGGCCTCACTAGTTACTGCAGACAACTCAGCCTTTCCAGCCATGCAGGTTTGGAATTCCTACCTCACATTTCGGCTGTTGCCCGTGTGTTTCTGTCATCCCCTCAATATTTCACACCTTAACCCCTCTTCGCGTGGAGCAGGATGTGTAACTCCAGTTCCCATCCAGCTGAGCTGATCCCAAGGGCTTGATGCTGAACTTGTTCATGTGGACATAAATAAGGAGCAACTCCACTTCTGGTGATGACACTGAAACACACAAGCCTGGATTTGGGTTCTTCGTGCCTATTGCATGGTTCCTAAGCGGATGGCTGGCAGGCTAAACATAAAATGAACCACCCCCATCCTCTGGAAACACGTCAAAAATGTGTAGGGATGGGGGGCGGGGAGGGAGGGGGAATCCTTGCTGAAAACAAAACAGTCTTGTGCCAAATGAGTTGTCATGGCTTTACTATAACATTCCCACAAAGAGGAACAGAATTTTCTTTATTGTGAAATCTTCGTTGTGAGTCTTGCTGCTCCTGGGAAAAGTCATATGTCAGAATAGAACAGTGTTTCCAAATATGACTAGTCTGAGCAGATAAACAATGAATGTCAACACGGCATTCAAGGAAGTCTCTATCTGTGGTTAAATCCTGCTCTGAGGGAGTTTAAACTCCAGTTCTGGTAGTACTACACATAATGAATACCAATAGAGGTGAGTGCCTTTGCACAGCAGACCACATTAAACTCTAATTATTGTTCCTGGGGTCCCAGTTATGGCCAGCCAAAGCACCAGCTGTGTCTGAGAACATCCTGCAGCATTATCTGCTGAGATCAAAACTTTATATTACATTTTCTTCAGACTGTGGTACATAAGAATCGGACAAAATTAATACTGTTGGTCACTTAGGGGTTTTAACTGACCTATCTGATAAATTTTCAGGTTTAGTCTCTTGTACAAATCTCCCAAATTTGGGAGTGAGAGCAGTCACACTCCCACTTTGGCTGTTCTGGGGCAAGGAGTAAGTAGCAAAGTTCAGAGGACCACAAGGAATCAGAAGGATAGAAAGATTCCCGTCCTGTGCGCTGTCTTATTACAAACACTGGGACCAAGTTCCTTTAGTCCTCCAACAGAGGTGAAAACAAAATGCAGTTAGGAGGAGGTCCTTGAGAAATAAAACACCATTGCAACAATCCTTCCTCTAGGGCTGCCGCATCCAATAGCTCTTTAATCAACCTGCCTAGAAGTCTTAAGGAGCAGGTTTTCTACCTCAAGCCACTCTCTATTTCAGTCATGTCTGCTTTGGCCACCAAATCACTCTTCCATTTCTTTGCAGCAGAGCAACATTGTTTTATTAACAGAATGCATCCCTCTGCTGCCAATCAGTCTAAAACTTAGGGGGAAGAGCAGTCCATAGGTAATAAATTTGGGTTAGGTTACATTTGAACTTATACAGGCTGTGGCAGTAAAGACAGGAATTCTCTCTTCCTATCAGCATTCAAAGCCTTCCAAAACTTGGATCCTTTCCTCTGCCTTGCAAAGTCTCTTAAATATAGATGACAACTGACATATAGACAAACTGACTTTTGATTCTCTGCAGGTTTTGTGAGAGTACCTTCCTTCCTTCAGGGCTGAGAAGCTACTTAGGAGGTGCAGCATTTCTGAGATTTTCATTCAAACCTGGTTTATACTTGGAGAGGAGGGGAGAAAGGCTGGCCCTGAGTTTCATTATGCCTCAACTCCATAATTGCAAACTAGGGATGTTATAGGGCAGATGAAGATCCCACACCCTTAGAACACGTATTCTGGACAGAAACTTTCTTTTGTGGTCCCACAACACTGCAGAATCCAAGAGGACACATTAAATCACACTGTTAGGGGAGAACTGAAGGAAGTTTAGCCACAGCACAGGTTTTGCTTTCTCTAACAATATTAAACACAAAGAAGCCCAGAAGGCTGGCAGACTATTCCACCATGTAAATCCACGCCTTTATAAGTACCATGCAGGTTGCTTGAGGTGAAAATCCTCCATGAAAATTTGGCTTCTGAAATACCTTCTAACCAGTACCTCAAATCCTTTTTTTCATCATTATTGACCATAAGTGAAGAAAAAAAATAGGGTAGCACCAGCTTCTGAGAACTGCATACAAATTTCAGGGCACTGATATCGAGACCAATGGGATATATATACTGCATGACTAACATCTGTTACTGCTCAGGAAGCTACAGTGACTTCCAGTTGCTGCCACCATCGCAGGACTTCAGTTGTATCTCTCTTCCTGCATCAGGTAAGCCACAGGCTGTTAACCAAGAGTGATTAAGTGCCCACGCTAGTCTAGTTTAACAACTTAATGTGCTTTAGCCTAAAAGCCGATAGCTCCATTTAGCAAGTGAGTGAACTCTCGCACAGCAGAGCACCCACACCGTGTGACGCAGCGACCCAGCACAGACTGTACTGATAGCTGAGAGCAGCTAAACATCTGTCAGCAGCGAAGTTACACCCCTTGGGAGGTTGTCAGAGCCAGGATGAACTGGGGGGAAGGCAGAAGGGATCGAGAACCTTCTTCAAAGCATCCAGATAGCCCATTCAGCAACAGGTATGACTTACTCTCACATCTTTAGCGGGCTAATTGATCTGTAAGTAAATAGAGGGAGACATTAAGAAGGGTTGTCGCAATTCCTAATCCTACACATTATGAGTCAGTGCTATAGTAACCACGACAAACAGTGCCACCGTGCTTTGCAGCAGTTGCCTAGGCTCACAGAGGTAGACAAAAGGCAGTGACAGGTTTGTTTACTTTTACATTCATTCATTTTTGGCTTATTTGGAGCTACAGCTACAAAGTTCAGGTATTCTTGGCAGTGCTGTTGTGATTTTAATGTCTTTTATGTGGATGTTTTGCATATAACTGCAATTATCCAGTTACCTCCTTGCTCCATGTACATCTACAAGACAATCTACCATGTGAAGTCCATGAAACAGAGAAGGTACAGTCAAGGAAAGTAACAGCAGCTCCTGGTCTCAGCATTCCTGATGCCTCGTTCAGTGGTTGATATTCTTCTCACCTGCCTGGACTATACAAGCAACCAGGGAACAAATACAGCAGACAGTCAGAAAAATACCCATAGTGTCTTGTATATGTCATATATACCTGTCTAGTGGAACAGTATATTGAATTTCTAGAGGTGGGGGGGGAAGTGTAGATCCTTCCTCAGACAGATCCTTCCTGTAGATCCTTACCAGACAGAACAGGTTAAAAGAAAGGGAAAGTTTCCTATACTCTTCATCAACCTTTCCCTCACACCTTCATGATGCCAGCCCCTCTCTAAAATCCTCAGCACCGACCCAGTCAGGCATTGGTTAGCCAGCCTTGGGGCACAAGAAAACTACCTAATGATTCACTCCAGGTCCCTTCAGAAGTCTGCACTCCAAATAAAACTAAGCTTTAAAGAGATACATTATCACCATAATGAACCAATTGATATTATAAGCACTCCCCCTGCAATTCTCCTTCTGGAATTAGTGTGCAAGTATTTCAGAAGATGTTTTCTTGTAGATGAAAAGAATTGGAGATTCACCATATTAGTGATTCTGCAAGTGTCTTTAGATGGGAGAATTAACTCCTACAGCAGGCAACATGATTGACTTGAATCACAGCACCACTACCTTTCAGGAGCTTGACAGACACTAATTTTGGAAAGGTGTTTTGCATGGAAGACTGGCATTCAGAGCACATGGAAGATCAAATATGTGCGTGTGTTACTTAGCAACGTACAGAACAAGATTTTAAGAGTAGATAGAAAAATTACCAACTTGAAAGGATAAAGTTTGTTAATGTGTACGAGCAACAACTGTTCTTCAAAGCATTCAGACTAAAACTCATTTCTTTATACAGAGACAGCCAGTCATAGCCAAGCCCCTGCCTTAGACCGGTCCTCTCATCTCCTAAAACAATTCAGCATTTTCTTTGAGCTACCACTACAAACTGTAAAGCCAAACAGCAGGAGAAAACCGTCCCTATTAAACTGTATTCTCAAGGTTTTCTACAATTTGGTTAACTGCTTTTATGAGCAGCTTGCTAGCCACAGACAGCAAAGACTCAGAAATCACAGGGCTCTCCAGTGCCAAGGACCTCTTAAGCTCAACACCTCTTTAGTGGAGCTTTGTTTCGCAAACACCCACAACCAAGGTCTCATTTTTCAGTTTATTGTACAAACCAACACATCATGGTACAAACAACCCCACTGTAGACAGGCTCTACAGATGCTGCAGCACTGCATATAAGCACTTCTATGCTACAGGATTTATGGTATGACCCTCTGGGAAAGGTCCAGAGAGATCCAATCCAGGATCCAGGACTGTTTATCTTGCCTGAAACACCACTTTGGGAAGCCAGTTTTCACTGTTAACTCGGGGGGATATTTACAGAGTAAAAATGCATAAGCACACTAACATCATTCAAGTCAGACACCAAAGTACATTGTTAAGAGGTTACTTCTGGTGAGGACTCCCAGGTGTGTTTATGCCTTTGGAAAATGCTTGCTCACGCTGAGGGAAAATATACCTGCTGGAAGGTCTCCAAAAGTCTGCTCTAAAACCCTCAACACCTTCCCTCTGCCCTGACCTTCCACAGGTAACTCGACAGGGAATTCTTTTGTGCTGAGTGGAGCTGGTAAAACAGCCACAGCCCTCATTGACCAAACAGTTTCCAAAAGCATTTGCTCACAAGACACACAGTCTGCTCAGTTATTCAGGACAGCAAAAGAAGTCCAAATTACAGGTTTCCATACTTTAATTACAAGCCACCTATCCAGTGGATGGAGCTCTCCTATTAGGAATGGCTGTTCACACTTTTGGGCAATTAAAGCAACCCATTCATTATTCTGTTCTACAAAAAGCATAGTTTTGATTTTCAGTGTCCCTGCCTCTGTCTTGGGTTTTATATCAGTTATTGTAATTTCAGAAACTTAATGGCTGCTGGGTTGTTCATGGTGTTTTTTTTAAAGAAACTTAGAGAATATACTTGTCACTACCATGTACTGATATGGCAGGACATGCTGCAAGTACATGAAGGTCAGGCTAAACGTAGCCTTTCTGTTCTTTCGATCTTGATTTGCATAGACAGAATAAACATAGCCAAGAAAATAAAGCTCAAAGTCTACAGAAGTATTTGTTACAGAATAAAGAAATAGTAGGCAGTGAGGCTTTCCCAGTAGTTATCTGGAGCCAGAAAGTAAAAATATTGTTCTTCCTGCTATTAAGATTTAAATAGATTTTCAAGTCAATTCTAAAAGCAAGTCATGAGATGGGAAGAGATATCAGTGTGGGAAGATATTACATAAACTGAGATGCAATTCAAAATACAAAGTTAAGAAAGTGCTGCAATCCTCTTCAGTCTACTGTGCCAAACAGATCCAATTGTCACTACTGTTTTAGTCCTCATTATTTGTTTGAGGAGGAAAGAGCAGGGGGCATTGCAGGGGGAATCAAGTCTGAATGCCAAACTTCAAACCCTGCGTTTTGGAAAAGGTATATAGCTGAGACTTTTAGCAATTGTGTTCTCACTATTTACTGCTCTGAATAGAATGGCCTGGGTTGGAAGGGACCTTAAAGATCATCCAGTTCCAACCTACTGCCATGGGCAGGGACACCTCCCACTAGACCAGGTTGCTCAGAGCCCCATCCAGCCTGAACACTTCTAGGGATGGGGCAACCACAACTTCTCTGAGTAATCTGTTGCAGTCTCACCATCCCCACAGTGAACAGAGGGTGCTGTGATGAGGGACAGCTCTGGCCAGGTAAGAACCTTGGTCTCACTTTGCTTTCTGAGAAACAGAATGCACTCTAATCAGTTCTTACACTTGTGAGCACCATGAAAATATGGCCATGGTTACTGTTGGGAGTGAAAACATAAAACCCCCAAAACCCAAACAACACACACACAACCTCCCCCCCAAAAAAGTAAACTCTGAGAACCTCACTAAAGTTGAACATGTGGAAAATGTTATGTCACAGGATCCAGCTTCTTCCCTTGAAGCTGAAGAACTTCAGGCATCTGTTAGCAGCAGTTTAATCAGGGGTAGTAAAGGCACCCTCAGCAGGGGAGAGGGTGGAATAGTCATACCTTTATGCCGGTCTCACAGAAATCCAAATAGAAGAGAAGGAAGAACGAACTAAAAAACCCAATAAAATATTACAGTAGGAGGAATAACCACTCTTACATGTTTCCATTAGCTATGCTAGACACTGAAAATAAAGCAAGAATCTTGGAATAAGGTAACAGTGTAGGGTTTTTCTCCCCTCCCCATTTTTTATTTTTTGAAAGGTGTCTGTATACAAAAGCAAGTAGCATGACATAAAAATAAGAGGAACCAGAAGTACCTGCCCACAAAGGGGATTTCAACATCGTAAGTTTAACTGAAACAGTGGGGAAGTGAAACTGAATAGGAGAGGGGCTTGGTACTAAACATTAGGTTGATCTGTTTTTCAATTGTTTTATGGTGTTTGCCAAATACTCAGCTGGGGCAGACGTACCTTATTCTGACCTGAGTCCTTAAGAGTTGAGTTGAACAACTATGAACAGAGGGAACAAAGTAATGCTATAAAAACTGCTGATATTTTAATACTGTTGAAGCTAAATGAGCCACAAAAACATTGCAGAGAGTAATGTATTACCATTTTTAGGAACATTGTGCATATGTTGGTCAAGACCCAGGAGGCTATATGGAATGAAACATCAGTAACAGCACTGAGCAAGTGCCAGTTAATTTAAGAAAAAGACTCAGCTATATCAAAGTCCTTACGAGTTCTGCAAAGTCAGAGACGTAGATACCAACAGACTGGTACTGAGGAAAACAACATAAAGCAAAGGATAAATACTTGCTCAGCCTGAACAAGCAGCTTTCAAAGCTATCTAGACAAACCACAGTTATTTCAATGGGGAATGATTATTTGCGTCAACTATTGGCTGTGAGCAATTGTCTGTACATTTTTACTTAATGAAGAAATGCATTAAGTGAATGTGTATTTTTTGAGCAGTCAGGCTGACGCAAGGATTGAGGGGCTGTCTACACCAGACATTGTAATGAACAATAAACAGTTTCATAGTCTCTAGGTCCTAAAAGACTTGGTGCAAACCAAGTTTGATGTAGCAAACAAGAAAAGACACATGGTTCTTCGTATGAGAAGTTTTATTTGTTTTAACAAAATACAGTTTTTAACAGCAGCACTCACTGAGAAGCCCTTCTGCCTCCTGAGTATTGCCCTTCCAGAGTAAGGGTTCTGGAAGCCTGCTGAACTAAAGCCACTCGTGGATAGTCCAGACAGACAAGCTTTGCCAAATCATACACTCCTTCACTTTGAGTGGCCATCACAACTCTCTTGATTCAGGTGGTGAAAGTGCCAATGCCATGGAGCTTGCCAGTGAAGGGTTAAAAAAGTACAGACATGTGCTGTACAAGCTTCCCCATTTACTACTCTGACTGCAGACCAGGTCTGAAAGGACAACAGCCCTCTGCTATTCCAGGCCTAATGTTCTCAAACTGAAACTGCCCTTTTTGTCAGTGTGGCTGGATAGGGAGCGCAAGTGAAGCACAGTAGGTTTGGTGGCACCGAGTGAACAAGAAACCCACCTGGTATCAGCACTCAAGACATTATCTTATTCCTCCCTAATTATTTCTAGGCACTTTCTGTACAGAAGTCATGCTATACACAGCACACTTTAAAAAGTCAGACCTATAAATAGCTCTCCACTACTCCGTTCTCCAAAAAGAATTCCATAACTATACAGCACACACATATATAGTTTTCCCTCTGAAGCCCCATTACAAAGGCAAACTAATGGTTACCCAGGCAGAAGGGACTGGCTTCTGCCTGACATCTACTCATGCTCAGGTGTCTGAACACTTCAATCACTGGAAGTTTTATCTTAAGTAATTTCAGATCTACCCTATCTCCAAGCTCTAGCTGACACCAGCTGGATCCCTTTTGTGAGAACAGAGGGGGAGGCAGCAACAGGACATCAATTGCATTGTCTTCCTCAGAGAGATAAGGAAAGTAGCTTGAAAAGCAAAAAAAAAAAAAATGCAGATAACCCTCCACTTTGTATTTCCAGGCAGCTGGAAACCCAGCAGACAATGTAGCTGTTGCTTAACAAACACAGAAATCTACATTGTATGCCAGGTTCATGCCCCAAACCTGGACAGTCTTCACACACAACTGATAAAAACGAGCCGTGCACATAACAGTTCACAGTACGTTTCCTCCCCTAATGCCCAGTGGTCCTGAGATCAGCCAAGGTGTTTCAATACCT
The DNA here is from genome assembly GCA_013396655.1 of Campylorhamphus procurvoides. NCBI lineage: Eukaryota > Metazoa > Chordata > Aves > Passeriformes > Dendrocolaptidae > Campylorhamphus > Campylorhamphus procurvoides. Next base: position 618,417 of record WBMV01008405.1, on the reverse strand, counting down.
TTCCTTTGCAGGAGAGGTTAAGGATTTTTCATTGAAAAAAGTGAAGTCCAACTACCTTCTTAGCTCAAATTTGCAAATATTCTCCTAGTTTTGACTGCTACAAACCCCAGTACTAGGCTACAGAAAAGACTGTTGCTTTCCAATACACAACATCCAGGTATTTAATCTGATTCCCACTGTGAAGTAGAGATATCCATTCCTTTATTAGGGGGCCACACCTCAGATGTTAACTTGTTCAAACTGTGAACTTGTTCTGCACCCAGGAGAGAAGACACAAATCCAACAAAAAGTCTAGACAGAAGATATGAGATGTCATCAGAGACCCAGTAGCCAGATGTAGCTGCTGATTGTAAAGACAGAATCTACACTGACTACTGAGCGACTGATGGGCAACTACAGGTTCTGGGTTGACCGATCCACGGCATTAATCCAACACGACCTGCAGAAACAATTAGGAAAAAAAAAATTAAAAAATCAGTATATGAAAGTTCTGTAGATTAGCCTTCATAAAAAAAGAATTTTCCACAGTTGGTATTAAACAGATTTTTGTAGACAGTAAACAAAAAAGCGTGTTGCCAGAACAGTCACCTCAGGTATGCAATCATTAGCTTTTATAATTAACAAGTGTTCCTACATATTTATTCTGAAATAACCTGTTTCATCCCCATGTTTTAGTAAAGACCTGCTCCCAAAAAGCAAATAATAAGAACCACTCGCAAATGTGAAGTAGAATAATATCAGAACCAAAGTCACCTTAAGTTTCTCCTTAATCCTCCAACAATATTGCACAAAAGCACCATGAATTATGCAAAACCAGGCTATTCTTAGTCTGTCAGAAAGGGCTTTCAGTAAATAAAAGTAAACTTACAGGCACAGAGGTAATCCTGAAGTGGGGAAACACATCCCATGTTGCAGTGAGAAAAAAGGTACAAGTCCTACATAATTTAGCAGAAGGGGCAGAATATGCTTAGAGTTCACTACTACTAAAAATCAGTACAGCATTTCAAGTCTCCACATAAAAAACTCCCATTCATGGTGATTTGAAATTCTTTCATCTCTGCTGTCAAATGAAGGAACTCCAGCTCCTCTCTACCAGCTGAGGAGCTGCCACAGCAGAGTGCAGCACACCTGAGAAAAATCCCAAGGGATCCGTGTCTAGCTTGGCCTTCCAGTGGTGGCTAGAATGTACTCTAGGTAACTCCTTGAAGCCTATGAGTGTTAAGATATTACATTGCAAGAAATAAATCAGTATTGGGAAAGACAAAAAACGTCCATCAAGTTAGAACTGCTCACTAAGCACTTCAAGTATTTGTTTAAATAAAACATTTATCTGGGAACTGGCAAGACTTTGAACTTCAATGACAGTGTTTTAACACTTACCAGCCAGGCAAGTGGTTTTTTTGTTTGAGTTTTTTTTGTTTTGTTTTATTAGTTGTTTTTTAAACACAGAACCATAACTAATAACATTTTCTATGTATCTTTAATAATTTATTTTTTAAGAGCACTTTTACCACCAATGTTTGATCAGACTACAGTAGTATCATCAGTGATTCAAGGCGAGTCTATTGAAAAGGAAATAACCCGAACAGCTTGCTATCAAATACTTCTGGAAAAGAGTGGTAGCTGTTATGCCCCCATTGTAATAGAAGCCCTGCTGAACATTTCCACAAAACAGTTTCCCAAGCAGCATTTAGTAAGCATGAATCACAGTATTCAATCCCTATGCAGTACCTATGCCCACCTCCCAAACCTGCACAGCTGAGAGGTTTGCCAGGAACAGGGATGTGACACCAAGGCAGGAGAGCAGTGCCACTGAAGCTGGGAATCAAATATGGACATTTCTCTGCTAGAGCTCTCACCTCAGTGATTTGCACTATTCATTTACTGCAACCTGTCCACTTCTCCCTCCTTCTGGAAGCAATGATTTCACCCTTCCCTGGCTTCAGTGCTCCTCAAGACAAGCCAGCATAACCGTCTGCAGCATTGCCATCATGTTCCAGACTAAGGCTAAGCCACTCTCAACTCCAACAACACTCCCAGCTTGCCTTTCAGCAAGGACCTAGCTTTGTGCAGGAGGCAGGAGTCATCCCACAAAGGGAGACAGAGCTTATGCACCACTTCTGGCTTGTGGCCACTCAGAGGAAATATCTTCCCTCTTAATCCTCAAACTGGTTCTGGAATAAGCCAGAGGAAGCACAGTCACTGCACCTTCAAGGAGAGGCCAAGAGGCTCAGACAGCAGCTCTAGAGCCTCTCAGACTTTGGAGGTACAAATGTCACTTTTAAATTAGAATTTTTTTTATTTTAATGAAAATACTTTTGATTTATTACAAACCATTCAGTCACTTGCAAGTTTTAGCCAGATCCCCTGTGATTATAAGAGGGGCAAGTGAGATGAGGGGACAGACAAGCAGAGCCTCAAACCAGACATCACCCTCTGTTTAGGGCAGGTGATGCTGAGGGGCAGTTGCTGAGCAGTGTTTTGTAGCAACCCCAAACTCCAACTCAGCCCAAACCAGGGCAACAAGAAAAAGGTCCAATCCCAGAGATGACAAAGGGTTGGGTCACTTCAAATTCAGAGCTTTTGCAGGAAGGAAAAGGGAGGTTTGTGAACACCTCAGATGCAGGAACTCTTTGCATGCATGTGACCTGAAGCCTCAAGCTGTACCATAATTCTGGGTCATGGATGTTCAGATAAAACTGAGCAGTGCCTGGGTTTGATATTTGTGCAGAGAGGAGTCTCACTCCTTCATGAAAGCAAGAAATATCAAGTTACTGAGAATAAACCACCATCTGTCATCTACAAAACCAACAGTTAAAGCTTTTGACACTGGCAAACTGCACTAATATAAAGGCTTATTGCCAAAAAAGCAAGAGGCAACTGAGCCCTTCATCATATCATGTAAAAAGTAGAAAAAAACCTACTGGATGTGTGCTGTGCATCAAATACACAGGCAGGTGACCAGAACACTTGTGAATCACCTCCTGACTCACTCCTATCTTTACTTGCTGAATCAAGATACATTTAATATGATAGAATGATGTTTACATAAATGAATCAAGGCAAGAAATGTAACAGATACATATGCTACCATACTTTTTGTAGTGTGAATTAAGCAAATAACTTAAAATTAAAGGTCTAGTGGTTCAATCATTAGCAAAGGGAGCAAAGATGTTCTCAAACAGCTCTGCTGTTAGAGTCCCATCATAGGCTAATATGTTCTAAGGATAGGGATGGCACTGACAAGCATTAAAATCTGTAATGAAAATAGGGCAAAGCTATTCAGTATGAATGCCAAGGTATATGGGGAAGGAAGAAGGGAAATACCAATTACTTGGGTTTGAACTAGAGTTCTTCCCAGGAAGTCACTGAATTTGCTTAATTTTTTTGACAGCACTGCCACAGGTGTCAAGTGAAATAAACACAAATCTGTACCATTTTACTAATTTGCTTAGCATCCACATTGTGATATTTTTAAGTGGGGAAGATGGATGCTTTTAATAAAATAATAAAAAAAGAAGTAATTACCTGGATGTTGGCCTCAGGAAGTTTCCAAACAAAAGCAAGCCAGCGTATCTGCAAGTTCAGAGCTGACAGTTTCACTGGGATTTAATAAAGCCATCACCAGGGACAGCCAAAACACATAATTTAGTGCACTGGCACTGCAGTTGAAGAAATATTTCTCCATGCTTAATGCACAATACAATGGAATTTCAGCATTTACCAAGCATGCCAAGAACTTCTAATTACCTAATATGAACTTAGGCAAAGAGCCATTATGTCTTAAGTTCTGAATTCAGTAAAACAGATCAGTGCATTGTTTCAAAAGAGTAGGCATACAGTTTATAAAGGAAATGCACAGTTGTGGAGTTCAGCTGTGCATTGCAAAGCACACGACTTAATGAAATGGGAAAGTTAATCAAGGCAGTAACTTTTCTTTTTTAAAAGCCCACAGTAATGATACAGAAGGTGAAAGCAACATTAAATACAGGTGTCCAATTAGAACACATTCTCACACACATGAATTCCCCTGCAGTTACATAATTACACCAGAGCCAGGGTATCTCTGCAGCAAAGCATGTTTTCAGTGATCCCAGCTCCTGCATACCTCAGACCCTGTGACTGTAGTGGTCAAACCCATTCAGACCAGCTGATGGTCACTTGACTCCCTGCACTATTTATACATTGCTCTATTAAGTGAAGCTTCTGATTGGGCTGAATAGATTTATGAAAATCCTGCCCAAGACATTTTTTAAATTGCTTTGCCAGAGAACACCAGTATGAGCAAGCCTAGGGAGGTATAGAGTTGGCACAGCCTTCTAAAATAACTTCCTACAGGCAAAACCACTTGCATTCTCAAAAGCAAACTAACTAGCTTGTTTTTAAAATTTAATTGCTGATAAATGCAAACACAGTTACCTTTAACCAGGACCTATTTTTGTGTTGACTCCACAGAGATGGTCTTTGAAGGATTTGATACAAACAGATAAGAAACTGGCTCAGTTGCAAAAATCCGTAAAGGATGCTGTAAATAATTATGTATTCAATCATGCAAAACCCCACCAAAACATGCTATAGATCAATTCAAAATAAGTTTTACAGGCATAAATGAAATAGGTTGCATATGGAGTTCAGCAAACTATTCACTGAACTTGATGGAACAATGAATAACTGCCTAAGGAGTGAATAACTGTTTAAGGAGTGGCACAAAACTGGCACAGAAAGGCATGAGTGAGAGTTCCTAATCGCGAGGTTTTTGTATGCTAAGAAGCAATGAACAAAGTTTCTATAATACCTGCACTAGGACCACTGTTCTGCAAGTGAGTAGCATCCGGCTGTCAGCTATTGTTAATACATGCTCATGCCCCAGTGTATTGTAACTGTCCACTGGATGGTAATACAAGAAACTGAATTAACTTATTCATCAAATCACAATTTTATGAGCAGTAAGGTAATTTTATATATAGATGGCAAACAGTGACAGTGAAGTTTCTGTTTAGGCCCACAGTGTTAAACAAACACCTTGCCAGAGGATTCCAGCTCAGCTTTTTTACAAGACATATGGAAGGTAGTGCTGTTCACGCTAATGGCATCAGAGAAACACCCACAGACAGATCTGCTTGCGTGGACACAAACCCAGTGTTTCTCAGTGTGAGGCAGGGTTACAGTGCAGGAGACTGCCAAGGCACGAAAGATGTGGGAAGGGAAAGTGAACAAACACTTTCCCCCACAGCCTGTGTGCCCTGGGTTCCCTTCTTTACCCCAGAGCTCAGCAGGGCTGAGTCCCAGCCCCAGCCGCTGTGCCAGTGCATTGGGTTTGCCAGACTCACTGGACAGGGGCATGATGGGCACACATCAGGGCATGGAACAAACACAGAACAGACCCACCCAGCCATTTAATTTAAGCCATTTAGTTGGTGTTCCCAGCATATCACTACTGTTGTAGTAGAGATGCTAAGAATTCAACAGCTGCCAAAGGATTATTTTATCCATTCCTTAGCTAGGTGAATTCTCCCCTTCTGAACAGCACACAGGCACCTTGTGACAGCACACATGTGACAGCATGCCAAACACTAACAATTTGACAATTGCAGGTGAAGCATGACTAGAAACTAAATGGGTTAATCACAAAATACTGTATATTTATTACAGATATGATTCAGTTGAGGTTAAGACTAAATGATACTAAATTCTGATGGTGGGTGAAGTTACACAAACAAGCCTCTCTCAATACCCCTACAGCACATAATCTTTGATGGCTGGGCTCTGAAAGCCCTGCTATGTCCTTACTATGCAATTCAATTCAAGCTACCATGCAGTTCAAGCTTGTATAGTACCCAGTCTGTGTGGAAAACAGGGGCCCTCATCTTTTGTAACACTTATTTATTCATTCTGGATACTCATGTGCAGAAAATACCAGGGAAAGAAAATATCAACACGAAATGGCAATCATCTAGTAAATAAGTGACAGCATACCAGGGATGAGGCAATTTTGATCCAGAAGTCAGGTAACAAGCTGAGTGGCAACAATTCCTAAGACTAATTCCCAGCACTGATGGTGTGATCCTTCTGTATATTTCTCAAGGACCTACTTTAAAGATAATTACTCTTGTAAGTGCAGTTAGTACTTACTTCAGAGGAGAACAGCATTCATATTACTTGAACTTTGCAAAATAAGGCACTTGATTAGCCAATTATGGAGATGATGTTACAAAGCCACCTGGTCCTGTATCACACCCTAATATGCAATAGGAGGGTGGTGAATATAAATTAGCTTACTGTGTGTTTCCCACCATCTCCTCCTACTTGCCTTTCTCTGAAGTGAACTGAGCTGGGGTAGGTAAACACAGCCTTCCCCCCCTTCAGCCAAGTGCAATATGAAACTTAATACATTTATGCTGAGAACTTAATATTTCTGATTACCTTACTGTTCTGTAGGAAAAGAAACTCTGTCCCCCAAGCACCTGAATAAGCTTACCTGAGTAAGCTAGGGAAAGAAGATACAATAACTGCCTAGATACATGTTTTAAACCCATTATTTGTAAGCCTGGAAGTCTGGACTACAGGCATGGTTTGGGCATTCTTTTGCCTTTTGAATCAGAAGTACTTGCTTTGTCCCACCAAGACCCCTTCCTTCCTGTGGTTAATGATAGAGCCATCCCAACAAACAGAACGAGTCCACCCAAGGTGTCACACCTGTTACCTTGTACAGCACCAAGCTTTATTCTGGAAGCACAAGGGACAAGTTACACATGCTAGGAAAGTCTGAGTGCTACATTATCCACATGTAAATTAAGAAAATGCAGAATCTACATGCTTCAACAAAAATACACATATAGCTTTAAAGTGGACATGAAAAAAATCATTAGGAGAACATTAAAGCCCTCAGAAACCTGTAACTCTGAATAACACCCAGACTACAGTGCAGAGGCAGTTAAGTTGTTCAGAAAATTTGAAATTAAACCAGAATTGGTATTCTGGATAAGTGTTCTCCAAATTACTTAGAAGATAAAGCCACTCACAGCAACAAAAAATAGGTCTTCCAAATCTTTAAGTGCTAAGAAATCTTTAGAAGAGACATCTGAAAGCCAGGGACACATGTTATCTTGCCTGAAGATTATCACATGACAACAGCATGCTACTGTGCCACAGAGACCTAAATGCGTAATGTTTATCCCACAGCTCACGTGACTTTGCTTCCTTTAGACCATAAATGGTAAAGAGGAATATGTCCAGCAGAAAAGCAACAGGTACAATGTACCAAGAAGCTTCCCAAAATAGACTTCTATTCTACACAACCAGGGGTAATATTTACTGATATTAAATCTGCATGAAGTAATAGACACCAGCAAGTCACACGCAGGTTACAAATGCTAATTCACACAGCTCTAAATAGGCAATATTCTATATTTAACTTTAAAAGAAAGCAGAAATAGTGATGCGTAAGGGACAGTGGATCAATGCTTTTAAAGTTACTAAACTTCTTATTCCAAACTGGTACTCTCAGGCATAGGGTGGAAGAAGCCACACAGATCTAGATTTACAAGTCAACTGGCAGAGAAGCTTTAAAATACACAGAGAGCCAAGGGTCCCTAGGGAAACAAGGAGTTTTTGCCTCACTGAAACAACCATTTAAACAAAGATCCCCTGCTCCCCTTGCCATAAATAAATACACTCTTGCACTGGAGTGTTTAGGTAAACATGGACAAACAAGTGCATTGGTGAGGGAGGGAGGTGCCTGCCAGTACTACTTTACCTTCTTTAAGCATTTAAGCAAAAAGACCTGCTTGGATATGGGACTGTACATGGACCACCAACTGAGTTGTGTAATGAGGTTATTAATGTCTGAGTGACATGTGTAAGTCAAAGCCAGACCGCCCTCTCATGCTTGACATCTTACAGATAATTAAGAGGGAGGTAAAACAAGTGGCTGCATCCATCAGTGCAAAAGCACTTTGTGTGTACTGAGTGCTAATCAGTAAACTTGTAGAAAATGTCACAATAACTATGCTAAAAAGAAACAGAAGTCTGGGGTATGTCTTAAAAGATGCTGACAGTACTACTACTGCTGATAAATTAAAGGCTACTTGTTACATATAAAGATGACTTTGGTGTGGTTTAGCAACCTAATACTAGAAGAGAGAGATAAATGGGATTCTGGAAAAAAGCCATTATACCACAAACTTGATAGGTCAAAAAGTGTACGTGACCACACTGTAGTATGAGGATTTAACTTTTACTTTATCCCTTTCTCAAACAGAGAAATATGGAACCTGGAAGAGAAGAATGAATTTGTGGAAATGTTTTGTGCAAGTGATATAACTCCCATGAAACAATACAGGTGGCAACAGCTGGAGAAGCATCTTCTCTCACAGTAGATACAATCTCCAGACTGTTTTACCCACTCAGAATCTTGCCAAGATTATCTTTTAGTTCTTCCATAACATGAACTGCTTTTAGACCATCTCCAAGAAAAATACAAATATTAGTCAAGGACTGTTGTTGTGTAAGATGTAACTGGGAAGAACTGAAAAGTAACTCGCTCAAGTATCCAATTCATTGGGATACCTAAAGAATCTCAGGAATATTCAAAAATATATCCAGGACAAACAGGAAGCAATACTGTCCTTCAAGATGACCTCAGAAAGAAGGCAAATTTATTCAGAGCAGGCAATGACTATGATGACAAGAATTCACAATACTGAGAAAAAGAGTAAGGACTAGTATACCAGTGAGTTTGAAAAAACACTCTTGAAGGGAAATCATGAGTAGTACAGAATATCAGTAATATTTAATCTTGCATGAATTGCTAATACATTCAGGCTATGACAGAACAGCAGACAACAGCAATCACAAGGTGGTCTCAGTTTTTGAGCTGTACATTAAATATCTGCTACCAAAGTTTTGAGATTAACACCCCACTGCTACAGTGTGTGGTAATGGACAGTAATTAAACTCATCCTGCAATTTGAGAAGGTCTAAGAGCTATAAACAGTGTGTTACAAGAGCAGATCTTAACTGGAGCTTCTCCTGAGGACTCCCAACTTGGGCCAGATAAGCACTATAGTACACACAGAAAGGAATGCAGCTTCCAAGTGGAGAACTCCTCTGAGAAACCATTATTCCTGGTTCCTACCACATATTTAAAAACCCAACTCAAAGCAGACTGTGACTACAGGCTGTGTTATAGAAACACAGAGGCTTTACCTGCCCTATGTCATCCACTTGGATTTACTGTAATGCCCACTCATTACTCATTGTTAAATCCAGCTGCTTAATAGGACATCTATCCCAAATGTATTATCTATTCCTACTTCTAAAAATATCATTGCAGAGCAGGAACAAGTCTTGGGTATTTCTCTATTTTATGGGTTCTGTGGATTGTTTGCTTTTATATTCCAAGTAATTTTAAGGTATTAAGTTCTGCATCAACCACAGTACACCAGAGTAAACAAGAGAGCCTTTTTGTACCAGCCTTGTTCCAACTCAAAACTTTCTGCCCAAATGGGCTTTTTCATTATCAGAGATTCAGTGTGAAGAGATGATGGCAGAGTATACCCTAAAGGTGGAGTTATAAAGATCAAACATTCAAGCAGGACAGTGGGAATGAGCAACCAACCCAAAAACATATAGTACATCTGAACACTAAGCATTTCAAAAGCAAAAAACTCAGAACCAACTGAAGTGTGAATTAATACACAGAGGATACGGACTAACCATTTCACATGTGTTTGCATCAATATTGTGAATGAAGATCTTGCTTCAGAATGGAGATTTTTTTTTTCCACAAATGAGGTGGTCTCCATCTCTCTACAGCTGCAAGACACACTGACATAAGTATGTCAGAACACATTTTGTTGGTTTAAAAATAAATACATCAGTAGCAATCTCTGCTATAAGCACAGAAGACAAGAGGCAGAGTTCTAAATTCATGCACAGTAGTGAATCTGAAAACAAGGTTACCTGGGCAAGGAAAGTAATATTCACTGCAAAATTCTGTATAAGTCAGGATCATGTCAGATCCATTACTGCAATTAAATTTAATCTTTAAAGCAAAGCCTTTGGAACTAGATTCCTATTACAGGTCAAGATGACATTAAGAGAACTTAAATGTGGCCATATTACATTCAGATCTCACACTGCATACTTTCATTAATATCAGATGAAACGAAAAAGGAAATACTGTCTGTGTAGCATAACATCTGTTTCAAATTTGAAATGTTATTAAAGCATATTTTAAAAACACCAGGTAGATGTGTACTGATAAGTCATTTGTTACAGTTATAGCTGATATTTTGTAGTGCACAGCAGTAACATGGGGACTACTATGAAATAGCCAGTCTCATTCATCCTCAGTCTTTTCTAAAGATGAGGGGGGGGAAATCCCAAGCAAAAATGTGCATGGATACTTGTGACAGGCAGCAAGGATTAGGCAGACAGGGTTTCCTGACTTCCTGACTTTCCATTCTATGTCTGCTAATGGCATGATCGGCTTCAGAGTAAGTCTTAATCCTTTTTATCTGTCTGCCCATATGAGATTCACAACTACTGCTGTGAACATGTGAAGTAATGCAGGAAACAATTCCTTTTTCCTGTCAAAAGTTGTAAGAAAGGCTGAATACCTTACTAATAAAGCAGAGTCACTTATTTACAAGCTTTAGAGTTATGGATAACACAGCTTGTCCACTCTAATTGTTTGCTACTTAAACAGAATAGGTAAATACACTGTAAATAATGCACAGATTTCCAGATAAGAGACCTGGGAGTTCTATGTTCCAACACATATTCAAAGCATTCCCCCATCATCTGGTAGCAGCTTTTTCTTCTAAATGAAGTGTATGTTGCCATTTGGAGACTTGTTTCCCCATCCCACTGCAGTAGCCTTCTAAGGGCTCCCAGGGGAAACATCTCCCTTTTGTTGGCAGAATGCCTCACACAGCATCACTGGGTAACTGATGGGGAAATCCAGTGCTCTGTAAGAACACAAACTTCAGCACAATATAACAATTAGATGGCAGAGCTGCACATATCAATAAAGTAGAAGTAGTGTATTAAAAACAGTCATTATGGAGATAATACCACTCAGAGCTCAGATCCTGGGGTACATATCACAAGTAGTATATGCCAAAAAAAGAGAAAAAAAAAGAAAATTCATGGTATGAGGCAGGAAGGCTATGGCAAAGTTGTTTAAAAATAAGTCATTTGAAATAGACAGATTCAGAATACAAGACAAACATTTTCAGTGAAAGGAATCCATCTGATATCTTGAAAGAGCCTCTTAGTAATTGATGCCTTCAAGAGAACTTTCTGAGCTAAAGCAATATATTTAACCTCAGGAGGTGCAGTACAAGTGGTTTTTTACCACATTTTGCTACAAGAACTGGGAAATAACACAACAGGTTCTAATGGCTTTAACTGCTTTCAGTACTAAAATGTGATGATCTACTAAACATGGCCTAAAGTTTATCAGAAGTTCTTCCTAACTACATCTGGCTGACATACCACCAGTGGAGTAGTGATCAGTCATACAGAGACACTATTGGAAATTCTCCTGAAAAATAACTGGGCATTTAATCTAGAGAGCAAGAAATGCAAATTGGGAGGGAAGATGTAGATTGTAGCAAACACGCATTCCCCATCCAGCAGTGCTTGAGTTCTGTTAGTGGCAGGACAGAGGAGTGCAAAGGTCACTTTCACAGTTGATGTGGGTTTCCTTTAAGATGCCTGGAAAATGACTATGTTGACCACATCCACATTCTGAAATACTTTTTTGAGAACTCCTAACGAAGCTTCAGCCAAAGGAACAGGAACTGACTCATTTGTACAGTACCCATCCACAGCACAGTCACACTCAGATGTGTGCCCGAGATGCACGTGGGCAGGGATAAAGCAGTCAAAGTTCACATTGCATTTGAGACATTTGAGAGACTTCAGGTTGGGAATTTGCATTGACACAGCAGTGCTCTGCATGAAGGTGTGCTCACACACATCTTCATCACCGCAGCCTGCCACTCACTGTCAGTGTCAGCTCTGCTGTTTCTGTACACAAATTTATGCACAGAGCTGAAGGCTGCAAGCTGAGCTCAAGACAGTGAGCTGTCCACAGTATTTTACTGTTTGCAACTCAAACGGGCATGAACAGAGAGATAAAGATAAATAAGTTGTCATGTTATTACAACCTGTGTGTAGAGTGCAGAAAAAAAACCCCAAGTGTACCTTTTGAAATGGACTTGACTGTACATAATGCATGTGAATCAGCTCGCTCGTGCTTATGTTTTACTGCAAGATAAAACAGTTCTGAAAGCAAAACTTGAAGGATCCAACAAATCCTTCCAATATTTCTAATTCACTTGTCAGTCTTCACTGTATGGGAAAATAGAATGCATGAAGGAGGCTCTGTACAGGGCCATGTATGCTACCAAGTATCACCTTGCAGCTGTTAGCTATGTATAGACTTGCAGAAAACAGGCATCCCATTTAAAAGTCAGCTTTCTACAAAATAGGTGTGCCACTAAGCCATTGTTTAAACCCACTGAAACTGCACTGAATCATTTCCCTGAATAGCATCACAATGAAGTGGGTGTGTTGTTTTTAAATCAAGGTGTCTGCTAAGCAAATTCTTTTAACAATTTTTGATTATCAGCACATCACAGAAGTATAAGACACATCTCTGAAATTCCGTAAAAATTGCACTTACAAGCACAAGATGCCAAAGAAGCAACTCTGCAACAAACAAATTAGGGAAAGTAAAGGTTGGATTCTAGGAAGAAAACACCTTTGGTTTGACTACAGACCTGTTCTGCTCAGGATATCCATTAGAACCTTAGATGCTCCTATCTCACTGTGCTACTCAATGCAATCCTTTGAAAACAAGTTAACCTGACATCCCAGGAATAGTTTTCCCCATGGTTTTGTCTCTCCAGGCTGTCACGAAGCAGCATTTTTGTCTACAACACGCAAGTGTTCTGTCTGGGTATTTTTCTCCCTCCTTTTACTTTTTTTCTCCCTAAAGGAATATTTGACTAAGCTTCCCTGCCCATATCTAGGCACCTTTTAATTGATGTGTACTTTTGTGGTATTGAATTGCATACTGCTCCTCCACCACAGAATTACAGGTTCTTAACCTCAGCCAAGAAGTTAGAAAGTTCCAGTAGGCCAATTTATCAGGCAACAAAAGTATATTGGAAGTGCTCAGATCAAACAGGTTGTAATCTCTCAAGTTACACATTATCAAAGGGTGTTCTGGCTATAACATGCACCTTTTCAGGCGGAGACTCCTGCGGAAAATAGAGCACTCAGCTTGCCAATATAGCCTTTTATTCCCCCCTCTCCCTACCAGATCAGATAATCAAACAGATGTTTTATTCTGTGCCTAACAGAAGAACAAGGCATGCCATGGTACTTCATTCTTAAGAGGCAATTAGAGATTTCTAATTCAAATATATTGCCACCTTCTGTATTAATTTTGTAGTATATGATCCACATGTCTTCTCAGGGGAGCTTCTATTATATAACAGTGCTACTAAAACACAACATTTCCAAGAATGAGACACCTAGACAGGATAACAGTCACAGGACCTTTCTTTTGTGGTATAAGAAACAAGCAGTGCATTTCGGTTTTTCTTACATAAAGGTTTCTCCTACCTTGCTGCTGTTACTAGTGTACCTTTCATGAACAAGACTGCCTTTCATGTTCAGGAGAGAACCATTCCTCCCCACCATTCAGCCTGCTGAAAATGGCTGAACAAAACCAGCAAAGCAATTGCAACTTGGAGCATCCTCCTCACATCAGTGTACTTTCACCCAGACTGTGGATGGATTTCAGAGTCTCAGAGGTTCACTCTTCCTACACCCATAAACAGCTGGAGAGAACACTTTGATTTTCTGAATGTGAGACTTTTGCCTTCTCCAGATGCTATATATTTAGAGGGCCTTGGTGAGACCTGTCTGATATTCCTCAACTAATGGTTTCCAAGCAGCATCAGAGGCAGGCGATCACCCAGGTTAAACAGTGCCATTATTAAGAGACAAGCTCACACATCTTTGACAAAGGGAAGCATTTTTATGTTTTATGTGTGAAGATTGAGAGCTTGGGTATCATCAGTCATTTCAGCTTCTCAGACATCTGAGCATCACAAAGCAGAGCCAGACTCCTGTAGCTGACAACAGTGGAGAAGACAGGGCCACTACTACTAGCATTCAAGTGAACAACTCCTTTTTGTGACACATAAATCAAAGACAGCTTCCACCAAGAACTGCCTACACCAGGCAGCAGAGTAGAAACCAACCAGCCGCCGAACTTCCAGTTCCTGTCCCAAACCACAAGGTACATCCCCTTGTCTGCTTGCACCATCAGTTACTCCCAAGTGTTAATGACACTGCACTGCAGCATGGTTTAGCTGGCACCTACTAACCAAAGGTCAAAAACCTTTCTAGGGATGCTCACAATCCCTTAAGCAAGGATCAGTTCCCCGATAAAGCAGCTTAATGCTTTCACAGCCCATGCTGCAGTTTTTCCTCCCTGAGAACAAACTCCCTAACACCTCACTCTCCTTGCATCCTACTCGGGCTTTCCCTATCACAACTGCAAATACTATTATGCAACGTACGTGAGCACTACATTTCCTATAGTTTCCGGAAGAAAGAATAAACATTGGATTTCATCCTCATTCCACAGCTGCTTGTGGGGAGGGAGGCCTCCCGTCCACTCCTTCCTTCCCTGAGGAATTTCGGAGGAGGCACAGAGCTCTCCCAGCCAGGGCTCCAACTCAGCTGCAGCAGCCCCTGCCCCAGCGTGCCCACTAAACCCCACCAGGCTCTTTATCTGTGCCACTGCTCAGGACAAAACACCTGCCTGCTTAGGGAAATGGCACCCTGAAGGCTGGCTTTGCTGTCAGAGGTAAATTAGAAGCACCAATTACTGATGATAATCTATTTATTTATTTATTTTTATTCACTAGGGACTACATCAAGTGCAGGGGGGCTTAATTATAAACACGGTGCAAATTGATTATTACTACCTTAGACAGTATCCAGCAGAACACTTTCACAGTAATTTACTTATTGAGAACTCGGTACTTTATCAAGCACCTAAGAAATACCCTCAAGATTTAGAAGAGACATATTAAACTGATTTAAAAAGAATTATGCACTGATAGATTACTAGTCAAACTACAAACATAGTCACTAATGATGAATATTTACATATTACACCTCTCATGAATGCATCCAGAAGCTTAACTAAGGCAATAGGTCCGAAGAGTTAAATGTGTGTTGGTGCTACGTGAGGATCTCCTTCATTCAAAGGCTGTCATCTCACTAACTGGTGAATTTGGTTGGGACTTGCAAGATTTAGCTGAAAGTTTAGTCTCCCACATGTTAACTAAATTAAGGAAATAGTTCAAAAAACATAAAATTCTCAATTCTTTTAATTTCTGAAGATGCCTCCTGAAACAATGAGGATGATCATATTTCTGGATTTTGCACCCCCTTTTTGCCTATTTGCTAGCACACAAACTTCCCCTTTGTATGTGCAGGTAGATACTGGCAAATATCTCCTGTTTTTATACAAAACTAAGAACATTATCATATGCTCATATTCACATTATCATTTCGCATTCAAAACATTCAAATCCCATTCAGTAAAACATGTCCAAATGCTGAACCTTCCTTATCACTACATTATACTTTTTAACTAAGTCTGAAATTTTAAGATTATGTACAAACATTGTAAAAGTGTTCTTTTCAGTATTTTCAATGGTGTTATTCAGAGTTTCAATATCTTGCCCCACCCCAAAATTAAAAGGGCAAAGCAAGTGGGCCCCTCAAATGCACAACCACTCCAAGTATTTCCAGTGAAGAGAGACAACCTTTGCCAATAGAAATAATTTCATGTTTATTGCCCAATCACACACTTGTTAGACAAGCAGAGAAAATGATTTGTAAAATACAAATATTTAATTATTCATAAGTCATCCAGACCTGTGATGTTTTCCTTAAGGTGTGAACAGCTGGCTACAAAATTTAGACCAGATGTTGCTCTTAAAATGAGCACTGATTTATAAACAATGCAGTTTCACCATGACCAACACAGCTACAAAACTGCACAGCACTATGCATCTATTTATAGTAGATATTTCTGATGGTAAAGAAAAGTGAAACATCTGGTTCAAGATGATTATGAAACAGATAAATCTCATCACATAATAACTACAGAGCATAACTTTTCAATAGCACAAACTGATGTGCAAAAGGGAACCCAAAAGTCTGCAGAAAGATACTTGCACATCTATTAGACATTGTTATCGTAAAGATGGAATTTAGAAGGACCATTAGAAGACCAATATATTTTTTTCAAGCTGTTGACTTTGATGTCTCGTTACCTAGAGAATAACTCAGATCTGCAGACTCACTGGCAGACTTGCATCACTGTCTAGTACTAAAAGCAAGCAGGTATTGTTGTAACCCAAATAAGTGCTCACAAGTTCAAATCTAAGGAGGTTTTGTTCTCCCTCATCTACCTAAATGTCTGAAGAAAGCCAGAAATTTTTAACATGGATGTATGCACTAGTAAGGGTCTGGCATGTCTGGATGTCAGGACAAAGATAAATATATGCATCTGACACTGGCTGAATGCACAGCTTCTGAGTTTGAGCAGTAAGACAGCAGCAAAGCCTGCAACAGAACTGCTCTGGCCTAGAAAACCTGAGTAGGAAGGAATCTGAACAGGGCTACACAAAAAGTAGCCGAGTATTTCCACTTGAGAAACATATTGCTTGCTCAGTGTTTCTAGGCAATAATTCTGTCAGATCATCACTTTTGCTGGTTCAATACCCCATCTTATAATACATAGTGTGAGCTGTGCCAATACAGTATATTTTTTAAAAAAGAACAGCTACAGCTTCTTCCCTAAACTTAGATGTTTAAGACAGCTTATCTGACTGTTGTGTACTATAGTCAGATGAAAATTTTCACCTTTATAAAGAAATCAGACTCAAAGAAGGAGTAATTTCTAGGAGATTACATACTGTGTTCTCCTGTGAGCCATACCCAGTCGCACCTTTCCCAATCTCTATTTAGGCAACAACATGATGAGATTTTTTGAGACAATGTGGGGATATAACAGTGCAGAAACACAAACTTGAAAAGGTGGTTTAAACTATTCTTCTTGGGCAAATAGTTGCAATTCAAATTTATCACTAGGAGTAGTCAGATTCAGCAGCATCTGTATTGTTAGGCAAGCCTAGACAAGGCAAGCTTTTTCTGCTGGGAATTGCACAACATGCCCATGTCAGTTATCTCTGAGAACAGGTTAGAAACACAGCCATTAGGATTTGCTTAAAAACTGTCAGCCTAACCACTTGGGTAGGATGATGGTCCAGAGACCCTCCTATGAGACAGGTAGTTCTTTCACACCTTCTAGTAGGTCATCCCTCCATCACCAACTTCTAACCCATGCAATAACTCTAAGGTTTCCTGAGTCAGTTCATTCTTAAACTTTACATCATCCATCTGAACCATAAAAGTGGATTTTCTGTCCTGTGACTGTTGAACTTTTAAGATACTGCTATTTGTGCCAGTAAATCGCTTATTTAAATCTTTACTGCTCATCAGCCTTTGTGAGTAATACAAGATCTTCACAGAAATGGGTTGATGATGATATTTTGGCATTATGAACTGAAGCCAATGATAAATTACATTTATCATGTGTGTAGGAGACAGGAGGATTTAAATACAAACTCCATATCAGCCTGCCCATGCTGTAGCTTAGGTTTAACCTTTTCTTTTGGTGCTGCAGATTTTTAATAAGACATTTAAAGGAATACTAACAGCCTATCACAAGCCTATAAAAGTGCTTTATCTCTTACGCATGTATTTTGAAATAAGTTTCGTCTTACTCACAAATCACAAAGAAACAAGTAACAGCAGCTCAGTTTCTCAGCTCTTGCAATGGTAAGTAATTTGCAAGAACAAATCAAACATAATAACCTGAGGGTCCCCAGAGAAAACTACTTAAAACATGGTACACTGCACTTCTAACAGGTATAGGTGCAAAAGAACTATTGCCAGTACTAAAACTACAGATGGATTAACAAAATGTTTCTGCATTTGTATAGAATGACTTCCACATTAAAAAAAAGTTTTCAAACCTCAGCACAATTAGAATATAAAGGGAAAAAATAAAAAACCTTACTGCTCAAAGAACAGTTGCAAAGATAAATAAACTAAAGGGCAACTCCTTCTTCCTTTACCATGTAATAAACGTAACATCTTCAGAGACTGGAAACAAGCATCCTAGCCTGTTAAAATCTTTCCCTAAGTTATGGTTAACTAGAGGTATAACAGCTAACCCAAAAAAACAATTCCTGGGCAGGAAAAAGAGTAACATTCTAAGAGGTGGTGAACCACAGCACTATCAAAAGCAATTCCTCACTGCCACACTTGGGAGTGTGTACGTGTACTATCCAGACACTGAAATGACCCATGGAATCCCACCAGTTCAAGATGCTACAGGGTAGAGAGGGCATACACCATGCATTTGGAATTTCCATAGGTCATTGTAGCTGTTATAAAGAGTTTTGATCTCTTTCACTGGAAAACCCATTTAGTCACAAAAAGACATTGATATCCATGGGGGGGGCCTATGTGTGAGAGGAGTGTGATGTGCACCAGCACCTGGTTTAAGAACATAAAAATTAATGAGTCCAGAATTTGCTACTATCTGACATTTCTGGGTGTTACTCTGCAGTGCTGCTGTATCACACATGTTTTTTCACATATAAGCAATATCTTGCCATCCACACAATCAAAATATTTTACAGAATCCATCTACTACTGAAGTGCTATCAAACAACTAAATAACTGAGGGACAGAAGTGAACCAGCCACATAACCCTTTCAGCATCTGAGCTGCCAGCTGACACAGACTATGACTGCCACCACAAAAAAAAGAGAAAAGTTACTTTTATGCATTTCTCATGTTTGTCCTTCTCTACATCAGTCAAGCACCACCATTTGGAATAATTACTAAAAACTGTTAGTATGATACATAACAAAATTTACTTCTTGCAGTTAAAATTTCAGAACACATCACCTCCCCCCAGCATTTTGTAATTCCAGGCATTTTCTTTTTAAAACAAATATTTTCATTACATATGCTCACAAAAGTCAGACAGCAAAAACTTACTAAGAGAATGAGGGTAAAATGTGGTTTTGCATGAGATCATATACTACAAAACGTAAGGGTTTTTTCATGAATAAACTGGAACAGTCAACAGTATGACACAAACCAAAATACGAGTAATAGACATGATCTAAACTGATTTTGACTGGAACATGTTTATTTAATTCTCAAAATTTCAGTTTATGCTTAAATCAGTCAGCCCACACCTCATACAAGTATTTCAAAACAGGTGAGTGAAACCCAGTGGGAGGGGGCTGATCATTTTAATAATAGACAACAAATCAACTACAGTTAAATTTTTTCAAGCTTTGACTACTTAAACAGAGTAGTATGTGCTTTTCATTTTCGGGAGAGTGGGGGGAAGGGAGCAGGGGGACCTCTGGGAAGAATGCTAACCTTATGAATTCTTCCTCTGGAATTTTAATTGGTAAATCTATAAGTAAAAACGTACCCAGCTGCAGGGAGCTGCTCCCCAGCCCCACCACAATCACAGACCCTCGGAGCTGTGTCCTGGATTCTGAACACAGAACATGCCCCTCAGATGGTGCCCGGCCACACCTGAGCTAAAGAGACTCCGACAACACGAGTTGGATTCCGCTCTTCCCGATCTGAGAAGCCCGAATGCCTCTAGAAGACACGCTTATCTCACAATCTATTCTTTTTATTGCCTCTCTTATTAGACATTTCCTACTCGTTTTTGCAATAAATTTAGCTACACAACAACCTTGAGCTCTATTTTTATATACAGCATTGTTCAAAGAGCTTCCGAAAATTGTATTAGGAAAGAGAGAAAGGCCTTTGAACAATTAAGACAAGCTTCCTAACAGAAAAGTAATCTCAACACTAGCTAGTTTCTTTTTTTCCCTTTTTGGAAAAAAAAAATCTTCACATGGGGAACTGAGACAGATAAGAGCAAGAAATTTTAAAATAAGACGCTCAGTTTTATGCATCAGAACCAATGGAGAAGAGCATACTCTGGATGACACCTTTTAACCCGTAACCAAAGAGCTTCCCAAAAGCATGTTGAAGAAGTTACAGCTCAAAAAGAAAGTAAAAATAAAGCTCACAAAGTTAACAGCAGATTTGAAACATAGTTTACATTTTCTACATAATAGATCCACCACTCTTACGGACCAATACGCGAGGTCTAAAATGTATTACAAGCACTACTGTTTCCCATCTGACTTGCAGGCAGTTTTCAATGTAGCAATTAATGTACCATACTTAAATATCATTGAAAGAAACGTCTTCATACACACTCACACGCTAACTTGGTTTTTAGTATCACGCTATGTTTGGGAGCCTTGTAAAACCCAACATTTTAAATGTATATATATATATCATCATATTTCTGCCTTGAAGAGAATTGTCTCTGAACTACATAACACTTTTTTTTCCTAAATACTTAGATGATATTAAGTAACAGGCACGTGGGAAGTTATATCTAGTTTTAACACGCAGAGACCAAGCGAACTTGCCCGGCTTGTGATTTAAAGTCACTTCAGCTTCCACACAAGGAAAAAAAAACCCCAACAATGGCAAAGCAAACTTCCACAGCCGGCCGCCGCAGCCTTCCCCCTTCGGCGGGCGCTCCGGAGACCTTCCTTTCGCCCGCTGCAACCCACACCTGAACGCCGCGATCCGGCTCCCACCCCCTGGGGAAGCAGAAAGGAGCTCCCCAGCACAAGGAAGTCGCAGGCACACGTGCTAGGGGGCTCCGAGGAGAGAAAAGGGGGGTGGGAAGGGGAGGGAGGAAAAGAGGGGGCGGAGGGGAGCTCGGGGACCCCGCGGTACCCCCACCCCCAGGTGCGCTCCCCGCGCATCCCGCGCCCGCCGGCGGCGCAGGGAGCGGACCGACCCCCCGGGTTNCCCGGGTTTGGGCCGGGTGGTCCCCCCACGGCCGGCCCTCACTCACCCCATGGCCCGAGCGGGGCTCCCCGGCGGCAGGCGGCTCCCCGGGGAGAGGGGTGTGCTCGGTACCCCCGGGGATGCCGGCGCTGGCGGCGGGAGCGGAGCGGGAGCAGCGCCTGCCGCGCTGCGCTCTTATAGCGACCGGCCAATTAAGCGCGGCCAATCGGCGGGCGGCGGCCACGTGATGGGGCAGTTCCAATTACGGCGGAGAATTTTTCTGAATTAGCGGGGTTACACAAAGGAC